>QGDG01000204.1:0-15865 GCA_003268315.1 Stemphylium lycopersici
GGGGGGGGGGGGGGGGGGGGGGGGGGGGGGGGGGGGGGGGGGGGGGGGGTTCTAGGGGCTGGGAGCGGAGGATGTGGAGAGAAGAAGAGAAATGTTGTTGGAGAGTGGAGGAGGTAAGGCAAGGGTTGGGCATGGGCGGGTACGGCGTGGTGGGATATGGAGGTGATAGGCTAGGATTAGTCTGGAGGGGTTGGTTCATAGTGTTGTTTTACTATTGAGAGGTACTGAGAAGGAGTGTGCACCGCAGAGGCGATGTGACTATCATAAACAAAACCCCTTTCCATGTTGACTCGGCGTTACTTTACTATCTACCTACCTACCTACCTACCTACCAGGCCAAAGCAGTCACTCAAATGTGAGCTATATACGCCAATTTCAATTGCGTGGTGTGGCATCAGATCGGGTACACATGTACGTCTTCTTCCCCTCCAGACTACTGAGAAGTTTGCCTTTCTGACCAGCATCCCAGCTGACTATTGTGCTACCATGTACAAAGCACCCAACGAATTTAACACAGTTTGGTGAAGCGCTACGAGGAACCATCAGCAAGGAGGTTATGTGAATCAGGCACCACTTTCCTCCCTTCTTCCTTCCCTTGCAGCCCCAGCTATGATTAGGAGAGATGGGAGGGGTGCGGCCAGCATAGACCAGGTGGTCGCGTTTCCTCTGTAAGCTTTCGGACGCGTGTCCCAAACTCGGCATCAGCATGGGTGAAAGTGGGGTGACGAATTCTAGATTTTGACGCAACGGCGTAGCCATAATTAGCACACGTAGTGCTCGACCTCGAGGCATATCAAATCATGTCAGACAAGGCAGATGGAATAAGCCGATGCGGGATATATCAAGAGCGGGGGTGAACAAGCTTCACCAGTGGAAATGATCAGTGGGGTGATATGCCAGATGGCCCGAGAAGCAATCGTTTTGTGTGTGGAATGATTGGAAATGGGGGAAGAGTGAATATTTGTCTCAATTCCACTCAAGTGGAGACCATCTCCAACAGATGCAAAGTAAGATCCTGGGTATCGAGTACGAAAACTATAAAGGAAAAAAGAAGAAAAAATAAAGATGGTGATGAGGAGGGGGATGGTGGAAAAGCTTCTGGAAGAGAAGCAGCGATGCCAAAGCATGTCGCCAGAGGATCCGCCTGATATGCATCATGAGTGTCATGTTTGCGAAACGGAGCCAATGTAGGGATAGAATGGAAATGTGGTGTCAGAAGAGAAGTATCAGTTATACCACCCATTTGACCCAACATTACTCCCTTCGTTTTCGCGATGCGGAATCAGCGGCTCTGTGATGTCGAAAGCCTCGATAAACATGTGCCAAGTGGGGTAGTCGAGACTGAAGACGGCTTGGTGTTTTTGGACATTGTCTTCTCGTTGCTCCGAGACGCCACGGGGTGCTGCCGGGACTGTTCCCATGTTAGCGCACGGACACGGTGGAGATGTGGATATCCTTACCGAGTAGTGGAAGGCCATGTTCATCTTTGATGATCTTCGCGTTGCCTTCTCGCACTAGGAAGCTAATGTAGAATAGGTTCTCTACGGTCTGACCGAAATCATGGGGATTGATGGCAAAATCAAGTAGATGAACAGCAGGCTCCCCTTCATCCGTCAAAGCCATCCTATGCCGATGAAGAGCGACGGCTTGGTCCTCGTCAGACGGCTCGTTGTCTGGATCTGCGTAAAGTTCCCTCTCGACAAGGGTTGCACCTGCGTCGGTGTGGTCGGTGAGGCGTTGTCTAATAGCCTTGACGAGATGTGTCAGATTGTTGGTCTTGTTGTCGTCTTGTTGCATGTCACCCTCCCTAATCTCCTGGGGCCGGGTTGCGGGACCGAGTGGTTGGCGCTGGGAACGTGCTTTGCGTTGAGTTGCGCGAACGCGTTTCTGTACTGACAGCGGGCCGAGAAGGAAGCTTGCTGTGGGGGGTCGGGTGTTGCAGGGAAAGGCAGCCCTTCGGCCCAGTAAGGCCCAATCGAGACCGTCAACATCGTCATCGTCTTGGTCGTCGCCGACAGGTAATGTCGGTGCATGTTGGCTGCCGGCAACATGACCTCCAGATTTCATAAAGTATATGCATTTGGAGACGAATTGGTCGAGATCAATGCCTACGCCCGAGTTGCCGAGGGCGTTGGTGAGCTTCTTGCCTGCCAAGTCACTCACGTTGACCAAGAAGCGGGAGTCTACGGTAGCATCGGCCGTCTGTCGCACTTTGCTGAACATGCTGTTCTGCGTCTTGACGGCATCCAGGAGGCCGCTGTTGCGCGACTTTACAAGGTCATCGCGATTATCTGCGATGGTCAGCCATGCTCATGCAGTGGAACCAGCGTATCACGCTCACCATCCAGCATGCGTTGATGGTCGCGCATCGTCGCACGCAGCTGCCTGCGCTTCTCCGGGTCTTGGTTCGGGTTGTAAAACTTCAAGTCACCCTCTTCATCCGGCTCAGGCTGAGACAGGATTTGGGACGGAGTATCAATCCCACCCTCTTCTTCTTCTTCTTCTTCTTCTTCTTCTTCTTCTTCTTCTTCTTCCTCTTCGCCCTCCCCATAGACGTGCGACTGTGCCATGCTGTAGTTGCCCGTTCTCCTTCTCTTGCTGCCATTGCCCCTCGAGCCCGAATCCGGCGTGGGCATACGTGCCGACGCGCTCCGCAGGCCCTTTGATTTTCGCCTTGGCGGGGTGTTTTCGCGTGTCGCAGGCGTCTCGTTCTCCTTGTCCGAGTTCATTGAGCGCGTGGGACTGAGGACGGAATATGATGATGTGCGCACATTGCTCTGGGTCCGGGGCGCTACAGAGGGGTCGCGATAGAGCGAATCGACCGTGGAGGCGCGTGTCTGCGGCGTGGCAGAGGGGTGGGTGTTGAGACGCGCCATCCCGGCTATGGAAAGGGGGCAACGGGCGGCGGGCGGCGATCTGGCGGGGTATGGTATGGTGATGGTGTTGAGGCGGATACTGGGCTTTGTCCTGTGCCTGGGACGCGGTTGCCCCATCCGCCGGATTAGCGCGATTGTTGCCTGAGGCAAGCGCACCCGCACTCGTCAGCCAAGGCTCCCACCGCGTACCCCTGTCGCCCATGGCTCGCCTTGTGGAGCTTCTGACCCGCCCGCCGCGACATGCACGCCTGTGCCTGAAGTCGTCTTCCCGCTCGCTCGCCGGCTTGAAGCCTGCCATGTGTCTCTAGACGCCCGCCTCTTTCTCATGGCACCCCCCAGCCAGCTGCTTCTCCCCGCCGCGCACCATGGAAGCCTTCAACTTTGCCACGTCGCTGGACCTGACGGAGCTGTCGGTCCATGTTCGAATGTAGGGCCTGCAATGCGGTAGAAGCCGAGTGTGTGTGTGCGTGTGCTGAAGCTGGACTCAGTGATCGTCTGGACGGGAACCAGAAGCCCATCCCGTACTCGGTGTTGCTGAAGAGGCCAGACTTGAGGCACCGCGCTTCAAATATCAAGTGCGTCGCCCCTCCCCGGCCGACGCTCGAGAGTGAGGACTGACGGCGGCAACAGCCCGCACTTTGAGCTGTATGTAACGGCACAGATATGGGCCGACAGCAAGCCCCTCACCGTCCCCGTTCAGACTGCCTACAAGTCGTTCAAGAATGCGCGCATCTGGAATGAGTGGCTCGAGCTGCCCGTCACGTACGCAAACCTCCCCGCCTCTGCCCAGATAGCCATCACTCTTTGGGACTTGTCGCCCGCCGAAGACACCGAGTCGAACCTGCACGCCGTGCCTTTTGGCGGCACCACCATACCGCTATTCGACAACGACAACACGCTGCACAAGGGCAGGCAACGCTGTCGCATCCACCGCTTCAAGCCCGCCGATGGCCTGGCCAACTCGACAACCCCATGGGTCATACCGCCGGCGCGGAAACCCAGAAAGGCCCAGGTAGTCGAGGACACGGTCGACGAGCAGGTGGCGGAGATGGAGAGGCTAGAAGGGCTGCTGAAGCAGCAGGAGATGGGCGACCTGCCGACCAACCACTGGCTCGACGGGCTGGTATACAAGAAGATGATGCAGATAAGGAAGGAGGCATTAAAGGCCGAGGCCGCAGCTTTGAGCCGCCAGAGCAAGGCGAACGGGGCCAGTGGAGATGCCGACACCAACGACGACGACCAGGACCTCTTCTACCTCGACATCGAGCTTCCGCGCTTTGACCATTCTGTTGTGTTTACCGACGTCGAATATCCCCCGCCGCCTGTGTCCGACCTGCGACTGCCCGCCGAAGCCGACGTGAGGCTACGGCCTCCACCAGAAGTCTCTTTCGGTCCGGGTATAGACATTGACGGCGTCGGCTATGGCGATGCTGATGCAGGCCGACTCATCAAGATTTACGATCCCGAGGTCGGCCGAAGAGTCAATCCCGCCGAGGACAAGCACCGCGAGCTGATGCGCAGCCAGCAGACTGACTCACTAGACCGCGATCGAAAGCCTAACGTGCACGTGCGCGACAAACTGAACATGCTGCTGGCAAAGGGTCCGCTTGAGGAGATTACTTCCCACGAGCGAGATGACATCTGGAAGTTTAGATACTTCCTGCTACGCGACAAGCGGGCCCTAACCAAGTTCGTCAAGTGCGTCAACTGGAAGAATCCACGAGAGGCACGGCAAGCAGCACCTCTGCTTGACAAGTGGGCCGAGATCGACGTGGATGATGCCCTTGAATTGCTTGGACCCCACTTTGACCACCCAGTCGTGCGCAGCTACGCCGTCGAGCGCCTGAAGAAGGCTGACGACGAGGAACTCCAGCTGTACTTGCTTCAGCTAGTACAAGCCTTGAAGTACGAAGCCCCGGGCGAAGGAGATGATTCATCGCTAGCCCGCTTCCTCGTCACTCGTGCCGCCAACAGCTTCACCTTGGGCAATTTTCTGCATTGGTATCTCATGGTCGAGATCAGCGATTTCAGTACAGACCAAGAACCCGAACACCGCGACCTCTTCGCAAAGGTCGAGTACGATTTTATGGTCGAGCTCGAGACCACGCCAGAAGGCATGGAGATACGAAAGACTTTCCAGCGCCAGGGTGAGCTACTCACTATCCTGGCCAAGATATCCAAAGACGTACGCTTCGGTGGCGGTGACCGGCAAGCCAAACTTGCAAGACTCAAAAAGGCTATCGCAGATCCAAAGAATGAGCTCACCAGTTTTGACCCACTCCCCCTCCCCCTCGATCCATCCGTCTTTATCACTGGTATATCAACAGAAGATTGCAACGTCTTGAAGTCGTCATTGCTTCCCATGGTTCTCTCCTTCAAGACCACGACCTCAAACCCGTATCCCATCATCTTCAAGACTGGAGACGACCTTCGCCAAGATCAACTCGTCATCCAAATCATCACCCTCATGGACCGTCTGCTTCGAAAAGAGAATCTGGACCTAAAGCTCACACCCTACCGCATTCTAGCTACCTCCACATCCGCCGGAGCGTTTCAATTCGTGCCAAGCATGTCTATCGCAGCGGCTTGTCAGAAGCACAAGGGCAGCTTGCTTGCCTATCTGCGCGCCAACAACCCGGACGACAGTGCCCCATTGGGTGTGAGGAAGGAGGCCATGGACACGTACATCAAATCTTGTGCTGGATACTGCGTCATAACCTATCTGCTCGGTGTGGGCGACCGTCATCTCGACAATCTGCTTCTCGCTCCCTCGGGTGCCTTCTTCCACGTAGACTTTGGCTACATCCTAGGTCGCGACCCAAAACCTTTTGCTCCGGCTATGAAGCTCTGTCGCGAGATGATCGAAGGCATGGGCGGTGTCCAGCATCCCAATTACCTGGTATTCAAGGAGTACTCGTATACTGCTTGGTCAACATTGCGCAAGTCATCCAACCTCATTCTCAACCTCTTTGCCCTCATGCAAGGAGCCAACATACCCGATATCAAGGTAGAAAGGGAAGGTAGTGTGAGGAAAGTTCAGGAGCGCATGTGGCTCGGAAAGGGTGTCGGGGGCGGGAAAGGCGAGGATGAGGCTGCTAGAGAATGGGAGGGCTTGGTAGAGGAGTCACTTGGAGATTGGAAGGCAGGCGTCATTGACTGGGCTCATGAGTTTGTTCAAACGTACTGGCGAAAGTAGGTTGGCAAGTAGGATACAACATGGCATTTCAGCTATCGCTGTCCGCCCCTTGAAAATACCTTGGTTGAATATGTGTACATGCTCGCGTCCTTGGTTGAAGCTGACATAATTTCGGACAGAAGCATCAAACTGGACGTGGGCTGAGCGCTTGTACCATGATCAGCACCTGATAACGCGTGCTGTCCGTGAGATTCCTATCGACACGATAGCGAGGAGTGACGCGCTGGTCTGGCTGGATAGAAGATCCCCATCAAACCATCGACGACAGCCCACCATGTCGCTCAAACCTAAGAGACCCAATGCGGCCCGACGCCTATATAGACCTTGAATTGAGTACTCACCCGTCCCTCTAAACCCCCTCTCCCCCTCCCCCTCCCCCTCGTCTCTCTTCCTCCTTCTCAAAGCTCCTCACCTCTCTCTCATGTCTCATCCTCACCCAACTCAGCATAACAGTATTATACAGCAAAAACAAGACGGCAGTCACAACCCCGCACGAACTCGTCACCACCACCGTCGCCCGCGCAGTGACGCTATAAACGCCCTCCTGGGCCGAGTAAACGTTGACGAGAGTTGAAATGAGCCCCGCCGCGCTATTCAGCAGCGCAGGAAGGAAAATCCGGTTTATCAGCCACACGTAGTTGGACCGGTGTTTCCACCATAGATACAAACAGCCCAGCACGCCGAGGCCACACAGGAAGGCTGCGACGTAGAGGAGCGGCACGTTACGCACGGTTTGCAGGGCGGCGGTTTCCAAGTCGCTGGCGGAGCTTGAGGACGACGAGGAGGAGGAGGAGGACGAGTTGCGCAGTTTGGTAAAGGTTGCTGGGAACACAATGTAGCCCGCGAGTAGGATCCACACGCAGGCTGAGGCGAGAATGTTGTGCAAGGGGGAGACGTCGTCGAGGCCTAGAAGCATGTCTATGTAGCGTGTTCGCGCTGTTGTGCGGCGGTGGGGGAGATTTGGCCGCTGGGGCGCGGACGTGGCTGGGCCAGAGGCATGGTCGCTTTGCCACGCTTTTTGCACGGGTTCCGCGATGCGGGTTGAGGGTGTGCGTGTTGGGAGTGGTTTGGGGGGGAGGATAGATGGTGCTGTGCTACTTTCTTTCCTCTCATCGCGGCTTTGGCCCCAAGAGTCGGGCGTGGATGTGGCCTCTTGTATCCTTGGTAAGACTGGATCCGTATTGCCTTTTACCTTTGGCGAGGAGCCCATGGTCGATACCTTGAGTATTTTAGAATATAAAAAAAAAAACTAAAAGAAAAAAAACTAATTCAAACAATACGAAACGCTGATACAGAATAATGACCTTGGGGATACTGCTAAACATACAAACTTCAGGTAGTGCAAATTTGTTCTTTACCTGCCTTTCTATCTACTTTACCTCATTGTCTACTTCGTATGCCGTCACTAGCCCACCATACCATGCCTTGCGTTGCGCAGGTACGCACAAAACAGGTTCCGGGCGCGTTTTTCCCACATGGCTGCATGCCCAGAGCCTCCTGCCATACAAATCAGCCAGCGGCCGCTATCCGGGCTATCGGTCGGGGCGCTGGCTTGTTTTGCGATTGGGCGGTGCAGGAAGTTGATGTGTGGAGTGGACTGTCTGGTTGGCGGGCGTGAATACCTAGGTAGGTTGGTGGACATGGAGGGCTTGGTCAAGGTCTACTGTAGTTACGTCATTGGTATCGCGCGCGCATTTCTTGTTCCGATCTATAGAGACAGGAGCAGTGTTCGTGCTCATCGCGCAGTGTGGTTTCTTTCTGATTGACGTCTTGCACGTGTTGCGAATTCTGCGCATTTGGCGAGGCGGAGGGGGTGGAGTGACTCGGCTGCGTATGGTTTTCGACGTGAGGTATAGCATGTTGGTGGAGGCTGGAGCAGGTACCATTGCTGATCGGCATCTCGCCTACGAGTAACGCTACCTGCCTTTACTCTGTCCGTCCTAGAGAATGTGCTAAACAGTAGTCTTATCATCTACCATCCAGCGTTTCTCCATCAGGAAAGCCAGCTACGCGAGGCGCACATGACTAAAACGGTCGCGAAATCATCCCATACACAACCCAGGCACAACGCCCCCTTGTTACCTCGATCTGCAAAGCATCGCTTTACGCATAAAATCTTGAAACGACAACATTGTACGACAACAGGCCCAAGCTGCTACTAAGAAAAATAAAGGAATTACGCTGGTTTTAGCCAAACAATTAGCGCCGAGAAGGATCGAACGGGTTCTCGCCGGAGTGAAGCAACTTGGTGGCAGCTATGGCCTTGCTCCGCCATGAGGAAGCACGTTAGCGAGTTTCCAGCAATTCTGCCGCTCTATGGATGTATGAGACCGAATGGTGCCGCACTCCTTCGCTTCCATCGCCTCCCTCACGCCTCGCAGTGTTGGACCCCTGCCCATCCACATACACCCCAGGTCACCCTATTGGACGCAAGGCGCCGCGGCTGCATATGACACCGAAATGCCGGTTCTTTTCCGTTCAGTTTAGTTTACTAACAGCGGAGAGTATGGTGCTATTGCATGAACCAGGTATAATCATCCAACAGGCGACGGGGCGCGTCGGCACGGGCTGACACAATATGTGCATCCTGTTTACCGGGCCCGTCCCTGAATACGCTCACGAAGATAGAAAGATGGGGTGAGTGTCGGTCGCGCATGTTTTTATTCATGTCGTACACTTTTTTGTTGCTTTGCGAAACCGTGATCGGAACTTTGGTATCATGGCTGGTGGTGTTGCCCCAGAGGCGGTCATTGTAAGTACGCTGTCAAGCTGTGGCTGGTAGATATGAGATTGGAAATTATGCTGATCCTTCAATGCAGCCCATTGAGGCCATGTTGATGGTCCTCTGTATGCTGGTAGCGTCTGGCCGTCTGGTTCCACGACTCGTGCAAGGACATCACTTGACCCTCAGCGACTCTCTTCTCGTGGTATCAATACTCGACGCCATTGGGCTTTTCGCCACAGATGCCTTGACGTACGAATATGGGGGAATGTCGGAAGAAGAGACGGAGTCGTCCGTAGCTCAGACGATTGCTCTCAAGAAAGTGAGAAGGATGGTCCATCAAGTCGACGAGTTGTGAAGAGCTGACATTTCTGTCGTTAGGTCCAGTTTGCCGGCAACATGTTCTATGATACTGGCATCTACTGGCCAAAACTGGCAATCCTCGCGCTGTACTTCAGACTCATCCCTCCGACGATGCCATGGCTGCGCAAAGCACTTTATGCGGTGACAGCCTTTACAGCAGCCGCCATGATCACAACCTGCTTCCTCGATACGTTCTGGTGCGGCCGAGAGGTTTCGGTGAATTGGTCTCCGGAATATAGTGCCTGCAGTACATTCAATTCGAAGGAGGTGTTTAGAATCGACTGGAGTATGAACATTTTTTCGGACATGTTGAGTGAGTACAACGTTGACGACACTGAGATCACAACTAAAGGGATACTAGTTTTTGCCCTGCCATTTCCATTACTCCGATCTCTACAACTCCATCACCGTCAAATATGGGGTCTCGTCGTGACGTTCTCCCTCGGGGCAGTCACGATTGCCATGAGCATTGTTCGATACGCGACGATAGAAATCATACATGCGTGGACCAACGTTTGTATGTAGCTCTTGGCTTCATCTCGCGCAAGCGCTAACATGTTACAGTCGTTCTTTCCATGGCAGAACTAGCCATCGCCATCATCGTGGTTTCGCTGCCGTCAATGCGATCCTTCCTACGGCGCGGCGGCTTCTTTTCCTCGAATAAAAAATCGCGCTCCTCCGAGTCTCGTACGGCCTATGCTCAGAGAACACCTGCAGGCGGTTCGCATGGCTTTCTGCGCCCATCTAGAAGAGGCAAGCACACCGTCCGCATACACACCGATGAAGATTCGGGAAGCGAAGTGGAGCTCAACAGCCTTGGGAGGAAAGATGTCATCTACGAGACGCAGCGAGTGAGCGTCCAGTATTCCCATTCACAAGACGGAGACACCGAAAACGCTGGAAAATTACCGTGAGAGTGGCTCAGGAGCTGGTGGTACGACGAGAAGTTTAGCCGGTGTGTGTGGATCCACCAGCGGCCGAGGTAGTGCGAATGCGAGGGATCGGACAGGGTCTAGGTTGACCAGGTTTAGTAGATGTTCAAGCATACTAGAAATGAATTTTCAGATCCTGCGCTGCTGAACGAACCACTTGTATCGCTTGGCTTTAATCACGCTAATACCTGAAGCCCACACGGCGGTCCGGATAAGTGGCCGAGCCCCGCGCCGTACGGGAGGCTGCTCCAAGCGAGCCCCAACTGTCTCTAGCCCCGGCTTTCCAGACTTCTTGACAACCTTGAACATCCCTTCAGCCAAAGACTGTGCCGCAATCATGCCGTGAGCGGTCGATCTGCATTGGCAGAATGCTTCGCTTAGATTGCAGTTCGTCTGACAAATTAACCCACCGGCCCATACCAAAAAAAAACCACAGGAGCTTGGTGAGCTTAACAAGACGTGTTATACGCGACCAAGGCTTAGGTCAATACGACGCCGCAAAAGCGCCTAAAGGCCTACTCGTTGTGAACCGTGAGTCCAAAAGCAGCATATCAGGAGACAAAATTTTCTCCCTTCGACGTGCCCTAGAATCTTTCCGGTTTCAGTCTGGAGCAGACCCAACTTATCGGTTCAGCCGTTGAAAGGAACAAGGGCCAATGTTGGGACCGGCTCATCCCTTCACGGCATCTAAACCGCCCTCGATTGCGAAAATGCTTCCGCGCGCATGCATGCATGCAGCTCGACCATCCAGCAATCTTTTGGACGACTGAGGGCTAATATCCGATAGCGACGTCCTATGATAGGCGGCCCAGTCGCTTGCCCAGAAAAGTCCCAAGGCTTTGTCGTGCGATACGTGCGCTGTGCAACATGACCCCCCCTGTGCCTGGCTCATATACAAACGCCTTGCAGTTGTCACATTTGAAGCGAGCGAACCAACTCCCCATCGGCTTTAACCCTTTGTTTTTTTTTTTTGACGGGCTTGTCACACCACAGTTGCAACAATGGCACACTACATCGATGGCAAAGATTGCATGGTACGCCGCCAATATGTCGACGAAACATTAATCGTACGGCTGACTTGGGCTGTCACAGATCTCCGAATGGATCCTCTTGATCTTCGCGTACCTGTTCGTCGCGGCGCGCATCTACACGCGTTTGTTCCGGTTGCGCTCGAGGCTGGACTGGTCTGACTACCTGCTCCTCGCGTCAGCGGCTGTGGCTCTGGGGTTGATCATCTGTGATACGCTCACCTACCAGATGGGCGTTTTGGACGCGTATGAGACATCTGAGAAACTCTCCAAGGTCAGTCAACGCTGCGCCCCGCAATGCCATGTTCGTGCGCTAACAAGATCGACAACAGATCTCCTTCGCTTCCAACTACTTCTACGATGTCGGCATGGGCTTTCCCAAACTCAGCATGTTGGCGTTTTACTGGGCCTTTTTCAACCTCTCGGGTCACCCTGGCCTGCGCAAGATGCTCTTCGCCTTTACCGCTTTCGTCATCGCGTGCTACCTGACCATTCTCTTTGACGATACTTTCTTTTGCGGAACCCCCGTATCCGTACAGTGGTCCCAGGAGGAAGGTGCATGCTCCGTGTTTTATGCGCCTGAGCCCTTCATCCTGAACTTTACGCTCAACCTGGCTTGCTACCTCGTCGTCTACGCCATCCCTGTCGTACTTCTCGCAAAGGGCGTGTTGAGGAACTCCGCTGGCGTGGCTCTTACGTTCGGATTGGGTGCTCTTACTATTGCTTCGGGCATCGTGCGTTTCGTATGCTTGAAGGTTGGCACTGGTCAGGAGAACCTCGTTTGTAAGTCTCTCCATCGGAAATGTAGATGCGGAATGTGCGAGGTAGTAGCTGACTTGTCATTCCACAGACCCCCTCAGCATGGTCGAGATGGCACTTTCCATTATCGTCGTTTCGCTGCCTGGACTAAAGCCGCTTGTAAGGAAGGAATCGAAAATCTAGATACCGGTCTGAAAGAGGTGATGGGAGGGCGAATAATGACACGTCGGACTGTTTTAGAATCGATGGTTTCAATATGCTCGTCGCCAACTTGTGTGACTTTTCTTTTTGGGGCTCTGGGATAATGCTGCATGGGTTTTCCAGGGTTGGACAGGGTGTCTACCCCATTGTACATACTAGCGGGGTAGCGCGAATCAGGCAGCATTGTGTCGTGACAGCAGACCCCACCAGGCCTACGCCTTCCATCTTACACCAGCCCATCCACAATCACAAACAGCCTGACCCGGTTACGGGCGAACTCGTTGGAATCCCGAAATTTTGGCAATTTCAAGTCGAGCCTCGCTATTTCTTCAGCATGCCTCATTGGCACGAACGATCAAGGACCTAAGAATGCCCGGCGGCGGCTTCTGACCATGAAAAAAAAGTGAGTTTCCGTAATAAGAGTGGCTGAAGACGAAGAGAATCATCTCCAGACTACAATCACAGAATCAGCAAAGCCAACAGGCCGCCTAGATGGTGGGGTTTCGTCTGAAGGCAACATCTACACTGAGAAGCTACTATCGGGACGTCAGATACGCCCTCTCCATATTCGGCCATCTTCCAACCCAGAGGAAGAGCTGATATGTGACCTTGAGACCGTCGACCATGACGACAAACCGATATACGAAGCGTTATCCTACGTATGGGGCGTGGACCCGCCCATAGTCTCGGTTACTTGCAATGGCGAGCGATGCGCCATTCGACCCATCCTCGCATTTGGACTCGAGAGATTGAGACTATAGTATACCAACCGTGTTATTTGGGCAGATGCTTCATGCATTAATCAAGCCGACAAAGAGGAGAAAAAGCCATCAAGTCCCTCACATGTGCCGATTGGAGGGGAGGAGATACTTTAGAGCCAGAATTATGAGAAAAGCGTTGATAAAGTCTCAACATTCAACCTCAGCCTCAGCTGTCGTGTTCCCCACAATCACGTGATCACAAACACAACCCCCACCACATGTGAGCACATGACCCTCGGCCGTCAACCCACACCATCAATGCCAACCCCCTCCCTAATTCCAGCAAAAGATACATGGCCCGTAACAAGAGCACATGATGCCCACACGCACACCCTCGGCGCAACCTCCGCCCGACACCAGGCACAACACGTCCTTCCACCGTGTTCTTTTAATCTAAGGCTCTGGCGTCGCGTCGCGCACATCCCTGGTAATTAATATGGAAGCGCGTTCCGGCGACCTGAAAGCGGAGAAATGCGCCCTGAGCGAGCGTCATGGGATGCCATGGTAAGAATTGAGGGCGAAAAGGACAGAGTGTAGCTGTTGGTGTGAGGAAGAGGTGGGTGGGTATATAAGGCTGGTGTGGTGGTGTAGTTTTCGGGGGGGGAAAGAGTGGTGGTTGTATGCAATTAGTATTTTGTTGCTGTCTGAGAGCAAGTCACTACTGCGTATGCCCTGCAATCTTCACAAACTCGACAAGTCACCGTAGCACAACACCAAAGCAACAATCTACATTCCGCACCACAGACATGAAACTGCAAACCCTCCTCCTCCCTCTCCTCCCCCTCTCCCTCACCACCACAGCTTCCGCGTCGGAAAACGCGTCAACGCCATCCCCCAATCCCCCCACAGAACCCACCCCCATAGGCGCCCTCTGGACCTCAACCTGGGACACCCAGTCCCTGTCCCCCTACGCCCAGCACTGCGCCTCGACCACGTCGCACACGGCCAAAATCTACAAGCTCAACCAGCTCTACCCCGACCTAGCAACCTACGCGCCCCAGCTCAAGGTCTTCTACAACAAGCAGCTGTACGCGGGGTCCTGGGGCGGCATCGACGTGCACGGCGTCGGCCGCGAGCTGCTGATGATGGAAATGGCGGATGTGCCTGTCAAAGTGCGGGACTGGATGAAGAGGGAGAAGGAGCAGAAGCACTATTGTGTGCAGGATGATGTTGTGTTTTTTGCGCCGGGGGCGGTGTATCCGATTTTGCCCTTGTGGGTGGATGATGTTGAGGAGGTGAAGGAGGGAGAGGGAGATGTTTGTGAGGGCGTGTACGAGGGGCTGGAGTCTTATAGTAATGAGCCGGCGGACGGGAAGGTGATTGGGAAGCTAAGGCATTCGAATACGGGGGATAAGGAGGTTAGGTTTACAGTTGAGGCCATGGTTGTTAGGGCGAAGGAGGGGAGGGATGAGCTGTAGGTGGTGTTTTATGGTTGGATGGATTGAGTCTATGGATGAATGGATGGGTATTGGGCGTTTATGGTATCATGAGATAAGAATGAAAAGATAACAACTCCAGCTGTCATGAATGGTTGTTATTCCCCACCATTCTTCTTTGCCTCCTCCTTTTGCTTGTGCAGTTCCCTTTTCCTCCGTTGTTCGCTGCGAGAATGGGTGATTGCCATTATCATGTTGTACACAAACGTCCACACGAAGATTATGACGACAAAGGCTAGGACGGCCACGACGCTGACCATGCTGAAAACGACAAAGACGTACGATGCGCGGATGAATGAATAGTTCTCCTCGAGCTTCGTGGCGGTTGAGGATGGAAAGGAGAGGCCGACCTGCATGGCTGAGAGAACGAGCGAGAAGAAGACGAAAACGATGAGGATCCAGGAGAACTTCCGCTGGAAGAAGACGACGTAGCGATTATATCCGTATCTGCAACCAATCAGTTAGAGCCCGCAACGAGGTAGCTTAACAAAGACGTACAGATATCCCCTCACAAAATGGGTATGCGCATATCTAATGCGATATATTGTGTTGATGCGTCCGAGGCGCAAGTCTCCATACTGATACCGTTGATTGACCTGTTGTAGTGTTTCCATGTCGACGTGGTCCATGAAGTCTCGAGCAAAGTCTTTCCACCAGTGCCAGGTGATGAAGGATGGCAAGAGGAAGCAGTCGTGGGCAATCTTCAAATCCAGTGGTGTGGTGACTAGCCACACATAGCTCACCAGGAATCCAGCTGCGCTCTTCCATAGCCGATCGTCTTTACTCTTGTCGTCTTCGTCACCGTCTTTGCATAACCATTCTGTCCAGAAGTTGTGGCACACCATCCACTCGGGAAGTGGCTTGACCAGCAGCTTGGTGCTGAACTTGAGTAGGTGCAAGTCCATCTGCTGCGTCTGCAGGACTTCCATGCCCATCATCTTGTACCGATGTAAAGGTCGTGCGCGCATGGGACGGCCGGCCATCCAGAGTTGGTCGTGTATACGATTCAGACGAGAGAGGTCGAGTTCAAAGTCAAGGAAGTCTGGAATCTCATCTTCAGGCCGGATAATCCTCCGGCTCTGGCCAGCGATGATGGGAAGAGAGTCGATGGCAGACAGCGGGAGATTGGTAGACGCGCCGAGGACTGGCTGGGCGTCGCCGGTGGAGGTGGGATCGATGGTGCCATTCTGGTGCGCACCCCCAGCTTGCGGTGCAGCGAGGGTTTCGGACGTCGGTGGGATGGGGCGTGGAGAGAAGGGCGGCTTGCTAATGTCTGTCTGGGAGTTATTAGGTACGGTCGCCGATAAGCCACCTCACTACCTCACTTACCGTCTGAATCACAGTCTTATCCATATTGCCCTCGAGCGACGGTCGCGTGCGCTATCATGAAGAGGAAGATGCGGCGTTGCGCCCTATATGCGCCTGTTGCGACGCCAGCTGCGGCTGCAGCACGAGGCGCACACATGCAGCCACACAAGGCAGGTACAGCATGACGCGGGTGGGCGCCTGCTCCGCCCTCCATGGCTGACGGGAGCTAACCGCTAGGACTGTGGGGGCTAGATGCGGGGGGGGGGGGGGGGGGGGGGGGGGA
>QGDG01000205.1:0-15548 GCA_003268315.1 Stemphylium lycopersici
TTCTATTAAAGCTATAAAAAGATAAGCTCTTTACGTAATATATAAAGTAAGTAAGTAGCATATTAGGTAACTAATATATCTCTAGATAAGAACCGCAGTATTATAAATTAAACTACGATTAAGTAATAAGCCTAACGCAAAACTACTACGCAAGAGAATAAACTTCTTTAGTATAAGACACCTAAGAGTATTCTTTATAATAAGCCTAAAAGCTATTATAATAAAAGTAAGAACTTCTCTAAGAGAGAAGCCTCTAACCTTAAAAACTCTTTAGAAACCTCTTAGAGTAAGAAAGAGTAGCTTTTACGTAACCTCTTACTTAACTATAAAAAGGCGCGCAGCGCCCTACCTATTAGGTCGCACTAACTAGTAGTAAGAGATATAAACCTCTACTATACCTAGTTAGTAATAAAGCTTTATACGGCATATATACACTATAATAATGCTATAGCAACTAGTACTACTATACCTTCCTAAGATAAGATAGGTAATAATAATAATAGCGTAACCTATAGCACTACCTATAAGCCGTTGCCTATCAGTACCTTAGCCGCTAGCACCTAAGACTAAGTAGCGTAAGTAACAAACTCTTTTTAGAAAGCTAAAGATAGAAGTAAACTTAAAGAGCGCCTAGTAATACTCTATAAAAGAGTAGCTACTACTAACTTTCTTCTTATAGCTTAGGTAGCTGTTAGGGAGATAATAGGTAAACTTAGTAGTACTATTACGGTAACTACTAAGGTTGCCGTAACACTAACCGTACCACAGAATCTAGGTGCTCTATCGAGCACCTAGATTCTGCTAATTGGCCTGCTAAGCGAGGAGCGCTAGTATAAGAGCCTGATATAAAACCCTCTTACCGCTTATCTTTGTTATTTGTCTTCTTACGCAACGTCTTGTATTTACACCTAGTATTATACGTAGCTATAATTAGTGCTCTTTAGTAAGCTTCTAATCTCACGCTCGTATTGTCTTCTAATATTACGTTGCGTTAAACTATTATAACTAGCTAAGAGTAACTTAACGCGCTATAACTAATCTTAAGTTAGCTAAACGCGATTTAAGCAGACTCTGCCGCGTTAAAAGCTAGTAACGAAGCCCTACTCGCCAACCTAGCCAAGTAGGAGAACTAATATGCTTAGTAAATTGCTAAACTCTGCCAAGAACTAGAGACTATTAAGGCTAGGTCTGCTTCTGTCTCTACCCTAGTTATTACTCGTACAAACGCTAAAGGCGAACAAGTTCATTTAGAGGAGCTATATAGGACTAGCTTAAAGCCTGCAACGCCGCCTATCATAAGTCTTAAAGACCTTCCCTAAACTAACTAACTACTTAACCCTCCCCTATTTAATAGCTAATAAAAAGACCTCCCTACTTTTATCTATAAGCTAAAGTATAAGCTTAAAGGAAACGCTAATAGATACCTAAATAAGCGATCCTACTTACTATACGCCTACTCTTAACTAGAAAAGGACGCTATAACTCTAATTAACCTACTTATAGACTAAGATATCTATAATATAGACTAGCTTATTACGTTTCTTAAAGCTACGTATAAGGATCTAAATAAGGAACTAATAGCTCTTAGCTAACTAAGCGGACTCTACTAAAAAAAGCGTAGCTTCACCTCCTACTTTGCTAAATTCTAATAGCTAGCTACTAATACTAGATTAAATAAAATTAGCCTTATTATATCCCTCTAAAACTCCCTATCTTATAAACTTTAACGCGTAATAGTTAGAGAAGCCTTGCCTAGCGACCTTAATAACTACGCTAATCTAATATCTACTTACGATAATAACCTCTATTTCCTACCTAACCGCATATAACGCCACCTAATAGCACACCCTAATATAATAGATATAGATATAGTGAATTACGTCTCTACTAATTCTGTTAAACGTTAGAAGAGAATTAAGGACAGCCGCTGTTTTAAGTATAACTAGAAGGGCCACATCTTAAGAGACTATAGCACCCCCTTACTAACTTAGCATATCTAATTACATAGCTCGCACGACTACTCCTGCACCTGCTCTATTAGATCTAACGCTTTAAAGTCTACGAGTTTCTTAAGATCTAGAGGACAACGCTCTCGCAACTAATTCTAGAAGAGAAAAGCATTATTCTAAGAATAAGTCGCTCCCTAAGACCGCGTACCTACTAAATCTCTACTAAACTCTAGTTAGAATTCTAACCTAATACTTAGAAACGCTGTATTATAATACTTTATATAGCCTAGTAAGGCAATATTAAGACCAACCTTAAGGCCTTAGTAGATACTAAAGCTATAAGTATTAGATATATTTATAGAGACCTTACGCGCAACCTAAACCTTTATTAAGACCTGCTACCCTACGTTATTTACCTAACTAGATTTACTAGAACTATACTTAATAGTAGAGAAGTCTCTTATACTATCTCTCTAAAACTATAATATAATAGCTATAAAGAGTCTATATAACTCTATATTACTAACACTAGCTAGTACGAACTAATTCTAGGCTAACCTTAGATGTAGAAGTATTAAGTAAACCTAGATTATACGAATAAGAAGCTAGTCTTTACTACTTAATAATACGTAGAGCGTTATCTTAGAGCTACCTAAACCCTAATTCTCTCTTATATAGCATAGTAAAGTAATAATAGATATAATAGTATCTATATATAAACTCTAAAACTAAAACACGTACTATAATAATAGTATAGTTACTAGCTACTAAAGATAGAGCGCTAACTTAAAGAACTAACACCTAAACTAATATCTAACGCAACCTCTATTAGTGCTACGTCGGACGATAACCTGTTAGAGCCCCAACCGACACTCGACATCTACTACATAGGCGCCGCTCCCTTCATGAGGCTAGCGCGTAGGAAGGGATATAAGATCTATGCTATTAGCATTACTAATATTAATAAGGCACTAGCTAATAAGTAGCATACTAACCCTTTTACGAAGGTCCTACCTAAATATTATAACCTAATAGACGTCTTCTTATAAGAAAACTCTAATAAACTACCTAAGTAGCAGTCTTATAACTATAAGATAGAGCTATTGCCTAATAAATAATATAAATTTAGCCTACTATATAGTATGTCTTAGAACGAACTTAAGGTGCTACGTAAGTACCTAGAAGACTACTTGTTAAAGGGGTTTATCCGCGCGAGCTCCTCCCTAGTCGCCTCCCCTATTATCTTTGTTAAGAAACTAAGTAGCGGGCTACGCTTCTACGTAGACTACTATGCCTTAAACGCTATTACTATTAAGAACTACTATCTAATCTTACTAATCTAAGAAACCTTAAACTAACTTAGTAAGGCAAAGTACTATATAAAGCTTAATATTATTACTACTTTTAATTAACTCTAAATTACTAAGAGAGATAAGTAGTTAATAGCCTTCTATATATAATATAGACTATTTAAATACCTTATAATACTCTTTAGACTAGCTAACGCGCTAAGCACGTTCTAATACTTTGTAAACGACGTACTACGTCTATTCTTAGACGTCTTCTATATAGCGTACCTTAATAATATCCTAATATATAGTAAGAACCTTTATAAATATAGGGAATACGTATAGGCTATTCTAAATACCTTCTAAGAAGCTAGACTCTAACTTAACGTAGATAAGTGCGAATTCTACTAAGACAAGGTTACCTATCTTAGTTACGTAGTTAGAGTAGATAGAATATAGATAGACCTAAAGAAGGTATAAGCTATTATAGATTAGGACTATCTAAATAACGTTAAGAACGTTAGAGTATTCTTAAGTTTCGCGAACTTCTACTAGAGATTTATAGATAGCTTCTTATATAAGGCAGCGCTACTTATAGCTCTAATAAAAAAGAATACTAAGTTCCTTTTTAATAATAGCTACTAAGAAGCCTTTAATAGCCTTAAGCGCGCCTTCGTAACTATACTAATACTCTAGCACTTTAACCCTAACCTTCTAATAGTTATAGAGGCAGACGCCTCTAACTATATTACTATAGGAGTACTCTCCTAAACAACCCCTAATAGCACTCTTTGCTTAGTAGCCTACTACTTAAAAAGAATAAACTTAGTAGAGAATAACTATAAGATCTATAATAAAAAGCTACTTACTATTATCTACTACTTTAAATAGTAGCAGCCTAAACTAAAAGGCGTATCCTTCTTAATTACAGTGCTTAGCGACTATAAGAACCTATAGTATTTCGCGATAACAAAACAACTAAGCTACTATTAAGCTTAATAGTCTGAATATCTCTTCTAGTTCTAGTTCACGATCACGTACTAACTAGGCAAGCACGGCGAGAAGCCTAATGCCCTTACCCGCCGTTCTCAAGATTAGCCCGCACAGGAAGAAGCATAAGAAGCTTATAAGTAGATATTATTACGCCTAGAATTATTCTAGAACTCTCTTATAATTAGACTAGTTAAGACTAATTAATCTATCTAAGAGATTATTAATAATAAGTATTAGCTACTATCTAATAGCTACTTAGACGATCTATTTATATAAGAGACTTTATAGTTACTTAGTAATAGTATATAATAATTAAAGAAAATTATACTTAGTAACTATAAGAACTATAATAGCCGTCTATACTATAGAAGTAGGCTTGTTATTCTTAATAACGACGAGCTAAAGATTAAAATTCTCCGCGCAGTACACGACGCTCTGTTAGGCGGACACCTTAGCTAAGAGAAAACGCTTGAACTAATCTAGCGGGAGTACTACTAGCCCTAACTATTTAAGACTATCTAATAATACGTGTCTTACTACTATATATGCTACTATGTAAAGGCCTTATAGGAGAAATATTATAAGTTACTAAAGCTACTACCTATTCTTAAATAACGCTAGGTAGATATTTTTATAGACTTTATAGTCAACCTACTAGAATTAGAAGAGTATAAGAATATAATAGTAGTAGTAGACTACCTATTAAAGTACTACTACCTTATCTTATATAATAAGATAGAAGCCCTTAACGTAGCGCGTATATTCCTCTACTATATCTAGTGTAACTATAGCCTTCCTAACATAATTATTTTAGATTATAGTAAGTAGTTTATATCTACTTTCTATAACAAACTCTATAGCTAACTAAAGGTTAACCTACGCTTCTTAACTAGCTACTATCTTAAAACTAATAGATAGATAGAGAACGCTAACGCCGCGATAGAACAAGTCCTACGTGCGTATACAAACTACTAGCAAGATAACTAGGTATAATAGCTTCTTATAGCATAGTTCAAAGCTAATAATATAGTGTTAGAGACTATAAGAGTCTCTCTAATAATAGCCTGCTATAGCTAGAATTCTTAAATAGGGTTTAAGCCGCCTATAGATAAGACACGACTAATCTATTAGGCACTATAAGCCTAAGACGCGAATATAATAATTAATAAGATGCGCAATATTACTAACTTTATTTACAAAGAAATAACGTAGGTATAGGCTCTTTAATAGGAATATATAAACTATAAGAGATTGCTAGTACTAGCATATAAAATTAGCGACGAAGTATAGCTAAATACGCGTAATATCTAGACGCAGAGACCTTCTAAGAAGCTTAATTAGAAGAACTTAGGTTCTTACTAGGTATTAAAGAAGATCTCTTCTTATACATATTGTCTTAAATTACCTAAATTAATAAAGATATATTTAGTATTCTATGTATCTTTTCTCCGCCTCGCGACTAGAATAGTTAACTAGATACCTAGCTAAAATACCTTACTACCTAAACTAGTAGTTATAGATAATAAAGAGGAATACTTTATTAATAGTGTTAAAGGTCTCTACTATAATAAGCGTCGCAGACTATACAAATACTACGTAAAATAGACTAGCTATAGTAAACTAACTTAGGAACCTGCCTTAACTCTAAAGAATACTAAAGTAGTAACTATCTTTTATAAGAAATTTCCTAATATTAATAAACTTAAACTTCTCTAATATTACTCGCAGGAGCTTAAGAGTAGGAGAGAGGTACTATCACGGTAACCACTAAAGTTGCCGTAACACTAACCGTACTATAGAATCTAGGTGCTCCGTCGAGCACCTAGATTCTGCTAATTAGCCCGCTAAGCGAGGAGCGCTAGCATAAGAGCCTGATATAAAACCCTCTCACCGCCTATTCTTGTTATTTGTCTTCTTACGCAACGTCTTATATTTACACCTAGTATCATACGTAGCTATAATTAGTGCTCCTTAGCAAGCTTCTAATCTCACGCTTGTATCGTCTCCTAACAAGTACTATAGATAAGGTATCTAAACTACTAAGAGCTCTAAACGCGGCTACCTCTTAGCCTAAACTAGAAGATACTAGTAAGCTAGCTACCCTCTAATAAGTAGACTAATAGGTTAGAGACGTTAAAAGCGTCTTTAAAATAGCTACTATCTATAAGAATAGCTATACTAGAATCTTTTAGGTCTTAGGTACTATCTCTTATTTAGTATACTAGGAACTACTTATATAATAGTTTAAGGATAAACTACTAAAAAGATAAGATTAGGTTAAGAATAAGAAATATAACTTTGTCTAAGACCTCCTCTTTATAAAGTATAATAACTATACTAAGTTTTTTAACTTTATTTAAAAGAATACTAATTTAGTAAATACTTTCTTACTATAGCTTAGTAAAAAAGAATTACTACTCTTACGTAGCTTCTTTAAGATACCTAATAATTAGAATAATAATAAAGCTAAAATAGCTTTTATTTAGGCTAAGATCCTTAATATTATAAGGTAAGAAATATAATAGTATAGTAGGTTTAAGACTATTTATACTTAGATAGACTTTAAGTAAGCTTTATATAACGTAGAAATAGCTAATTATACTATAATTACTTTATTGCTATTCTAGAATAGATTTAGTATCTTTATTAGACGTTAAGGTAAGCGCTTAAATAACTATACTAACTAAGGCGGCAAAAGATAAGACTGTAGGCTATCTACGTAGTCTAGTCAAACCTTCTTAAGCCGCTCCGACGGCGGGCTGAAAGGCAACCGCCTCTTTACCTCTTAACACTCCTCTACTTAAGGGTATAGAGATTACTATTGTGATATTAGTTATAATAGTAGGCGAGATACTAATAAGCTAGAGAACTATTATAATAGCAAATAACCTTAACCTTATTAGAAATAGCGTAACTAAGACTACTAAGGTAAATCTAATAAACTTTAGGACTTAAGAAAAGCTAACTTTTAGTTATAAATCTCTCTTAATTACTACTAAAGAAAAACTCTAATAAGAGGCAGCTTTATATCTCTATTAATATAGAGGTATAACTTCTTAATAGTACTATAGTGCCTCTCTAAGCTCTTTACGACTCTAGAGTAGAGATAAACCTTATTAGCCTCTACGCTATATAACTCTATAAAATAGAATACTTACTATTTTATTTTTACCTAATAGTAGGCTTCTTAGATAATTAAGAACTATAGTTATAGAAACTATATAATATTACTATTAAATATAGTAATAATAAAGGTACACCTAAAACTATAAGACTCTAAAGATTCTAGTTATTAGAGTTTAAAGGGTACGATTGTCACGATGTTCCACCATCACATGACCTTAGCCATAGACAGGCGAGCCACCGGGAACCCCCCGGATCACCGTCGGCCCGCAGCAGCCACGGTCACGTGACGTAGATATATATTATCCCTCGAGGAGGCTTGATAGCTCCTTAAGGATTCGTCTTAATATAAGCCTATACCAATATCTTAGCGCCTATCTATTACTCCTCATAATTCGAATCCTTCCCACTCCTTGTTAGACAGATAGTCGTTAAGATATCCTCTTTTACTACATTTTAAACACTTCGCTATAAGTATTTCTACTAAAGCTATAAAAAGATAAGCTCTTTACGCAATATACGAGGCAAGTAAGCAGCTCGTTAGGCGACTAATATATCCCTAGATAGGGACCGTAGTATTGCAAATCAACCTGCGATTAAGCAACAGGCCTAACGCGAAACCACCACGCAAGAGGACGAACTCCTCTAGCGTAAGACACCTAAGGGTGTTCCCCGCAACGAGCCTAAAGGCCGTCGCAATAAAAGCGAGAACTTCTCTAAGGGGGAAGCCTCTAACCCTAAAAACTTTCTAGGAACCCCTTAGAGCGAGAAAGAGTAGCCCTTACGCAACTTCTTACTTAACTACGGAAAGGCGCGCAGCGCCCTACTTATTAGGTCGCACTAACTAGCGGCAGGGGATGCAAACCCCTACCGCACCTAGTTAGCGATAGAGCTTCGTGCGGCGCATATGCACCACGATAATACTGCAGCGACTAGTACCACTATACCTTCCCAAGATAGGACAAGTAATAACGACAACAGCGCAACCTATGGCACCACCTATAGGCCGTCGCCTGTCCGTACCCTAGCCGCTAGCACCTAAGACTAGGTAGCGCAAGTGACGAACTCCCTCTAGGAAGCCGAAGACAGAGGCGAACCTAAAGAGCGCCTGGTAAAACTCTACGAGAGAGTAGCTACTGCTAACCTTCTTCTTACGGCTTAGGCAGCCGTCGGGGAGACAACAGGTAAACCTAGTAGCACTACGGACGGGGTATCTAAACTACTAAGGGCCTTAAATGCGGCTACCCCTTGGCCTAAACTAGAGGACACTAGTAAGCTAGCCACCCCCTAATAGGTAGACTAATAGGTCAGAGACGTCGAGGGCGTCTTTGAAATAGCTGCCGTCCACAAGGATAGCTATACTAGGACCCTTTGGGCCCTAGGTACTATCTCCTATTTAGTACACTAGGAACTGCTTATGTAATAGTTTAAGGACAGACTACTAAAGAGATAGAATTAGGTTAAGAACAAAGAACGTAACCTCGTCTAAGACCTCTTCCTTACAAAGTATAATAACTATGCTAAGTTCTTTAACTTTATTTAGAAGGATACTAATTTAGTAAATACTTTCTTACTATAGCTTAGTAAGAGAGAATTGCTGCTCTTACGCAGCTTCTTTAAGACACCTAATAATTAAGATAATAATAAAGCTAAGATAGCCTTTATTTAGGCTAAGATCCCTAACATTATAAGGTGGGAAATGCAACAGTATAATAGGTTTAAGACTATTTATACCTAGATAGACTTCGAGCAAGCTCTACGCAACGTAGAAACGGCCAATTATACTATAATCGCCCCGTTGCTATCCTAGAACGGATTCAGTGTCTCTGTCGGACGTTGAGGCAAGCGCCCGAATAACTATACTAACTAAGGCGGCAAAAGACAAGACCGTAGGCTATCTACGCAGTCTAGTCAAACCTCCCTAAGCCGCTCCGACGGCGGGCCGAAGGGCAACCGCCTCTTCACTCTTTAACACTCCTCTACTCGAGGGTATAGAGATCGCCGTCGTGATATTAGTTACGATAGTAGGCGAGACACTAATAAGCTAGAGGACCGTTACGACGGCAAACAACCTTAGCTTTATTAGAAACAGCGTAACTAAGACTACTAGGGCAAATCTAATAAACCCTAGGACTTAGGAAAAGCTAACCCCTAGTTATAAATCTCTCCTAATTACTACTAGGGAAAAACTCTAATAGGAGGCAGCTCCGCATCTCTATTAATGTAGAGGTATAACTCTCTAATAGCACCGTAGTGCCTCTCTAAGCTCTCTACGACTCTAGAGTAGAGATAAACCTTATTAGCCTCTACGCCGTACAACTCTACAAGATAGAACACTTATTATTTTATTCCCGCCTAACGGCGGGCTTTTTAGACGATTAGGAACTATAGTTATAGAAACTATACGATGTTACTATTAAATATAGTAATAATAAGGGTATAACTAAAACTATAAGACTCTAAAGGTTCTAGTCGTTAGACTTTAAAAGGTATAATATAGTTCTTAGATACCTATAGCTGCGAGATGCAGATCTATAGATCTATTTCTTAAAAGGAACGTTCTAATAGTAGCTTAAGGGTATTACAGACTAAATCTAAATTACTAACGCTAAAGATTTGCTATATAGTATTGCTAAGAGAGAATAAGCCTACGTGCTACACCCTAGGAGATTATTATGCTTAACAATTTTAGAGTAGGTTAGAAAACTACTTAAAGACGCTAAGAAGCAACACTTGCCTAATTCTCTAACCCCGCAGCTAGGACTAAGCGGTGACGAGATTAGAGATAATAAATAGTATGACTGTTAAGGTATCTTCTAGGTTAGGACCTAAGTAAACAGGACTAAAGCCTACCTTAAAAAGTGCATTGCTAACGCACTAGATCTAGGTAACCTCCCTAAGGAAGCCACTTAGCGCTTTGTAGTAGCGATATTTAACAAAGACCTTTAGCGTGCTGCAGTGCCTCTGTATAAGGGCCGCTCTCTCCCTAATAGGGAGAAGAGTCTACTAGAATTCTAGCTAGTAAGCGATAAACTAGATCCTAAAGAACTAAAGCACGTCTTAGGTAAGCTATATTATAGATAGCTAGCCTTTAGTAAGCGGTAGACGCGGATAATCTAACCTAATAGCGAGTATAACTACGCTATAGAGATTAAGAAAGGAAAGAAGATTCTAAACCTCTTAATCTATAACCTCTCTAGTTAAGAACTAGAAATACTACGGGAATACCTTACCGCGGCGTAGGAGAAGAGATAGATTAGACCTAGTAAGTTGCTAGTTAGAGCACCTATCCTCTTTGTCCTAAAATTGGACGGCATAATGCGATTGTGCGTTAACTATCGTAGCCTTAATAAGGTTACGATTAAGGACTAATACCTTATCCCGCTCGTAAGCGAGATGCTAGACTAGTTATTAAAAGCTGCTATCTACACTAAACTAGATCTTCGCGACGCCTATTATAGGCTCTAAGTCTATAAAGGGGATAAATAGAAGATAGCTTTTAAGACCTAATATAGGCATTATGAGTACAACGTAATATCGTTTAGTTTGGTAAACGCCCTAGCAACGTTCTAGTCCTACGTACACTAAGCCCTTAGAGGCCTAGTAGACCGCACCTGCGTGGTATACTTAGACGACATACTTATCTACTCTAGAGACGAGGCGGAACACGACTAGCACGTCGAAGAGATGCTAGATTAATTAGTATAATAGAGGTTGTTTTATAAGGTAAGCAAATGTGCTTTCTTAACTAAGTCTATAGAGTTCTTAGGCTTTGTTGTTACCTTAGGCGGTGTTGTAATAGACCTAGCGAGAGTGCAGATAATATAAGAATAGCTAGAACTAATAGAATATAAAGATATCTAAGTCTTCCTAAGATTTTATAACTTCTATTAGTAGTTTATCTATAATTACTCTGCTATTATCTGTCTGTTAGTAGACCTAATAACACGCGCTTAATTACTACTAACGCCTTATACTAACTTTATAGAGAGAAAAGTCTATAAGGGAAAGGTAAAAAGTTATAAAAGGCTAACTAAATAGTACGCCCTTTAGTTCTAGCCTAAGGACGCCTAAGAAGCGTTTAAGGCACTTTAGTAGAAGTTTATAGAGGTACCTATACTCTAATACTTTAACCTAACTAAACTAGTAATAGTATTAACTAATGCGTTAGACTTTGCTATAGTAGTAATCCTACTCTAGCCCTTAGATATAGATGTCCCTATAGAGAAGTACTAGAAACTAGTAGCCTTCTAGAGCAAGAAGTTTACTAGCCTGTTACTACGGTGGCATACCTATAATAAGGAACTATTAGCGATAGTTGAGTTATTTAAGACGTGGCGGCACTATCTTGAGCATGCCTTGTCGACGGTCTAAGTACTCTCTGATTATAATAATCTGAGATACTTTATAACTACTAAGGAACTCTCCTCTAAGTAGGCACGCTAGGTAGAAGAGTTAGCTAGGTTTGATTTTGAAATTAAATATAAACCTAGGGCTGATAACCTAGCTAATAGCCTATTAAGAAGACCTAACTACGCGTAAGGACTTTAGGTTAGTGAGCAGAAAGTACTATAAGATGCTATGCTGCCAACCCTATAGCAAAAGCTTCGAATATAGACTATCTAGACGTCTATAGCTTCTAGTACTACTCTAGAAGTATAAGGCAGCGAACCCTCTAATAGAGGACCTAAGAGGTCCTATTAACTATCCGAAATATCCGCTCTAGAGCAGGAATTCCCTAACATATTGTCAGACCTAGGCGACGAGTCGCCTATCCTACCTCGTACTTAACCCACAAATAAAGACTATTAGTGCGAGGAGGAAAACTACGAAGCTAGAATAGAGAAGTTTGACGTGTCTAAAGGCCTTCTTAGTAGCCTCGATAGTAAATATCTCTCTCCTAACAGCCTTGCGCGTGAAGCTACGCAAGGCGAAGACGCCTTCGCACTAGAACCCCTAGACCTCCTACTCTAACACATTAGACAGGTTTAGGAACGTAATTGGGCCTATTATAGAAATAAAGCGCTAACGCGACGAGCGGAGGGCGAGGCGAATAAGACAGCTAATATATAGGAAGTTAACCCCACTAGCATCTTACGTAGGAACAAGAAGGTATGGATACCTAAAGACGTAGCACTCCGCGCGAACCTCCTTATAAGGAATCACGACAATCCTATAGGCGGACATTACGGCGTTAATAAGACAGTCGCTGTCCTTAAGATAAAGTACTAGTGGCCGCACGTAAAACGCGACGTCAGCGAATATATTAGGCGGTGCGCCGCCTACTAACTAAACAAAATCCGCAGGCATAAGCTATAGAGACAACTTATGTCCCTACTAGTATCTAATACTATATAGCGGTACTACTTCTTAGACTTTGTTATAGACCTGCTAAAATCGCAGGATACTTAAGGTAATATCTTTAACGCGATTCTTGTTCTTGTAGATAGGTTCTCTAAATACGTCTGTTACCTACCCGTAGTAAAAACGATAATAGCCTAAGGCGTCGCTAACATCTTACTTAGGTAATGCTTCCTAAAAATAGGCCTCTCTAACACGTTAGTATTAGATAGAGGCTCTATCTTTACTAGCTAATTCTAGTTAGACATATATTTCTACCTAAAGATAAACTACCGCCTAAGTATAGCATTCTACCCTTAGACAGACGGTTAGACAGAACGACAGAACTAGGAACTAGAAACATACCTCCGCATATATATAGGTTACTACTAAGATAATTAGGTAGGACTGCTACTCTATGCAGAATACGCGTACAACTCTAAAGAGTACTTAGTATATAGGTAGTTACTAATAAAGATAGCCTTTAGAATAAACTCTAAAGGGTTTAACAAAGTACCTAATAAATATTAGTTAAGGAAACTACCTACATTATAGATAGAGGGCGGACTAATACTAGAACTACGATAGTAAGTTAGCTACAGGCTTACTAAATAGGTAGATATAAGCAGCGTAGCTAAAGTAAGTCTAGAGAAGGCCTAAAGAGTAAATGCAAAGTAGTATAATACGTTTTAACTACTACTCTACTTTGCTAAAAGTAACCTAGTCCTCTTATAATCTAAGAACATTACTATAAGTTAACTATCTAAGAAAATAGACGCTAGATACCTAGGACTATTCATGATTACTAAGAAAATTAGTAAGCTAGCATATAGGCTCGACCTCCTACTATTAATAGCTTATATATATCTTGTCTTTAATATCTCCTTCTTAGAACCTTAGCACAAACTCTTCTAGTTCGCCTAATTTAAACTAGGCCTTATCTAGATACTAGAAGACGTTATAGTAAGAGATAGGTATGAAGTAGAAGAGATCCTAGAATATAGGGATACCGCAGTAAGAGGCTAAGAGTATAAGGTAAAATAGCTAAGATAGCTAACTTAAGATAGTACTTAGGAACTAGAGGACTATCTAGATAACTATGAAGAAATCCTTGTAGAATATCTAGCTAACCTAAAGGACGTATTATAGGTACGTAATAGAAACTAGATAGCCTAAGAACGACCTATAGCAACGCTAATAACTCGCCTTAGAACTAAGGGACTAGAAAAAGGATAGGGCTGTAAGAGAAAACTATAAGTAGTCTTACTTAGAAGAAAACATCTTATTCTATAGATATACTATTAACTCTAGAAGGAACTGTAAGATAATGTATTACTCTATAAATACGTTATTATTCTTAGCAATATAATAGCGCTTAGTTAGGGAGCTACTAGTCTTACTAATATTCTTCTATGGCGCAACTACCTTATAATCGCTAGGAACCTCCTGACTATAGTAGTACTAGCGCTTCTTATAACTAGACGCGTTCCTATCCTTAGAAAAGGAAGCTCTCTCTAGGTTCGCGTTAATAATAACGTAGGATAGCGCGTTTAAACTCTAAGAACCTAAGCTAGTAGTAAAGCGCTAAAGGTTAAAGTTTTAAGACGTCTTGCGCGCCTTAGCCTACTTAACCTTAGTTAACTTAGACTTCGCAATCTTACGCTTAACTTAGGTAGTATGCTTAGAGAAAGTAGTACGGAGCTCCTTCGCGTAGTCGTAGGCCCGCTTCTAGTACTTGCGGATATTCTTATTCGCGTTAAATATGTCTATCTCTTCGCCCTTATTAAAACTGCTATTCTTAACAGCGTTAATGCTCTTGCGAGTGGCGTAGTTAATAAGGAACATTAGCATATTAATAGCGCGGCGAAAGAGGGGATTAACCTAAGAACGTAAGTAAAAAAGCTGCGGTAATAGAACTTAACACCTATAAGAGCATAGCTAGACTTATAGACGTTATAGTAGCTGCTATATACGCTATATAAGCTATTGCGCTTGCAAAAGGCGTCCTCTATAAAGGCCTAGGCAAATCCCTTTATAGTCCTGTCGCTAACCCTAGCCTTACTAGAGGTGACTAGCGCAACGAGACAGGACTAATAAGCTAACCTTACTAGCTAAGGCTAGGCTTGTAGGTGCTAAGGCAAATTATAGATATAATGCGGAATAGCGCTTAAGAGAATAGAACTAGGGATAGAATAGGCGTGGATAGTTATCGTGGTGTTAAAGCGGTAGACTATGTAGATTATAATAAAGGAAGGATGTAGGAAAGCCTCCTAAAATACTACATCTTATACCCTCTTACCCTCGCACTCTTACATGCTTGAAGGGCCTCCGCAGTCGTAACGTCGCGTTACTGCCTACCTTACTACAGAGTTATAAGCGTAGTAAAATTCATACCTAGCTCTAACTAATACCACGCAAATAGAGCCACGCAGCAGATAGTTATAGCGCAAACAGACCACACTTTACAGTACTTACCGCGGTGAAGCGAAAAGACTACTAGGTATTATAGCCATAGCTATAGCAACCTAAAGTGCGCGACGCATAATAAGATTTTTTTCTAAAAAAGAGGTTTTTTACATGCACGTAACGTTTAAGTCGCGAGAGGATAATAGGCAAGAGTCAGAACGACGCTGACTATAGCAGGCAACGTGAAGTGCAGAGGGCACCTAAATGTAGTAGATACTACAGCGATATTGCGAAATTATTATAAGAGTCGGGACGACCCTCTAGAAGAGGGGGGGCTATTGTCATGATGTTTCACTATCACATGACCTCAGCCACAGACAGGCGAGCCACCGAGAACCCCCCAGATCACCGTCGGCCCGCAGCAGCCACGGTCACGTGACGTAGATAT
>QGDG01000206.1:0-15334 GCA_003268315.1 Stemphylium lycopersici
AGCCGTACCCAACTCGTACCAGAGTAGGTCTTGGCAACGCCCAAACCGTCACAAAGGGGATTCTCATGAGTACTATGGAGGGTACAAGGACAGCCACGCTTGCTAGTGATCCAAGCCACGTGAGCGTACGCGACAGGCGAAACGATCCAAAGTCAAATTTTGACGCTGTACTCACGGATACACCTATCTCAGATTTGTTGCTCGATGACTGTATTCCTATTGAGCCTGGATCAGCTTCTAGAGTCATCTCGTCAATTATCTCTAATATAAGAACGAGGAAGGATCGCTCTCAAGGTGCAAGTGCACTTGCAATTTTGGCAGCTCACACCTGCTAATTTGCTCAGGACTTCGTCACGGAGTTGTACGATTACAAAGGCAGGCCTTCTAACTTTGTCCTTATCGTCATTCTGGACTGCCAAGCAAGCTAGGAGGTGCGATGGCCAAAGTCTCTCGCAATCCTGATCATACTCGCAGAAGGCTCGATGAGATACTGAGACCGTTTGTGGAAGCGAACAAAAACATGTTTCCGGACTTGCCAGAGAGGACATTCAAGAAACAGCGTGAAGAATGCGGAAGACCGCAGGCGAATTGGCAATAGAAGAACTCTAGCGAGAAGTTTTGACACCCTGCGACGAAATAGGTTTCGCAGTGGCGGATCGAAACGGTTGGCGGTAAGCGATCCATGCAACTTCACGCCGTGCACAGCATGCTCCATCCTATGTACCTTCGTCCTACCCTTCTTGTCGTTACTATGCCACATAAACGCGGTTCTGCTGACCTTTCTGCACAGAGAAAACGCGTTGGAGCCACCCTTAGAGGCACTCAAAGTCAGCCCGTCGTCATCGAAGACTCCTAGCAGTCGCAGCGCCTCTCGCCGCGCCGAGCTCTCATTAAGTCGCGCCTATCTGACGACACTTTCGAGTCGTAATTACGCAGCGCTGCGCCCGAAGCCGCGACCGTCGCGCCAGATAAGGACGCCAGTGAGGCCGCTATAGTTGAGGACGGCGCTGAGGACGGTGCTGAGGACGGTGGCTTTGACGCCCACCTTGAGGACAATTTTGATGACATTGAGCGGAGTCGTTTGTCAGGTCATATAAAGCCGCTGGCGTCGTCGCGGGCGAGGAAAAGCTGGGTATACCGCCACGGCTGGCGCGTCGCCCTGCTCAAGGACCCATATCACATCTTTTTCGTGTGCCGTTACTGCTATAAGCACCGGCACAAGGGGGGCGCATATGAGGCGACGCGGTCGCCGACATCAGCAGCGCGTCACTTAGAGGAGAAGAAGCATGGCCATGGACACCGAGCGCCTGGCAAAGCCGCCGTCATCGGCCAAGGGAGCGTCCTTCGCCGTGTCTTTAAGGACGGCAAGATCACAGTCGCGCAGGCGACCGCTAACGAGCTCTCTGGCTTCAATACTACGCGTTTCAGGCTTGCCACCGTCACCTGGCTCGTGGACAGCAACTACCCACTCTCTAAATTCAAGAGACCTTCTTTCCGGACGATGCTGGCCATGGCTAACCCAGAGGCAGAGGCGGCGCTGTGGACGTCCTCTATGAGCGTATCGCGCTACGTGCTTCGCCTGTACAACTACCTGAAGTCGCGCGTTGTTAAGGAGCTGTCGCACGCGCTGAGCAAAATACACGTTAGCTTTGACGGCTGAACGACAAGATGAGGACACGTAAGCTGAGAGTCGCGGCAACAAGCTGCCTGAGGCGCCGCGGTGGATGCGATCGGATGAGCTTACGGCAGACGACTGGGCGGTAGTTACAGAGTGCTTAGACGTCCCAAAGCCGCTTAAGTCTGCTTCAAAGCGTCTTGAGGGATGCGGAAAAAGCGAACGCTTTGGTGCTATTGCTGAGATTATTAAAGTCTTTGAGTATATACTCTCGTACTACCAGCAGCGCGTTAAAGCATAGGAGGCGGTGGACTACAATGCGCACGATAAGGCGCCTGAGGACCATCTTGCCATCAACTTACGTGCCACGTGGGCTAAATTAGCGAGTACTACGACAAATTAGACGACTCGCCGGCGTACTATGCTGCTACAATACTCCATCCGTACTACAAAACGTACTGCGACACCGTCTGGAGCGACAAACCTGAGTGGCTCGTCGCTAACAACCGCAACTTTCGCGCTCTTTCGCAGCTACATAGCGCCTGGTCGCGTAAGGTGAGGCGCCCTAAGGTCCTCACGAGTGACATGGACGATGCGATTGACGGCCTCATCAACCCCAGCGTCTCCATCAACAACAACACAGACGACGACGAGTTCGAGCGGTGGAAGCGCAGCGAGCCGCGCGCGGAGAAGGGTAGCGATCACGCAAACAACTCCATTAAATACTGGGTACTCTATAACTGCTTAGCACACGCGACGATATTGTCTATAGCGGCAACACACACACACCTCACCACTTAATAGAGAGCTGCCGATGTTAGGTCTATGCTTCACTTCAAGTCGCTCGCCACAGTGCCCTCATAAATTACACGCTACTCGTCGTGTACCTACATCGCCGATCGCACAGAAGCCGGATACCAACCTCACAAGCTTATTGTCAGATTAGATAAGATGTATCATAGAATTGATGATTGATTCTTGTGTGCGTTCTTGATGATGGTGCTATCACGATGTATATGCTATCGTGTAAGTAAGGCCGAAGTAGGATCGAGGCGGGTTGGCCGACATGGCTGTAATCGACACCGATACTAAAACTGCCTGCTGGATCGCCTTCTTTCTGACAGCAACACCTGCTATCTGACACTTATACACGATATCATTAGGTTTCCGCTCGCAGCATTGCGCAATCGTCCCTTGGATTAAACCTCACGTCCGAGCGAACACGACAGGGCGAAAGTCGTGAAAGAACGGAAAATGGATGGTCTAGTGTATGCGTGCGGCGAAGTCATTGTGGATGGGTGTCGTGGCGGAAATCGCGTTGGGCTTAGGATGCGAAGGCGGAGGCGGTTGAGATGGTCCATGGCGGCTACTGACAATGCTGAGGCTGAGGCTGAGACTGCGGCTGGAGCTGGAGCCGAAGCTGAAACTGGGGTGCACGAGTGAGATCCTCCCTTGAGGCTAATGGAGGTCCATTGCTGGAGTGTTTCGGGAGTGCATTCTGGCTTAGGTTGAGTTCAGTTTGTTCATGATCCTGCATATACATGCTGCCGCCCTTCGACCTTGTGTCCTCCACCGCTCACGTTTCAAATCCTTGTCAAGATCCTGACCGCCTTATCTAGACTTGCCACCTCCTTGGTCAGCTGTTCCCAAGACCGCTTCAGTCCTGGCGCTTCGCCCGTAATCTCCTCCAGCGCATCAGCAGACAGCTGGCTGACAAACATGGGTGAGAAAAGCGCTAATGGAGAGTCGTCGCACTCCAAGAGGTAGTGGATCACCGACTGTCTACAGACGCTGTCGACAAAGGTTTTGCGACAAACCTTGTAATACGACTTCAGTATGTCGTGGATGTCCTGAACGACGTGCTGCTCATTGCTCATCGAGCGAACAGGCTGCTCAGCATGCTCGAGACGGACGACCATACCATGGCTACCATTATGGAAAGCGTTCTTCTTAACATGGGCAGTGACCTTTCCCTGGTGACTATAAAAGGTTAGTCAAACATAAGAGATGTTATCATCACACTTGTACTTACCTTCGCTGGAGACTGTCGTTGAAGTAGTGATTCATAGTCATAGGAGTATTGCTCTTTTCCACCTTGAGAAGAAATCCAGCGGAGGCGATCGCGTTCTGATACCGCCGAGTCAGTTCGTCAGACAGCTTACCGACCAATACTTCGGCTCTGGTCTACATTTGTGACGACCGCAATGTTCGCGATGTGATAAAGCGATGGACTAGGACGATTGCATCGCTCACGAAGCCCATGCTGATGTCCTCCCACTTCGACGACTGCTTCTTCATCACCGTTGCGAGGATCGAGGCATTGAAGGTGCCCAGCTCAAATCCTTGATTGCCTTTGAAGACCTGAAGCAGCCAGTCCTTGGTCTTACCGTGCAGTGGGTAGGGTAGACATCTTTGCGGATGGAGGATGTCCACAAGTTCTTCAGGGTCGTCTTCTTCCCGAATATCGAAGATCTTTTCGTTAAGATCTTCGTCATAATCTTCCACAAATACTGGGGCAACGTCACTGCTGTTGCAGTTGAATGAGTAAGACTCGCTGTAATTTGCCATCTCATTCGAGACATGACGGCAGGAGCAATGCATAATTCAGGGCTCTCTTCGAACGCATCGTCAGCGCCATGGCTAGCATTCATCGATAGAAAGACTAGGCGCTGGAATTTGGTGGCAAGTCCGATAAGATATGCCGTCTGCTCCGCTGAGGTGTTTCGTTCTGGTCCCAGCCTACTTAGTTGCCTCTGGCTAGTGGCGAGTCTGGTCTAGATCTCCGCTTGTGCCTGGCGGAGGCATTAGCAAGAAGTACACGTATATTATAGGAGTCATGTGCCTACCTTAGGAGACTTCCGCTGTACCTATCTCAATCATAGACCCTCTCTCTCTTGCCGATCAACTACCTCGTCAATATGCCTAAATGTCAAGCTCTCATCAAAGCTTGGATACAGCATCGGCCTGCGATCGAATCTATTATCCGCATTGTGCTCTGTCGCATGAATAGCAGGCGTCACAGCCGCCATCTTATGCCTGTTTTTGCCATAAAAAGTCCAGAACGTCTTTACCAAATCACCAACCTCCCTGGCATGTTTCTGGTCACGCCAATCGTGCAGTAGGCGCTGGAACATGTCGTACGGACCCAATCGCGCATCACTACGCAGCTTGGCGAAGACGAAGAGCTCTTCTTGCGTCATACCGTTGTCTTTGTCGTCGCATTGGCCGAAGCCGGTAGGCTCGAGTTCAGCGCGGGGAATCGCTTCTAGGAATTCGGATAGAATAGGGAGATTGAATGCTATACGCGCCCAGCGGATGAAAGATTGGAGTTGTATCTTAGAGATACTACCGATGGGACTGAGATCAGCAGAACTGCAATCATGTTTTGTCAGGTTGCCTCTCAGCGACTCTTCAACGTTAACAGAACTCAACACTAGCAGTCCACCTTCACCGGGACGTTTGCGGATCGTAGGAAGCATACGGGCGAGATAGTACGCTGTTGTCGCCCGCAGACGCGCCTGCAGGTTTTGGAGTGCCAGATTCTCGGCTGTCGACCCTTTGAAGTCGGGAGTAAACCCTGTGTACTGGGGAAGGAGATCTCTTTCGGCTTGGTAGACAGTGTCGATCGACATGTCAATGTGGTGAGCACCTATGCCTTCTGCAAGACGCTGAGCTCTTGAGCATGTTTCCTCAGACGAACATCCTGTCACGCCCAGGTAAACTGTGTGCAGAATGCGGTTACAGAGCTCCTGAGGTGTCTTGGGCAGCGACACTCTGGTTCCGATGACGCGCTGAACATCCATAGCGACCTCGTTTCCGTCTCGAAGCGCGTCAAAGACGAGATAGCACATACTTAAAACGATCACGGCTGTTGAGCACGAGTCAATGCCGCCACTCAGTGGCGCTAGGAAGCCAGCGCAGTCGCTCCGGCGGAGATAATGCCAGAGGTAACAGGCTGGTCCCATGGCGATCTCTTCTTCCAAGCTGTAAATCTTCGGACCCCAGACGGAAGGATGATGGTGATCCAGGAGAATGGCGGCAAGCGTAGGGCGATATAAACTGCATGCTATCTCTACGCGTGGGGAGGTAGTATCTTCAAGTGGCACAAGGAGTTGGTGTTTTGTTCGATAAGCTTGAACCGCGTCGATGTCGACAACAGCTGTCACTACCTCGACGTCTTGTACTGAGAATCGTGATCCTTGAGAAATTACTTCTCCGTTCACGAGGACCATTGGGCCACCGTCGTAGTAGGTTTGATCTCCGTCGCAGCCATGCTGATTCGAGTATAGGATGACGCCTCCAATCCTCTTGCCTGTGCTTTGAAGTGATGTGACTAGTGAGTTGAAATTACCCAAGCAAAAATGGTTCGCTGCAGAAACCGTGAAAATATCGACGGATTCTGAAATCTGAGCAGTGGGAAGTGAGGGCTCAGTCCTGAACAACTCGTCAGGTGTGAGCGTGCCGATACATACTGCAGCGGTCGATATCAGGACATCGCCAATGGGAACCTCGTTGTTGCCCTGGAGATCCGCAATGCATTGCGGTAGGCAAAATGATTCAGCCTGAACTGAGGGATCCCATGCGGTGAACCATCTCGACTCTTCGTAGTTGCCATCAGTCCTTAACGACGTTTTCGGACGTATCAGGACGATTCTGCCATTGTATGCAGTTACTCTGCTGATCGGCTCTCAGTATTTCATCGAGTGGCCAAAGGATGCACTTACCAAATGTACCGAGCATTCTTGTGCTTGACTGGCATACCAATATCGACAAGAACATCATTGCAATTCTCGTCTATGAGTATATCACACATCACTTGCCAGCAGTTTGTATACAACTCCTCTTCGTAAAAGTGGTCATGACAGCCGTATCCGCAGACCTTATCTGATTAACAGGGTGTTCAAAACGCGATATGTCCTGGCATTAGACTGGCAATGGGCGCTAGAGGATGTGGTGCAAGACAAAATAGAATAACACGACTTACTTCTAGCTCCGGCCCGACGCGCAGTGTAGCGCCCTGAGCTTTCGCTTCCTGGATGCTCTTCTTAATACGAGTGGAGTTCCCCTCCCAGTCCAGAGCCCACTGAGCTAGTGAGCACGACGCGACGACGATCTGGCGACTCATAATGCAATTGTTTAATGATGCTGGAGGCAAGTATCCCACCCGAAAAATGTGATGAACTTCGTAACAAGGTTCTAAAACTGAGGTAGAAACACCTAATTATCGGTTGTTCAAAGTTCGGAGTCTTTTAGGATTGAATGCCGGGAGTAATCGATGGGTGACCAAGATATTGGATGTTTGGTATGTGGACCTTGTCTCCGGATCGCAATCTAAATGAATAATGCTTGGCTAGCCAGCTTCAGCGGAACAACGCTGACCAGTGTCGGCTTGCTTGCTTACTTTGAATGACTATTGTTCGTGAACACGATGGGGTGTGAAGGAATTGTCTACTTTGCACTAACGGACCTTACAGTCGTTAGCGATTGCGGCTTCACGCCTGCAGGCAGCATTCCAAAAATCAGTCATCATTAGATCGATGACTGACCAATCACATGGCCTGTTTTGCAGCGGAAATTTAGACTTAAGCCATGTACGGAAGGTGGGGCTGTTCAAAACCGTTGCGCACCTGCGTGTAGGGGTGAAGCCGCAATCGCTACACTCACATGCACTTGCAGTTTCCGGTTCTCGCACGCCGTTCAGCTTTCATCCCACACTCGCCCTGGCCTCGCTTATTAGCGGGTTTCGCGACGCCTAGCTGCTGACAAACGCTAAAACTATTTAGAAAAGGCGTCCTTTAAAGTTACACTCTTGTGTCTTTCGCTTATGCTCTGAATGCATATTGAACATGAATATCACTGTGAATTGCTCTTACCTTTGTCAAGTGTGTTTCTCTCGACATTTACTCATGTTCAACATAAAGTGTAAGGCGTGTCAACGAATAATTTAATAATAGAACTGACATAAAGTTGTCAGTAGGTCAATTTCAGCTGCAAGATGGAGTTCATTAATCCTTGGCGTTCTCGCTAGCGTGCACACAGGGTGAATGTTCCACACGCATGCATGCAAATACTCCTAAACGATGCAGCACGCCGAAAAATACATGTGGGCGTCTCACAGCACGATAGTAGCGTGGATTGGCTGTAGTGAATAGCTGTATAGTGCTGCACTTGTATGAAGATAATAGCTTACATTGACACTATGTCGAGATTTGACATCATATCGAAATGATGCTGACATTCGATGGAAAGAGTATCTCCTCCGCGCTTCGACAACACTCCACCTCCACCACAGACTGCGCGCACGAGATGATGGACACAATGGATCGCGGAAGCCTGTACGAGCACGACATCCCGTCGCTGAGCGCATCGCTCGAAGCTTTCAACCCTGAGCGCAGCATGGACTTGTCCTACGGCCGACGCTCCATTAATCCGTTGGCGTGGCCGGCATCCCAAGAAGAGGCCGAGTCGGACACAGAGTCGGAGAAGGGGTGAGCGCCTCCCGGGTGGCAGAAGTCGCAGTCAAGTAACAACTGGCACAGACGGTCGTTGCTGGATGACAACGCGGCGCGCGCAAGACCCTCAAAGTCCCCGTTCCAGCACCGCACCGATCGCGACGTCACGCCATCGCACATCCCCCTGCCAGAGTCTCCCTACAAGCAGACGCCGCGCGCAAGCCCCGAACCGATAACGTCCATCCCTCCGTGGCGGGACACCCTGTGTGCCGGGACCGGCCAATCAACTTGCAGATTTTGTGCAGAAGTCTGTGATTTAAGCCATCTGATTGGCCGGTCCCGGCACACAGGGTGTCCCGCCACGGAGGGATGGACGTTACCAGAGGAAAAGCAGCACGACGAGACGGGACCAGTTAAGGGCTGTGAGTCGAGCCTAAGCTGTGCGCGCTGTGTGTACTGACGGCCATAGTCATGCGCTTTGCATACCGGGGTGAGGCCAAGTTCCGCACAGCGCCAATCGAAGACACCATTTCCGGATTCGCAAGCGGCCTCCACATCTTCACCAGGTCGAGAGCGAACGTCATCTTCACCGTCGGGTTAGTCATCCTGTCATGGCTGCTGCTTCAACCGTGGACTGCTAGTCTCATTCCAGACGTCGCAAATGTCGCAAACATGGCCAAGCAGTTCGAGCCACTGCTGTACGCCTCCGAGAACGTGATACCACGGTCGCGCGAGCTTGCAGACGGTAGCATCGCAGTGCAAGATCTAGGAGAGAGTGTGCGCGCCACGAACATGTCAGCGTCTTCGGTCATCATAGACCAGTTGGACGACCTGGGCGATAGTCTCAAGATTCTGTCAGAGAAGATTACGAGCTTCTTTACAAACGTAGACGGCGACATGGACTCGTAGGTATACTTCTTCCAACCACCACACCCACTAACCCTCGTAGCATCCTAATCACCATGGAGTGGGCGCAACGCGAACTCCAGGGCATCCAAGGCCCCAAGATTGGCATGATCGACACTGTCATCGGAAACATTCACGGTGGCCTCGGCAAGATCGGCCTCCTGGAGCGCAAAGACGGCTCCCCCACCGCCGTCGGCCGCGTCGTCAACGACGTGCTCGGCCACACCACGCAGCAGCGCTCAAAAGCCACTATACAGCGAACATTCGACTACCTCCTCTCCACCCTCGAAGAGAACATCGCCAACGAACTTGCGCGGGCAGACACCCTCTTTCAGCTGTTCGAGAGCGTAGACCGCCAATTCCACAACCTACACCGCAGTGTCGCCAGAGAAGAAGACAGTCTTGCGAACCGCAAAGACGAGTTTCTGGCGTCCATGTGGCGCATGACCATCAACAACAAGATGAAGATCAAGAAGTACGAGAAGAATCTGAAACTGCTTAAGGATGTGCGGGCGTCCACGCTCACCAATAAGAGTGAGCTGAAGGGACATATTCAGATCATCATGAGTGTCAAGGATCAGCTTGATAAGGCGAGGAAGAACCTCATTAGTCCGCTTATCCGACGTGCGCAGTCGAATTCATTTGGCTTGGAGCAACAGCTCAACGACCTAACAGGGACCTACGGCTTTCTGAAGGGTGTGAGGGATGTACAAAAAAGGAAGGTCTTGCTGCAGCTATGGGGCGAGCCTAAAGAGCGCGTCACCATCACCGCTGGAGAGAAGGAAGGAGAGATTAAGGAAAGTGAGTATTGAGCTTGTTCATCCCTCTTCTTATTTGTGTTGCAGCTCTTTTCTGGAGTCTGCTTCTGGTGACTGCGCTCGTGGATACGACATGTTGCATCGCGAGTTGGTTAGACAAAGGAGTGCTTTTTTTGGTTTACGGTTATGGGGTGTTTACTGGCGTGGGCGAGTATGGTGTTGGTACACTCTCATGCACTTGCAGCGTCCGCTCTGCACATGCCGCTTGACTGTCAGTGCAGGAACTCTTGACAACTGCTGTTCAAGGGCTGTCGCACAGAAGCATACAAGTGCAGCTCTTCGATTCGGAAGCTGTGCACACACGATTGAGCTTAGCGTGTATGGCGTACATCAGACTAACGGCATTCGGAAAGCCAGCTCGTGACTGGTTGGATCTACACAACCAACTCGATGAAATCAGTCTTGCTAGTTACGCATACCAGAGCTTTGACTATTATATTCTTAGGTGCGAGGAGCACTGTCTCGATGTTATAAACCAACTGAGGACTCTTTTGCGACAAGAGAGTGTCTTGCAGCCATCCTGCAGATCAAGGTGTTGCGAGATGGCCACGACTACTGGACTATCATGGAGCGCTTCAATCGCATGGACTTCTAAGTCACTTTTAGTACGATCGTGTATAGCACAAGCCTCTACAGCATTCCCACCGTGAGGCAGCAATGGGTTGAGGAAGCGCCCCCAACTAATGCTTTATACTTGGCGGCTTCTGCAGGACTTACTAGCGCAGTCACTCGACTCCTTGAGGCAGGGTGCGACATCAACGAGAAAGACAGCAACAATAGCACCTCTCTGTACAGTCGTTAGCGATTGCGGCTTCACCCTTGCGTGCAGCATTAATAAAATCTGTCATCATCAGACCAACGACTGACCAATCACACCGACTGTTTTGCTGCGGTCACCTAATGCTAAGCCATATACGGAAGTTGGGGCTGTTCAAGATCGTTGCGCGACTGTGTGTAGGGGTGAAGCCGCAATCGCTAACCACTGTACAGCCATTAGCGATTGCGGCTTCACCCCTACACCTAGGTGCGCACCGATTTTGATCATCCCCACCTTCCGTACATGCGCGTAGCGATAGATGTTCACTGCAAAACAGGCGATGTGATTGGTCAGTGGTTGATATAATGATGACTGTTTTTTGGAGCGCTGCCTGCAGGGGTGAAGCCGCAATCGCTAGCGACTGTACAGTGGGCGACAAGCGCGCTAATGCGGGCCCTTGCATGCTAAGAGACACTAGTGCGTTCCGCTAGCTCGGGGCAACAAAGCTGCTGACGATGCATAGACGAGTGGGTCAGCGTAAGCAGTTTGAAGGATCCGTCGGATCAGCACGAGGCTGTCAGGACAAGAACTGTGCCGCAGAGGGGCGACTGCTTGGCAGTAAGCAGCTTACGCTCGGGTGGGGCTGGGCGCGGACTAGGGGCGGTCGTATGGCATCATTTAAGCGAGCTGTGCTTATCCGCTCTCCTTTCATGTCGTAGCGCAGACAAGGGTGGGCTAGTTTCTGCTGTGCCGTGCATCTGCATGTCTGCAGAATGAGGAATAGCGCGGTTGTTTGGTGTCGCAGGCCAAGCAGTGATTCAAGAACCAGTCATCAATAGATCGACAATTGCCCAATCACATCGCCTGTTTTGCAGCGGACATTGAGCGCTGAGCCTTATACAGAAGGTGGGGATATTGAAAACCATTGCGCAGCTGCACGTAGGGGTGAAGGTGCAATCGCTAGCGGCTGTACTTGGCGGTCGTCTGCGTGCGGTGTCCCGCTGCCTCTACAGTCTCTCCACCGTCCATCGTGGGGTAGCCACTGCGGCTGAGCAGCTATAGTTTAATAAGATTCAGTATGTCAGCAGACAGTGTTACAGAGAAACACATGGTCTCAAGTTCCGCTACAGCACCATTCTCTTTGAGGACAGTCGCGATGTGAGTGCTGGTCAATGGTGTCGTACATTTGTGAACAAAGTGGTAAAGGAAGACTTTGCAAAGTGCCTGAACCTCTCAATCCGTAGCTCAGGCTTGTCACTCCGGCCACCAGGATACGGCAGTAGCTCCATTACACTGGCTCAGTATTTTACGCAACATCCAAGAGCGAAGCTCAGGTTACACCATCCATACTGGACCCAGAGAAGTCCTGGATTTCTGCTTCTAGGTCTCGCCTATGCTGCTGCCATCCGTAATCACAAGCTGCTGGAGCAACTAGTCTATGAACATGGACCCACCTTGGACTTGGATCTGACAACGATCAGATCGATGCTCCCCAATCCCCAAGGAAGGGTTGCCACCCAACTTTCGGCTTGCTTCGTGGGAAGAGAGTCTGGACAAACAGATGCTGTGCGAGTCGTTGAGGGCAAGCCTGTTCCTCAAGGGCGAGAACATCTCGGTATGGCTTGACCAAGCGGAGAACTGGTTCTCGGAAGGTCTGTAACCTTGGGAAGTAATAAGGCTTTTGTTGGATTTGGTAGGGACCAAGCAGGAGACATGAAAGAAGGCAGAAGGTTGTTGTATTAAGAGAGCTTCAGAGAACGACTATATACACAACCACGATGAGTAAGCAGGTGACGTAAAGTCACGTGAGGATGTAGTTCACCGTGTACTAAGTGAACTAAGGTGCCAGTCTGACAGCTTTTCTGGGAAAACGCCAGGTCATGTCCCTGATGGACGCGCACTCCCATGACACAATCCGAGTCTGAAAGAAAAACGGCAAGGCTCGCTCACTACTTAGTAGGAAAGATCAAGGCGCTATTGGACCATACACTATTGGCCTATGCATTTCCCTCAGATACGTAATGCGGAAGTCATTGTATCGCTCCGAGATCTCTCCTGCAAGTCCAGTAAGAGAGCATAGGACGCACGTATCATTCTCACCTCTCTGTACACCTTGCCTGCTCTTTGTTTCCATCAGACATCGCTCTGTAAGCAGTATAAGCCACCCTAACGTGCCGTGAGGCTAGTGTCTCAACAAATTCTTGCAAAAGATGTTCGGTGGGTCCTTGAAGGTTGGGAAAGCCAAAGATGCAGAAGACTCTTATACGCCGCAATGTCCCTAGCGACTCTGATCTAGGCTTCTACATCCTAGCGAGGCATTACAGCAATCATGTCCAGGTTCTCGCCACTCAAAAGATCTCAGCGCTCCTTGTTACCCCTAAAACGAACTACAACCGCGACTCAACGGCCGGGACCTGCTCCTAAAGAGGAATTCGACGAAGAAGAGGAAATCAGGTTGTTCGAATTCGACGAAGAATTACAAGCAAGAGCACAATATCAAGAGAACGAAGCCAAATGGCACGTTCTCCGCAGCCCTTCCCGGAAGTCTGTGCAGGTTTCAGCGGTACGCACATCACCAACATAGTAGCGTAGCAACGCGCACTCTGACATGAACAAGAGGTCCAAAATGGTATAACGAGCAACGCAACAGAGTGAGACGAGGAAGGACGATTGTACAGAAACATCGGAAGGACACTTAAACGCGACCTGTCTATCACTCTTCACACGCGTATCTTGCTACTTTCCCGCCCGTTTCTCAACCATGTATACCAGTTTGGTACCTAAAAGTATTTATTTCGACAGCGCTTCCTCTGCCGTCGATGTTTCAACGCTGGTTCTTTGCAGCGATGGTGTATAAAAAGCGTGACGGCTGCGTATCTAACGCAAGGCGCTGGTTTCTTGTGCGGTCGACAATCGAACAAAACAGACAATGCAGCCTATCCTTGTCTACCAACGCTTCATGCACTGCGAAGACAGTGACACCCGCAATGCTGCAGCCTCTTGCTGTGAACGGTCCGTAGGAAATTTATTCCAGCTACCTAGTCCAGATGCTATTTACAGTCGAGATGAAGAGAAGAATGGGGATTTGAGCGGCTTTCCTGATTTGTTTGGGTTTGCGCACGGCCCACATGCTGCCGTGGAAAGGGTGATAGGGGGAAGGAAGCGACCAGGCTAGCAGCCTGGTCATGTGATGACACGCCACTACCCTCCTCCAACCCCGATAGCTCTAATCCCTGCTGCACTACCATGAAGCGGGCGATCTTAATCAGGGCCAACAAGGGAATACCAACACCACTTCCATCCCTAAGTTAAACTTTCCTTGACTTGGGCGCATAACATAGTTGGCAAGCGAGCGGCCCACGCAAGCGAGCGGCCCACCCCACCAACTTTCTGCGCCTATTCAAGCGTACACTACAGCCACGTTAAGAGATAATATAAGGTCCCTCCCCGTGTGTCGGAAAACCCTGTGTGACGGAATTAGCCAATCAGATACATCATTGTGTCGGGAAAGATGCTATTCGTGTCCTCTTATTGGCTGTTTCCGGCACATAGGGTTTTCCGGCACACAAGGAGGGACCTTACGCTTATTGAACAAAACAAGTGACGAACACTCAACATGCGCAGCATTTCAGTCTCCCGAGCATTTGAGATGGGGCCACACACGTATGCCCGCTCGTTGCCTAGGCCGGACATGTCGGGACTGCAAGGCGGCCAACAAAACTTTCTCATATTATACGCTTTGCCAGACAGTTTTTCGATTGTTTTCAAAGCGTACTTTACGAGCAACAGATCAGCTTCCACAACTTGGAAACGCGCTCGACCCTACACTTCCCGTAGAGAATCCATCGTGTACTTCACAAGCAACAGATCAGCTCTTACAACTTGGGAATGCGCTCTATCCCATACTTCCGGTAGAGGACCCATCCGGCACAAGACTTGCATCGGACATCTTCAAAAGCTCACTTTGCCAACTGACCCTAGAAAGGTCTCTGGAGCATGTTTCTTGCAGCATGGCTGGCTGCAAATGCTGTGTATGCTTGATTCGACAGTTGCGTTCCCTTCCTAATGAGATTTTGTCCGAATTCATTGCCCCTCTCGCTGCCCCGAGCTATTTGCAGGGCGTGTTTGCAGTCTTTGGCGAGACCTTCAACCTGCTCCCTGAACTGAAGAAGCGCCCAGCAGGCCACTATGGAGTATCTGTTCGAGCGGCGTTGTTCGAGACTCGTATAAAGTATGGTCGAACATCATACATCACCGGTCTCTACAACAAACAAGTCCCCAAGTCTAGCTTGATCAAAACGTGCGATGAGTCATATGATCACATCGTTGTGTGGCTTGATAGGATCGGTGTCACCAACGTCACGTTCCCGCGTCGAGGCGTATCCCTTCCCACAAAATCAGGATCCCAATGGACGTATGCGGTCATCGCTGTAAATGATCATGTTGACATCGTATCTAAAGTAAGAACTAGTGCTTGGGAAAGGTATGCTACTCACTAGATCTTAGGGCGTTTTTCTCGAGCGAATCACGGGCACTCCTGTCCACCATATCCTTTGGAACAGCACACAATCACCACTGCTTTTACGGCCTTCGCTTTTGCCAAACATCCACCGCCAAAGCCGCGACGACGATGTGCTCGTTCGATACGTCCCTTTGCGTGACACATCTGGTATCTCAGTTGCTTTCATAGCAGGTGAAGTGCTTGCGATCGTGTCTCATACGCAGAGCGACAATCTATTGTGCTTGTCGTGTCCAACGTCTTCCAGGCAAGCTCCAGATCTTGCAC
>QGDG01000207.1:0-15208 GCA_003268315.1 Stemphylium lycopersici
TTCGTTGAAGCTTCTTGACGTCCTTACTGCCCTGATCCTTCACCTCACGGCGTACTACGATTGATTTGAGCTTAAGCCAATCGCTCCCCGATAGTACTGAGTTGCTGCTGTCAGAGTCTGAAGCTTGCTTGGCAAACTTCTCGAGTACAACGTCTGGGTTGGCTGGGTATATACCAGTGGCTTCAAACGACTTCTTGATAAGTGGAGGCTTGAATACAGAGGTCTAGGATCTCTAGAAGAGCGGGAAGAAGTCTCCCTTAGTCAAATTGAGTAACCCCTGGCTGTCCTGGAGGTATCCCATCAACTGGGTTGAGTAAGCTGTTGCAAGGGGTTTGAACATACAAACGTCGAGAGGTTGAAGCGTATGAGTAGCGTGAGGGGGTAATACAAACAAGAGGATCTTGTTGTCGTTATAATACTCAATAAAATCCATGGTTACGTGGGATCCGTGGCCGTCAAGGAGTAGTAATCGATACCTAGTTGAAGCATGCCGTCTAGTTTCTCTTTCAAACACCTGTTTGAGCCACGATAACCCAATATCGTTGTTGGTCCAGCCAGAGGGTGATGACGTAGTAAATACTGAGTGTTCTCCGGCTTGTATAGCTTCAACCCAGCTCGATTGAACAGCTCCGTTAGCTCCCTGGAAGATGAGAGTTGGACTCAAAGCGCTCCCATCCGAACAAATACAAGCCACAACCGTTATCCACTCGCTGGAGCCATCCTCAAGGGGTTGCCTTACCCCTTTTGACTCGTACAGCTTCTTATCGAATACACGATTTGTTCTGCCAACCCGGCCAAGTTGAAACCCCTTTTCGTCCATATTGAATATATGTATCGGTTGGACGTTGTACTCCTCTATCTTTTTATGTAACAGCTTGAAGTATAAGCTGTACTTAGGTCCTGAATCAGCTTTGGTCCGCTCCTTGGCCATAGCTTTGCCCGATCGAGAGATGAGATGGTTGGGATGACGGCGAAGAAACCGCTTAACCCAGGTTTCGGAGACCGGTTTGCCAGCCAACTGGCTGGCAAACTGCTGTACTATTACTTTTGTAGGCGGCAAACGTCGTTCGGTAAGCGTTTCGATATATCGTACAAGCTCGGCTTCGCGTTCTGGGTGTAGGGATCGTTGGGAGACTCCGCGCTGGTTGTGCACACCCTGGTGCCTTCGAGCGAGCGTACTGCGCTCAACACCGAAATGGGCAGCAACTTTTGTGTACGAGAAATCATCTCCTGGTTCGTGCGATTCGATATATTCAATCGCTTCTTGAATCGGATCCATGTTGGTGGAGTTGTGACGCGTTGAAGTTTTGTTGTTATGGTGTTGGGGCGGGGCGTTAGCTGACCCGCTACTGTAGCGCGCGCGCTTCGCTACTAGTGGGCTGGCTGCGCTAAACACAAAGTCTGCCTTACCACCCACAATCACTCAGCAACTACGAAAAGGCAGTTAACAGCTATCTCTACAGCTGCCTCTTATAGTCCTGCTCATTTCTAACACTAGACACTACACTTAGTATATGTGCACTGTACTAATTTTAGTAGAGAATGCTCCCAAAATTTGTCTGTAATTTAGCGGCTACGCTATCCCACCCTCCGTGGAAAACTCCGTTGGACTGGGACCTCCATACGACAATGCAGTGGGAGATGCGCATACCATTTCACCTCTACGTCCGTCGTAGCCCTGTTGTACCCTGCAGCCAGAAACAACCCAACCTGCTCTCGCGTTTCTTTACGCTTCCAGCTGAGCTCCAGGTCCGCATACTTGCTTTCTGCTCAGCCGATACCCTCTTCCAGCTCATGCATGTGTCTTCTACTCTCCGCATAGAAGCATCAAAGCTCTTTTGGGCAGATCCAACCCGATTTTTTCTAGTTGAAGCGGACTGGCTGCTAGATGGAGGCTACCCTGGCTACACATGCTACGACCTAGCTTTCCTAGAACATGTGCAGCAAGTCCAGATCGAGTACCTTCCTAGAAACGACGATAATATATGTCCTCAAGAAGACGGAGCGGTCCTGGTCAGACATCATCTAATAACCACGTTCTAGAGAAGCTTCACGCAAAGATTTCCAAATGCAACAAGGGTGATAATTAACCAGAACTGGACAACACCTCCGTGGTGGCAAGACACCTTTCCTGTTGCGCAGCCAGTGCGTATGTTAATCTCATCCTGCCCTCCAGGACTCGAAATCTCTGCTCTAATCCTAGAGCAAGTGCCTTTTGCCGTTAACTCTGGCGTATTGCTAGCTGCTGAGAGATGGTACCGGTCGCTTTACCGGGCTACGGCGGACAGTAGATGGGCAGGAACTCGGTTAAACAGGCTTCCTGCAACGGTACTAATGCCAAAAAAGCGATTAGATGGGCCCGTTAGGGAATTTAAAGCACTTAGACATAAGTGCACGAACGTGTTGCTTAAACAAAACGCCCTCTAGCCTCTTATAATCGAAGCGATCGATCGGCATTATTTTAACAATGCAAAAGATGATCCTTTCTTTTGCCCATTCCCTAGCTGCAGCGCACACTTTGCAAGAGCAGGGGAATGGACAATCCATGCCATAGTCTAGCATGCTCAAGAGTGGAGAACAGGACGACAAATGGACATCTTACCAGATAAGCTGAAGGTTACTTTTGCAGAAAAAGCAAGTACTTTAGAGAAGGAGCTAGAGCAGATAGACAAGCAGTATAAGGAACTTTCAAAAGACTAGAACGAAGAAGGTGGGCAAAGACAAAGAGAATTAGAGCGAGGCTGGATGACTCAGCTAGAAGTGGACGTGGCTTGGGAAACAGGAAAGAATCCAAGAGAGAGCAGGCTTTGGGCAGAGTTTCTAGAACAGATGGACCCTTATAGAGCCACCTAGTAGCAGATAGCTTAATAGCTAGACACGCATAGTAAAAGGGGTTAACGCTGTATGAGCCTCTCCACAGCCTCGCAGTACTATAGATGTGAACTCCCTGCTTAGCTTTTTTTAGCGGTTTTGTTATAGTAGCTTACGGCAGCAGCTCAAGTACAGATATCGTGGCGCGATTTCGAGGATCCGGACGGAAAATTTTCTCGCTACCTAGGGTGTCTCGCTACCCAGGGACGCACCTTGTGTACATAGTGCATTGATACTGTAGGTAAGCCAGTCTTGGCATTCGCATCTCAGCTGCTTTCGCTGGCCAAGTTACGGAAGATAGCACATCTTCGAATTTCAGGATCACGGGACTCATACTCTACTAAGGAAGTTCTCGTTACGAAGCTCTGGTAGCACGACATACTTGTGATAGAGAGTCAGAGCGTGACTCCGATTAGGAGAGAGGGGTTGCCGTAGACTTTGGCATCTGACTAAGCGTGCTATGGCCTTGTTCATCGAAAACACGCTATGCTCAGTCCCGTTCCCACCCACATCTAAGAGTTCCAACCAGATAGCGACTCGGTATAATTAGAGTGCTACCCACAGCCTCGCAACAAACTAGAAACCTTTAATAATAACACTAAATTTCTAGACTTCAATAAAGGCGTCGTGTAAGTTACGACGTTAGTATAAATTTCAAGGCATCCCTGTCGTAAGCAAGGCAAATTTCCGCCATCAGAGCAGACTCTTCGCGCATCATGCGGGAAGGCCTCTACGCGAGCGTAATTACTATATAGCTAGGGTCTCTAAAGCTTTGATACAGCCTTAGCATAGCACTTAAGAGAAACATCGCTAGCAACAAGACGCGCGCAAGCCTTGTCATTAGTGCATTAGAGACAAAGTACCTATAGTTCAGTCCGCTGCGTGTAGATGTACGTTGAATGGCGAACATATAATGAAATCATACTCGTTTTGATGCTAAATATAGATCGGTCGTCGGTACGTAGTAGATTTGCTACTCTAGCTCCACGTCTTTTAGATTGCTTGGACTGTGTCTGCCTTCAAGGCTTAAAGACGTCTGTGGTACATATCGCTTCCAGGTTCTGCTACCGTCTAATTCTCGTGCACTGCTAGCTTAGACAAGAGCTGCCTTTGAACTTCCAAAGTTCCTTCAACATCATGTAATTCGCGCGGATCATTTTTGTTAATCTACTCTATAAGCCGGCCTTTGTCGTTAAAGATTCTGCCTTTATAGCAGCGTTTCAGCTCCATCTGGCGTACATAACCATTTTCTCTAATGAACGCTTGAAATCGCTTCTCAGGTCTCCAGCTTACTAGCATGTTAGACGAATAACAATTAGGTAAGCGATGATTCTTTACAAATCTATTTAGATGCGTTACTAGGGCTATCTTGAGCTACTTATAATAGAAGCTATGTACGGGCTAGCCTGTCGTGTAATGTTTCTAACTAACCGTAATCCGAACTTCGTTGCCGCTCCTGGTATAAAGAGCAGCAAGGATGCTAGTCGTAATATTTGCCTCTTGCCTGTTCGCAGCGATCTGATCATATCTGCATTGACCTGTAATATAAAGTACCATACACACTCTCTATAGTATGCTATACGTTTCAGATAGCTCTATAAGCTATGTAATCAGGCATAAAGATATCTCATAGCGAAGAATCTACTCTGCGTGTTTAAGATCCTTTTTTAGTAACCCCCTGCTTTTCTTTATACCTATATAATGTTTATAGCGCTACAATATCCTTACTAAAACGCGCGCCGTATCAATTCTCATCTTTATATATATTATGCGTTCCCTACTCCTAGTATGTATACATAGGAAACCTTCTAAATAACTATTTATAAAGTTAGTTAGAGTCTTGTTAATAAAAACGCTTTATTAGACTATGCATAGACTAGAATATAAGAAGTGGAAGAAGAGGTATGTTAGAACGGTCAAGACAAACCTAGCTAAACTGAAACTAGTTAGTTGCTTTGCATAGGAAAATTCTTCCTATCCTTCCTTATAACTATAGTAGACGATAGTCTTACCTTTATTAAAGGAAAGCTGCCTCCTTATATATTAGCGTTTAAATACTCTTTACTATGCTAACTCTAAGAAGCTATTGAGTTGTCTATATCTAATCTATAAAGTACTGACTTCTCTCTTTAAGCCCCTAAACCGCCTCTCTCAGTTATTAGAGCGCCTAGTACGAGCATTCGTGATGCTGTTGATGCCGAGTTTAGTGAAACGTCTTATGTAGATAGAAAGACACTAGGCTGGCACGATAGGATGAAACGTGCAACCTAATATCTGACGTAGAAAATGTCTACGTCTAATCTTTGAATACACCGCATTCCCGTGTGCTGGAACTACAAGTAATTCAGCGTTCGAATCTACGCTAGAAGATGTCTCTTCACTGCACCTAGCTGTCTAAGGCTTTCTTCTATATAAGCGTCTATCCTTTCGTAAGCCTCTTGACTCGAGAACAGCGAAAATTCTTTTGTATTATTAGCAGTTAAAAACACAGAAAATTCACAACCGAGCTTAGAAGTGCTTAGAGATTAGTAAATTGGTTAGTAAGTTTTCTTGGTGTCGTTTTTGTGTAGCAGCATCCGAGTTAATCTTCTAGTCATGCAGGGGTTTGCAGGAGGATACTTCTTGAACTATCGTGACTTCGATTTCTAACGCTATTCCCATTATGTGTGCACTCTAGAAGCGATCATCTCATAAACTTAGCACCTATAGGTTAAAAGCATCGAAAATATCTAGAATCTCTAGTTTAGAGCGTTCCTTAGAACAGCTATTTGCAGAAGCCGAACGTTTGCAGACGCGGATTACTCTTATAAGCAGTAGATCTGAAGGAGCTAGGCGTTTCTGACAACAGAGCGTTTCTAACAGCAAAGCGCTTCTGACAGCAAAGCATTTCTAGTAGCAGAGAATTCGTAGTAATAAATTTCTTATAGGAACAGAACGTTTACAGGTGTGAGATATTTATAGAAACAGTAGATTTTGAGTAGCAGTGTTATTTGAGGAAAGGAAGGTTTAGAGGAATTCTCTACTCCTAAAAACAAACTTTTCTAAAATTATGCTGTTCTAGAAAACCTACTGTTTCTGTAACACGCTTGCTTCTAAAGATAATTTATTGCTAGGAATAATCTGCTCCTGAAAATACTCTATTCTGGGAAACAGTCTACTCCTAAAAATGCTCAGTTCTTAACAGCAGAGCGTTTCTAGGAGCATAGCGTTCCTAGAAGCATAGCGTTCCCAAAAGCATTAGTATTGACATTTAAGGAAGTATCCTTCTATAACCCCTTATAAAGCACTAAATAGTTCAGCTAGTTATTATAGGAATAGCTAGTGCCTTAATAGTTCTGGAAGTATCCTTCTGCAACCTTAGGAAGAGGGTCTTGTCCGCCCGCGCTCACTAACCAACATCTCGGCTATGCTAATGGCTGCTAGTCGCCTTCTAGCTCTACAAGAACCCTTTCGTCCTCCTGTTTGTAACTCTCTATATCACTCGCTATATATTCTACCTATAAAGGAGAAGGCAGCATAACTCCTTCTATAATAGAATTGACTAGCAGGTCTATCTTTTAGCTAATATCAAGGCCGCCAGAGTATCCGTATAATATATATATTAGAAGTATAATCAACTCTCAATTAGGTAGCTTTTTAGAGTTATTACTCACAAATTATTAGCAGGTCAGTTATACAAAGTGCGCGTTAAAAATCTTACATATGAGCCTCTAGGGTAGGACTGCAGGTCAAAGCAATCTCTATTCTAAGGTAAGAGGCTACGTAAGACCATCTTTTACTGATTCTCTTATGCCACGTGAAGTTATTTTCTTGCTTCTTTTTTATTTCTAGAGCGAGAGTTCTTTCGCGACAGCTATATATTATCTTTAAAATAACATCTTTTACCGCGCTAGCTACTCCTTTCCTTAGAGAAAGATTGCATAATCTCTAATCTTTCTTAAATTTGATACATAGTTCCTCAAAATAGTAGTAAAGAAGCATTCACGCTATTCGCAGTTTAATAAGATCAATAATAGAGTCAAATTTGATCGCTTTAGCATAGTAGAGGCTCTTAAGCATTCTCTTAGTTAAAGAACGTTTGGATGTTAGATTGCTTATTAGAAGGCGAGACTAGAGATCTTCTAAGATCTACCTATAGTAGAAGCAGATTATAAAATCTCGCGCATCTTCTTAAAAGAAGAAATTACTAATCCTAATAATATAACATAGTTCCTAGTAAGATCCTCTATATAGACAATTCAATTAATTGTAATAGTAAAGCTAGTAAGTCTTTGTCATTTCTTTAGGGAATAAGAATGTCGTTCTAGTTACTAGGCTTCCGTCCTAGTTTGAAGAGAGCAGAGATAGTAACAAAGAACGTAGTCTTCTGTAGGATAATAATAAGAGTAAGTCAGTATTCTGTTTATTCTACACTTGTAAGTTCGAGATAGCTATATAGTTACGTACATAACTCTAATAGTTTGGCAAGTCAGATTCATTATAAGCTGAATAGCAAGCTGTAAGGCTAGTAGAGGCAGGATATTCTATAACAAACCGCTTATCTAGACAGTTACGCCAATCAGACATATCCAACGTTGACGCTAAATGAGGTCTGAAGGTCCTTATGTCTAGGTGATTGCTGCAAGGCCGTAGATCCACACCAGAATCTGCACCGAACGAGTACCTGTATAGCATAAGACTTTCGAGCGATAATTCATGTAGTAGGAGTTTTGTTCGGATGAAGTCAAGGTACTCGCCCTCCGCAAACGCGAGTAGAAATAGAAAGGCTCTGCCTATGTACATAAACTGTCTAGAGTCAGCAGTTTACGTTTTAGTCACATCAACCTATATCATCTTCCGCTTCTCGCACTCTTCTAAACGCATAAAGCAGCAGCGATTCATCGTCGTAAGGCCTCTAATTAACGTGAGAAGCAGTATCTTTAGAGCGTAGGATCATACGTACTAGTAACAAAGAGCGCATTGTTAAATACCGAGCAGGGCAACAAAGGATTCCCGGTGCAGCAATGCAGAGTGGTCACGGGCATGCACGCATGATTAGATACCTCTAGGCACTGCGCAGGAAATGCGGGGTGTGAGGATTTCTGTCGCACGCACGGTTGGGAGCGGGTACCGTATAGCGTGTTGACCGCGCGGAGCCTATCATCTCCTTATCCTCGGTAGTCTCTTTCTAGGGGGTTGAGAATGCCATTCATCGGTATCTAAGCGACGCACGATCTTGTGCCGCAAGTCTCTAATTAGAATTGATTCATCACCAATTCTGTCAATACTGCTCCATATCCAGATGGTTTGTATAATGTTCAGACAATAACTATGGCGCTAAATCCGACAAGGCTAATAACGTCGTCGCCAGATCTGCCCGCAGAACTCCTAGCCTAGGTCAAAACATAATTTAGTTACGGATCTTGCGTTGCGTTCCGACCTTCCTGTCGTAGACTAAGCAGTACCTAGGACCTAATGTTTTTGCGCTAATCGACTCATTACTAGCTACAGTAAACGTTAGATAACGCAGAAGAACAGCGCATCCGCTGCAAGGTCGCACTTAGTCTGTGCAACAGCTTGCTGTACTTGCGCGATTTCACACAACCAAGGGCGAAAAGTTCGCAATAGAAATCTTGGTACTATCGTCTCACTCTACTAACGAGCTTCACATAACGACTATGTAGTTATTATTCCTCTGCTAGTTGCAAGATTCCTGCGTATTGCGACCGTTTACCTCCCTGTCATCGTGCCCCACTATACTGCGATGCAGCGGGCCTAGGCACGTCTAGGGTAAAACAGGGTTATTAGCTGCGTTCTTCTAAGCGTTATAGAACTCAGACTACTAAGAGCATCCTACTACCTAATTATACTATAAAGCATTATTAAGTGCAGGATTGTTAGAAAGTGCGCCTCAATATTAAATAATTAAGGCGCTAGTTTAACCGTAGAACAGAGTTGAGAAAGCACCAATCTTCATTAGCGGCCGCCGTTCCCGTTGCCCGAGCAATGGCTGTTTTTGACTAGTCGTATTCGTGTCGGCTGACTGCAGCTTCTTGGTGCCACCGCCTGTACGTTACAGTCGATGCGGCCATGCAATTCTGTCCGCCTTCGTCTAGCTCACCGTCCACACTTGATCGCGTACACGCCTGGCTGCAAAATACTCCTCTAGCATCTCCCGCTTCTCCAACACAGCATTCGCAAAAACGATAACGCGATGCCGATATGCCGCGCAACTCGAGCCCCAAGCGACAACGCATCGACACCGACGATGTGCTGCCCACTCAAAGCGCATCGCAGGTGGGCAGTGTCAGTGTAGTAGATCTGTCAGATCGCATAACCTTGACAGCGCCGCAAGGATTAAAGAGGAGCTCGAGCCCTACGCGTAATCTCACTAAACTGCGTACTACAACGCCCTCTATCTCCCTCAGCCCTTTCAACCAAGTAAAGCAGCCGCCACCCGCCAATATTTCTGCACGCATCAACAGCCTTCGCAGTCGCCTAAGCCATCGGGAGGGTCTCAAGATCAGCTATATACCAGCTAGCCTGCGCGAAGCGATAGAGTCAGACGTGCTATTTGCGCCTTCTCTTGCTATGGATCCTATCGACCCAGAAGCGTACGACCACGATGATACACGGCCGGCTAGTCACCCCGCGCTCGTAAATGCGCTCGATCGTGTCAAGAATATCTTCCAAGACGCCTGCTACTGCACTAAGTTTAGGCGCGATAAGAACGCTTAGTACTTTCGTGTCGTCTGGCTGTTAGTAGAGCTTGCCATAAAACTACACTACAACACCAAGTTTAAGTTAGAGAGTGTGTATAGTATCTCTCAAAGCCGAGCTCTACCTTGCCTATATAGTTTACTAATTAGGATTTGTAGGCAATCGCAAAGCATTTAATCTTCGTATCTTTATACTATCTCCGAACCTATATCAGCCTTACCTAACAGAAGAGTAGCACTTACGCGCAAGACCGACTTCTGCTTTTCGTATTCGTATTTCAACCCTCAGTTTGCGGGACTATATACACAGTTAGCAGCAAAAACGCCTATTGTATCGCACACGTCAGACAACTGTACTCAGCGCCTAGCACTTTTCTCAGGAATCGAGGTCAAGCCTGAGAATGGCGATCCAAAGGAGGCAGAGCTGCAGATAAGTATATAGATGGCTGCAAGCCTGCGGAAGAAGATGGAACTGGCACGCCTAGCGTTCCCTACTTCCGATCTGCCGTCAACACCAGATAATGCGACAGACAGCGCGACCATCTCCACTAACAAAGATTTAACAACTTTCCAATCCTCACACCTTCTCAAACCTGCCATTACTATTATTAGCAACGAGCACAAGATTTACTATGCTTATCCTTCTAGCTTAAAAGGCGACGTAACAGTGCTTAGGCCTAATAAGAAATTCGCTAGTCTTTTAACGCGCTCAGTACAAAGTATATTCAAGCTTGTTCGGTTCTATAGGCGGATGTTAGCATAGGGTGTCGATAAAGAAGCGACTACAAACATGCAGGGAGCAAGGCTATAGGACGCTTTCCTTAGTCCAGTTCTAGAGGCGCTTACAAAAGGCAGGTGACAGATTAGACGGCTGCTTCCGCTAGGCATTAGAGCAAAAACTTTGTAGGCAGGTCTAAGCTCCACTGCTTCGTAAAGAGTGCCATATCCAGCAAACCCAGATCTGAGTACGTTGCTTCATCATCTGGTAAAATCAAGCTTCTCACATCAGCTCTTGGCTAGATTCTGCACAACATCCGTTCGGAATGGGTCGGTGCAAAGCTGGAAACTATGCTTCCACCTAGCACTGTCGTTGCCTACTTGTCGTTCACATCGGGACAGGATGCCAGGACACACCTGGTCTCGCACTTTTTTTGCTGTCATAATGATTGCAAGGCTGATAACAACTGTCTGAAAAGCCCAGAAACAGCAGAAAAACAAGGACGAGACTCAAAACACCCTACAAAAATCTCAAAGAGGCAAGACGGAGGAGCAATAATTCCATTGGGTGAGTGCTATTGAGTCGCAACCTGCACCGCCAGCTCCACCTGAGACGATATGAAAACGATTAATTACAACACCAAAGAATATATTCTGAATAGTGCAAAAGCTTCGCAAGCATGTACATAGTACAGCATCATGTTATCGCAATATTATCGCGATCCGCAGTAGCTCTACAGCTTCATATTAGACTTCATGTACATAGTGTTGGGGTGGCTCGCTCACTGTCCGCCCACGGTAGATAGCCGTGTAAAATGGCCAAACTTTTTGAACCCGAATCTGGCGCTCGAAGACCGTACGATTCGTGTGGGTCTGCTGTACGTCTTCCCCGATACCACTCCTGCTTCAAATGAGTAAATTACGTTCTTAGCGTCTGGGTGAGCTTCAGAAGCGTAACCGGGCAAGGCGCAAGCATTAGAAGTTTCCTACTGGTGGATGTCAAAAAACGATATGTCAATTGGTATAGGACGTGGAACAGAAATGGCGCACAAGAGAGACCTGCATCGAGCTCATAGCAGTATGTTATCTGACATGATGAAGTTGAGGAAACGTCATTGCCGTGTTGAGCAGCTGGCCGCCTGGGCTCTGCAGCGGCGTGGCTGCCAAGATTACCGTGGGTCCGTTGGTCGCCAACAGTGCAATTGCACCAGAATTAAAACAGTGACTAACGTTATGCCTACTCTGCGTGATCTGTATAGCTCTTGCTAGTCTCGCTCCGATTAGGATTGTAAAGCCCTCATTCTAGGCGGCCGCAGCGGATCATTGCCTGAGTGAGGGTGCTCCATGACACCATGTCTTCTGTTCGAATGACGGCTCCGGCGTTTTGTGAACAGCTCTATAGATATCGTGGTGCCAATATTAGCAGATCTATATTTTGCAGTCGGTGGTTTCATCGAATCACAATACCCACATTGTAGGGCATTTGCAAGAACCGAGCTTCAGGTGGATGGCGTGGCCGCAAGGGGAGCTCCATGGCGGGCATTGCACGCAGTTCATGATACGCTCGCAAGTGGGATCGCAGCTAGCATCGTCGTTAAGACTCCCAGCTGGAAGTAGCTAGCCTTGGCATTCGCAGCTGACAGATGGCATCCGCAGTCGCTGAGCCGCAGCGCTGCAGCTCATCGTGAGTTTGGAGGGCGGCGATTGGTGGCCGCCGCGCCATGCCAACAACACCACACACCCTCTAAAGTCCATCCCTAAGTGCTGGGACACCCGCCGTGCTGGGACAAATGAGGGATACTTTGACTTTCAGCACTTCGCTTTCTTTGCACACCTTAATAATTATTGTAAGTCGGTATTAGTGATATACTTAAGGTGTTTGTGAGCTTATTCTAGTGTTCCTAACTAAAAATTACGTCGCTCTTGCTGCCCTTCTTGCGAACGTTACAAACAACGTTTGTAACGTGCATAATAGCGTTGCTCTGCTACAGCACTGCTAAGAAGCTATCACGATCTATTGCACATACAGGAGATTGGTATCTGGCCCTAAGAACCTCCTGTTAGCGCGGTAAGTTATGATCAGCCTCGCGCCTGCTGTAATGCCCGAAGCTATGCAGGGTCGCCACGCGGATCGCTACTTCGGCAACTAAGAGGCGACCCCGCACGCCTCACGTAATCATCTTCGATGTAATTTACCAACTGTGGCTGACATACATGTAGCTGTGCACAGCCTCGGCTCTTAGGTAGACGCGTAAGATGTTCAAATTCTGGCTTTAAAACAGTGATCGAAGCAACTACTGACACCACTGCGCGAGACTAGGTCTGATTATTTTATCTCCATAGCCATTATAAAGCCACTCTAACATCAATACATCCGCGCCACGGGCGCCCTCTATGGCCCCGCAACTTCGCTCATCCTTGCGACTTGGGTGGCTGGCTCTGGCACACACAACTCCTGCTTAGCAACCTCACGCTTGCGACCGCGCTTCGCATTGCCTCTCTCCGCGATAGCTTTTTCCTTGGCCGCACGCGTTGCTCGCGCCTCCTCGAGATCCTCGTAGCTCATTACCTTCGCCTTCCCCTTGCCTAGCACAACTGACGGAGTCGCTCGGCGGATCTTGGCTTCGCTGTTGATCTTAGCCAAGAGCCGATTGTGGTCCTGTAGGAGATTCTGTTTGGCGAAAGAGATCTGAGCCGCACTTGCCAGCTTCTGTACACGTCTCCGTAGGCGCTGTTCACTTAGTTCATCGAGTCTGGAAGCATCCTGTTTGATCAGATCATGCAGCGACATCAGACCATCTGCATTCACTGGTGTCGCCGGTGTCACTGGTACATCGTCTCCAGGGTTGGGCTGCATGATCTCACTAACTGTAGAAACTACAAGACCTACAGGCGGCTTTGGTGTGTCTCGGAGCACTCTCTGTGGGTTGAACGGAAATAAGCCACTTGCGGACCAAGCAGCCGTGATATTCCGCCTCGTGAACGCCTTTGTTCGTGCGGGGTCGTATAGCGAGGTGAAGTCCTCTTTTCCGACCGTGTCTATGCCCCCTCGGTTCAGTCGTTCGACCTGGTCGCGGTAAGTTGGATTCCAGATCACGTGACATGCATAGCCAAACACTGGTGTGACAACCTCCTCATACAATGGTGCGACGGCACACCAGTTGACTATGTAGATAGAGCCTGAGGCATAGATAGAATATCATCACACTTGCTCTCTCTTCAGGGTTTCATCTTATCGTGACCAGGTCGAACGACTCAACCGGGGAGGCATAGATATAGTCGGCAAAGAACATTTTGCCTGTCTGTACAGTCCTGCTAGAGATACAGCATTGACCAAAAGGAACATCAGAGCTGGATGGGCTGCGACCGGTCTGTACCCTTTCAACCCGGAAAGAGTGCTGAAAGATATCCCGAGACCTCCAGTTGAGGTCATCATCCCGGAAGCCACCCTTGCGGGCACCGGTGCGGCTGATATAGTGCTTCAGACACCCATCACACCGGTGACGCCGGTAACAGCGGAAGCGCTTACATCCTTGCACAACGTGATCAAGCAAGACACCAACGTGCCTGACGAGACAAGGGGTCGCATACAGAAACTCGCAAATGCTGCTCAGATCTCGTTCGCCGAGCGAGCCCTGCTAAAGGACCGCAACCGTTTTCTCTTTAAAATCAACAACGAAGCTAATGTCAATCCACGCGTGCCGGGACGCCCGGTGTAACGGGACACATTCCCTTCCGGGCCTTCGGGTTGCTCGCAGCGTACTTGTATGCAAACAAACGTCATGCGCATCTGTTTTGTAGCTCTCGTTCTCCTAACACAGAAGTCTCCGACACCAAAAAGCGCGTGGTGAACTGTGCTGTCGCTCGTTCTGTTAATGCTGTCCCCGACTCTCTGCTACTACCCCCCTGTTTATTCACGATAGTACACCGCTGTAGAGAGCTCGGTAGGCTAGGAAAGAAGCTAAGATAGCAAAGATTAAGACTGCAGCCTCGAAAGGTCAATTTAGGGTAAAAAGGATACATCCTAGCAGTTTCTCCGCGTAGACGATAAGATAGTTAGAATGTAACTCTTAGGACGTGCGCTATTAGCGACACTTAGCATGTAGTAGCGTGCTCAGATATTGCTGTATGCTATTGTAACAAATTCGGCGCTATACCTATAGCACTTCGCTGCTAGAAATAGCTGTGGCGCGTGCTAGCAGCTTCTAGAAGCGTGCAAGTCAGCATGCTCTACTATAAGGCCCTGTTATCCATCTAAGTTATAGTCATACTAATAGCTACCCTCTATAGCAGCTATAGAAGCTTCTCTACGCTAATATAAAGACTATTTATTTATATGCATCCTTGTCTCTCTCTATTATAGAGAGAACTAAAAAGAAAGAGATAAAGGAAAGAAGACTAGGTCTTTATATCTATGCAATAAATGTTTACAACTAACCTAAAAGTCTATACTATAAATCTACACTCTTCTAGACCTAATACTAACACTAACTATAGTCTTACTTATAGATAAGTGTAATAGTTGATACTCTAACGGCACCTATAGCATATTATTACTAGCATGCTGAATCTATATCCTGTCTGAGCTAACGCTAGTGCCTACGTATAAGGGACGCGCAGGTTCTTTAAGATTTGTTATGCTAGATGTCTCTAAGCTCTGAGTATCGATAGACCCAATTTTAGTAAGGAGGCGAGAACTATTGCGATCGAACGATAAGCGGAGGAGAGCTTTGCCGACGTCGAGCGTGTGCAGACACGCGCCGCTGCTCGCATCCCAGATCTTGACGGTGCTGTCGTCGGACGCCGAGGCCAGCCGCGTCGAGTCGTGCGAGAAGACCACTGAGCTGACCCAATCGCTATGGCCCTTGAGCGTCTGCACACACGCCCCGCTGCTCGCATCCCAGATCTTGACGGTCCTGTCG
>QGDG01000208.1:0-14820 GCA_003268315.1 Stemphylium lycopersici
TCGGCCTTACTTACACGAGAGCATATACATCGTGATAGCACCATCATCAAGAACAGACAAGAATAAATCATCAATTCCATAATACATCTCATCTAATCTGACAGGTGTCTTTGGATGCTGAGGCGACCAGCTGCCCGTCTGGCGAGAACACCACCGCCCAGACATAGTCTGAATGGCCCTCCAGCACGCTGCGACACGCGTCCCACTCTGCATCTCTCCCCGAGAGTACTTCCACCACCTGTGGCACCTGTGCGATAAACTCCTTCTTCACCAAGCTAGCCTCAGGCGAGAAAAGAAGGGCAGACGAGTATATCTGGAGGGGCGCCTCGGCAAGTATCGATATGAACCGCAGGACAAACCGGCTTGCATCGTGCAGGAATAGGGCAACAGTACTATCAGACGACTACACTTACGTCAGCGTAAAGCACGGTTATTACTTTACTAGGAATGCTATACCTTCACTAGCCCTTGCAGCCTCGCCACGAGTCGCACACATAGACTCGTCTCTTTCATCAGGCTCATCGCTTCGAGCCAGTGAAGAAGGTATGTCTCGAGGAAGCGGTGCGTGGCATCTCCATCTTCTATGCTGCGCCCGCTGCGCTCGAGATGATGGACCCAGTAATGGCACGCATACTGCAGCTCAGGCGGCAGGTTGCCGTTAATGGTCTCTTCATCGATCTCTGTCCGCAAAACTCCAGGATCCGAGAGATTACACATGTCTTGTCGAAGGCTGCCAGGCGCCGACATAAACTCAAGGCAGCGACGCGCTAGGTTTTCGTGGGTGCTCTTCTCATTTACATAGAACCTGTCGCCGCATCTCTTTTGGTCGAGCAGGAAGTCACGGAACGACGGGTGGTGCAGGCGGAGCGGCCGGCTTTGATTGTTCGGGATGTCGAGAATGGCATGGAGGTCTTCCAGCGTCGTCCTAACCCCCTCTGCAACGTCTAGCAGCTGATCTAAAGACTGCGCAGACAGCGGGGAGAACAGCGCTACTATACTTCCGAGAATATATCGGATTCCTCTACATTGCTCCTCTTTTTCTTCGTCTGTGTATTCTTGGATCGAGTTCTCTAGCACTGTGATGTAGATCTCGTTGAGGTGCTTCTCTGGAGCGGCAGTAGCTTTACCGTCGTTGCGCAGAATCGTCTCTAGCCTCTGAGCTGCAAAGCGCTTTCCATCGCGGACAAAGCGACATGCTGTTGCAGCCCAGATAAAGAGACCGCATGCACTCTGAACGAGCTGCACGACTGTCTCAGCCCCTGGCCAGCCAGCGCGCAGACAGCGTTCGCGTGCGATGAGCTGGAGGTTGTGTTGTAGGAAAAGGGTTATGTCGTGGTCGACGATCGACCGCGATATGTTGTGCAGCACAACGTCCTGGTGCTCCACATCTGGTATCTGGTAGAACCCGTGTCGGATTGGCACTTCTGGCCTGCTTGTCAGCAGCACACGCAGCCGAACCCTCATCAGTGATCGAGCCTCAGCTAACAGCCGCACGATTATGCGGATGTTGTTGTCGCTGTCGCACTCGTCGAGCGCGTCAACAACCAGAACGAGCGAGGCTGGGCGGCCGCTGTCGCTAAGCTTCGACAACGGGCCGAGGACAAGGTGGTGCCACTGGTCGCGCAGGGACTGGCTAGCAATGTCGTCGCGCTCTACAACCGCGTCGCTGATGCGCTGTCTCAAGGCTGGCACATTATGCGCAAGCTGCACTGCAAGGCTCGTTACGAACCTGCCTGCGTGGCCCACGTCGCCGCCGCCGCGCGAGAAGAAGAAGCTGGCCGCCAGACGCTGCTTGTTGTGGTACCGGCGCGCGACGGTCCGCGCGATGGTCGACTTGCCCGTGCCCGCTAGCCCGTTGAGCCAGAAGATGCACCGCTCGTCTTGCCCATCGGCCCAGCTGTGTATCTCGCGCAGGAGGTCGACGCGCGTGTCGGCGAGGCAGGCGGGCTCGTGCTGCTTGGCGTACGAGTTGAAGGGTGCATCTTCGGCGTATGGTAGACGAACGAGGGTGTTCTCGAGTCCTGCTTGAGGTGTTTGCTTAGCGTCCTGCTCTTAATCGTGAGTGTAACGGCCCGCAGGCGGCCCCGCAACGTACCAACGTGGACAGAGCCGTGGATGGTGTGAGCTTGGAATCCGTTTTGGTTGTTGCCAAACGTCGTGTTCGATGTTGTAGAGACCATGGCACCGCTGCAGCAGAGCATGCATCAACGCACCAGCGGTTGTACATTGGTGTCTGCGGCGAAGGAATCTGTGGTAACGGACTGTGTGGCGCAGCGCCTCCCGTGCCTCAGCCTAGTGGCCTTCAGCAATGGTAAGGCTCACGGCACAAGTGCACCTAGTCATTCGACCTGCCCCGCCACGCCAGCCTCGTCACGTCTCGACCATGGATAGATCGCCATCATATCCTATCGATTGCATACATCCGGCTTCATCCAGAACTACTGTACATCATGGCGCTTCAAGATCAAGTCATTCGGCTTGGTATACAGTCTAGATTGTGACTGCGAGATTATTTAATGACTTGACTGACGAGACACCGCTCCCTGACAGTCGCAAACACCAAGCAATACCCTAGAATTTGGGTCGCAATTGAAACTGGTTCTTGAGAGGATTTAAAGACATGTAGATAGCTCGCCTAATCCGATGGTTGAGGCGATTAGAAGCTTGTCAAAAGGGGCGGAGATGATGATACACCAAGGCGTTTTTATGCGCCAACGACTTAATGAGCTTCAAAAGGCTAACGAGGCTGCCGCGCGACGAAAATCTCACAAAAGAAAGCGAGTACATAAGCAAGGGATCCTTACGGTCGAGGAAGGTGTTCGAATAACGACTCTAAACGAGTTTGAGACGCGCAGTGATAGGAAGAAGGCGAAGAAGAGGGCGCGTGTTGTATTGAGAGCCGGAGCTATCTGGGCAATCAGACGCAGTAGCAGCTGTGAGGACCTCAGTCGTGGAAGGAGCAGATGGCTGGTAAACAGAGTACTTAACGCTGCATCTCACTCTAGCATAACAACTTTTCCATCAACTTTCCAACTTCAACATGTTGAGGTAGGCGAACCGTCGCAAAGACGCTGTATACGCTGCGGCGAGGCAGAGCATAACTTAGGCACGTGCAGGCAAGAAGTAGCAATATATTTTGAGTAGAAATGCTTATTACAATTTTCTATTACTGTCTGTGGTGGTGCTGTACTGTCGTGCAGAGTCGTGGTTTTGGAGCGGTCTTGGCAAAAGTGAGTCGCTCGCCCGCGTGAGTCACTCGCCTGTGAGGTACGTTAGCCATTGTGCAATTTTTTGGTGGATATGAACAATTAGCTGCCTTTGTATTTGGTGTCGTAAATGATGAGTCAGGCATCATCCAGTAGCGTCTGGATAAGCTTGAACAGCTCCTCAGCCTTTGCTTTCAGATGTTCTCGAGAAGCGCCCGGGCATCTTTCGAATTTATCTGGATGCCATTTTACCCTCTCTTTCTCCAAAAATCCTTTCAAATCAGCCCCTGAAGCTTGAAATAGTCGCTTGATACTATGTGGACAAGCTTTCAGAACGCCGTTGGGCTGGCACCCAAAGTTGCACGGCCAAAATGGAGGGTCTGGAAACCTGGTCATGGTTTCGCGACAGCTCAGTAAAACTTCGCATTGACAAAGCCACTGTTGATATACTTTTTTTTCATCGTCAGCACGCCGTTGGGCATCAAGGGTTTCCTTGTGCCGTCCCAGCTCCTCCTGCCGCTTTCGGCTTTCTTCCAATCTTGCTTGACTCCTTCTTGCGTCAAGCATACGCGCTATTTGCTCAGCCTCTTTCTTCTGCCGTTGTGCGTGCAGTTCGCGTTGTGTCTGAAGGTATTTTTCGCGTTGGTAAATTCGAAAGACCTTCACTATCGCCCGAAAAGTGATGTAGAGGAGTACGAGCGACAAAACCGTCTTGATCCCTATAGCTACCACTCTGAGTACTGCCTGTATGGTAGCTTTGATCGCCTGACCCACATCACTGATCAGACGACCGGTTCTGCTTATCCAACGGGAGATAGCCGTAGCCGCAGCTTTTGGTAAGTGTAGCATCCATAGAACGGACCCCTCCAAGGCCTTGTAGTAGCGTATGATAAAGTCTTTAGCGTTGACCAGATTTCGGAGAAGATGCTTCAACTGGGAAACTATCTTTGCCATGACTGAGGCGCTCATTCTTGGTATGCCGGTCGATGGGACGCAGAAGGAGCTGTTCGGCTTGTCAGCAAGCCAGGCTGGCAATGTTTCGATTCTGCGAGCTTCCCTCAATGCTTCATCCTGAGCTGCACTGTGCAGGCACCACAGGAATTCAATATGGCGATGCGCACTGTCTCGTCAAATTGTTGTTAACGACGTTTGGAGCACGTCGCGCTAGTAGGACATTGTCAAGCTATCTGTCTAAACAACTCCTATATGCGAGGGCTGCTGAGATTTGTCCGCCCGTTTTTGAGATTTGTCCCCCGCGCTACTGTCCGTGCGCCCGTACTGTGCCCGTGCACCTCGTGCACGGATTCATCTCGTGCACGCCGAACACCGACGCACGTCTCAACACCATAATTTTAACGCGCCATAACTTAGCAATCATGGCTCCAATTGACGATGCGCTTGCAGATTTAGAATCGCAAGAACCAGGAGAACAACTTGTGTTAGCAAAATTTGCGAGGAAATGGGGTATTAGCCGCGCAACTCTATCGCGGAGGTGGAGGCGCGTGACAGGGCCAAGAAGCGATGGATACGCTCATCAGCAAGCTATCAGCCCACAACAAGAGTTGGAGCTTGTACGATGTCGCAGGCCAAGCGCTGTCGGGAACCTTATTACTAATAACGCCGTGCGATGACCTTTATATATGCTCAGCTAGGATGCTACATTCAATACAACATACACTCTTTCCTGATTTTTCTGTCCACAATACCCGCACCCTACCGTGCGACAGTCAGCTATCGCCGTCGCGTCTGTTGCCTGGCAGAGCTCTCGTAGAGGTGTCCCAGGCTTCAACTTTTGAGTCGCAACTACGCAAGTCGCGGCCGGAAGACGCTATCGTCGCGCCTACCAAGGGCAGCGAGAGGGTAACAGCAACCTCGTCGGCAGCAGCCCCAGATAATGAGACCTTGCAAGAGGCGCCAGACGCGAGCCTTATGGATGACTTTGAGGGGGTCGATTGGAGGCGTTTACGCAAGTATATGAAGCCGCTCTCGTCACAGAATTCGCGCAAGAGCAGGATCTATCGCCATGGCTACCGCGATGCGCTGCTGAAGGACCCAAGTAAGCTATACTTCGTATGCCGTCACTGCTACGAGCATAAGTACACAGATACCGGTGTCGGGATATAAGAGACGACGCTCTCAACGTCGTCGGCGCAGCGACACTTAGAGCTGCCTAAGCGTGGCCATGGCCACAGCAAGTCGGCCGTCGCTGCAAAACCTACCTGGCTACAACGCCTGCTTAAGGACGGCAACAACAGGATGTCGCAGAAGGTGGCTAACGAGCTCGCCGGCTTCAATACCCAGCGCTTCCGGCTGGCAGCTGTTAGCTGGCTTGTTGAGAACAATCACCCTCTCTCTGAGTTTGAAACACCAGCTTTTCGACGCCTCCTTGAAGCCGCCAACCTACTAGCAGAACGAGCGCTTTGGACGTCTCATGTAAGCGTCTCCTAGTACGTTGCGCGCTTGTACGAGCACCTAAAGCCGCGCGTTATCTTGCAACTGTCGCAGGCGCTCAGCAAAGTACACCTTAGCTTTGATGGATGGATGACAAAGGGCGGCAAGCGTGGCTTTCTAGGCGTCCTTGCGCACTTTGTCGATAGCAGAGGCGACCTGCAGGACTTACCTATAGCGTTGCCCCAGCTAACAGGCGCTCACAGTGGCGAGAGGATGGGCGAGGTTGTCATAAAAACGCTGCAGGACTTTAAGATCACGTCGCAGTCAATTGGTTACTTCGTGCTTAATAACGCTACTAATAACGATAGTACCATTACAATACTAGCTCAAGAGCACGGCTTCAATGCTACACACCCGCGCCTCCGCTACGGACCTCACACGCTCAACCTCATCGGCCAGACGCTCCTCTGGGGCAAGGGCAGCGCCGCCTCGTTCGACAACGGCGTACAAGAGCTCACCGACGAGCACGACTTGATAGAGGAGTGGAGGCGCGTAGGCCCACTCGGCGTACTGCTCAATATCATCAACTACATCAAAACGCCGCAACAGCATAAGCTCTTCGAGGACTTCCAGCGCCTCGCCCACACTGCGCTGCCGTTTAGCGCGTCAGCGGACGATCGCAAGATCCTCGAGCCTGTTAAACCCGTCGTCACGCGGTGGAACTCGTACTACTCATGCTTTGAGCGTGCCGTAAAGCTGCAGTTTGCAGTCAACCCCTACGCTACTCACCATATACAGCGGGTGCAAAAGGAGGACACGTTTGCGCAAAGTCGCGGCAACAAGCTGCCAGTTGCGCAGCCGTGGATGCGATCAGACGGCCTTACAGGTGCTGATTGGGCAGTAATTACAGAGTACATAGACATCTTACAACCGCTCAAGACTGCTACAAAGCGCCTCGAAGGGCGCGGCAAAAGGGGCAGCTTTGGGGCTATTGCTGAGATAATTTCAGTATTCGAATACCTCCGTACCTACTACGAGCAGCGCGTCAACGCGTACGAGGCGGTTAACTACAATGAGCACGATGAGTCGCCTGAGGATCACATTGCAATCAACTTGCGCGCAGCTTGGCAGAGGGCCGATGACTACTACTCTCAGCTGGACGACTCGCCCGCATACTACGCTGCTACAATACTCAATCCGATGTACAAGTACTACTGCGATAAAGCGTGGGCTAGGAAGCCCGACTGGCTCGAGGCTAGTAACGCCAGCTTTCATGCGCTCTGGGCGCAGTACAACACCTCACCGCGCGCGGTAAGGCCGTCGGCAGTGATCCCAAGCGATGTAGACGACGCGATCGATAGTATACTCAACCCTATTACTGCCAACATCCTCACCGCTGACGAGGACGAGTTTAAGAAGTGGAAGCACAGCGAGCCGGCAGCCGAGAGAGGTACAGAACACGCAGATAACCCTATCAAGTACTGGGTGAGCATGCGCGATTCCTACCCTAGCCTCAGTAAGCTTGTGCTTGACGTACTCTCTATCTCAGCGTCAAGCTGTGAGTGTGAGCGCCTGTTTAGTGAGCTGGGCGACCTCCAGAGTCCGCAACAATCAATCCGGATTGTGAGATTGATATTGTGAGATTGCCAGATTGAGGCTATAATCAAAATAAGAAGCTCGTCTCTAGATTAGTAGCTTAATCAATCAATCTGTGACATCCAGATTGCCAGATTGATGAGACGGTGCCGCTGCTGTAGGTGTGGAGAATGAAGGATAGATAAAGGATGGAGTTTCTCGTGACAGCGCGTCGTGACCCCACGTGGCGCGTCTTGCCAAGTCGTATTATATTGCGGTGTAGAATGTAGCAAATCAAAGTGCAACTGCGCGAAGCAGTAATGAGAGTATGAAGTGTATTGTGGTGTTCTGTTTTGTTGTTCTGCTCGAGCTGGCCTCTCAAAAGCCAGCAGCAGGGTCTGTTTACATGACGTATCTCTGATGCTTGTAATGGGAGAAAGTGCTCATAGAAGTGAGGGAGGAGCGCCAGGACAACGCACGTGACACGCGCAATGCCCTTACCTCCCAAACCGTAACATATTATGTAGCAGAGCTCCTCTTACCCCTTTATCCTCCGCCCATATCCTTCGTTCTCAACAACGCGTTGCAATGCCTCCCCGATCTCAAAAGAAGCGCAGCGGCGCACCTATGGTTGTTGCTGAAGCTGCTGAACGACTGCGCCTATCGCACCGATCGCCGTCGCCCCGAGAAGCCCTGGCCAGGCCACCAAGTCGCCGTCTGAGCCAGCGTGGGAAACGCAGTTTTTGGAGTCGCAACCTGAAGCTGAGATCGTCGCGCTCACCGAGGGCAGCCACGCTGGCACTATATCAATAGCAGACGACGCTGGCGCTCGCCGGCTGACGTGGGAGACTGACGGTGCCGATCACTTTGATGGGGAGCGGCTGAAGCAATACATAAAGCCAGTTAAGGCGCCAACAGGCAAGAGGAGCTGGATATATCAGCATGGCTATCGCTTTGTCAAGCGGAGCAACCCAAAAAGCGTGTGGTTCGTGTGCAGATACTGCCATTCTCATAATGTCTTCGGTGGTGGCCTATACGATATAACGAGAGCGACGTCTGCAGCAGCATCGCGTAGGGGCAAGGTCAGCTCTCGTTGCAGCAGGTGATCGACGGCGGCGTTGGACTATCCCAAGGAGCAGATAACGCGTTTGGCTACTTAAACGTCCAACAGTTTCGACTCGCCTTTGTTCTCTGGCTCGTCGACAATAATGTGCCAATGGAAATAATCGCGCGGCAATCGACGCGTGATATGATCAAGTTCGCCAACCCAGAGGCAGAAAGCGCATTGTGGCGAAGCCCTCGCAGTGTCGCAACGTACGCGATGAGGCTGTTCAAGTTGCTAAAGCCGCAGATAGTCCTAGCCCTGTCTACAGCTGTAAGCAAAATCCACATAAGCTTTGACGGCTGGACGACAAAAGGCGGCAAGCGTGGCTTCTTTGGTATTGTTGCTCACTTTGCTACTACTGCTGACGTTATACACGACCTCCCTATTAGCCTCACCCAACTCGCCGGCGCGCACACAGGTGAGACTATTGCCGCTGTGGTTAATATAACGCTAAAATGGTTTGGGATTACACTTAATCAATAAGGTTACTTCGTTCTTGACAACGCATCGAATAACAACACTGCAGTTGCTGCAATCCCACGCGACTACGGCGGCTTTCATCCTGCACACAGGCGTCTCCGCTGCGGTTCTCAAACCATCAATCTCATCAGCCAAGCGCTCCTCTTTGGCGACGACAAGGACTCGTACGACAACGTTGCAGCTGAGCTTAAAACAGAAGAGTTGTATATGAGATAATGGTGGCAGAATGGCAAGTAGGCACTCTTATTGCTGTAATTAACTACATCAAAACACCGCAGCAACATGAACTTTTTGAGGACTGCCAGCGAGAGGCTAATAAAGAGTTACCGGCAGATGAGCAGCTTCCAGCCCTTGCGCCTGTACGGCCAGTTGTCACTCGATGGAACTCCTACTTTGCAGCAATCGAGCGCGCTACGTTGCTCCATTGTGGTTTTGATCGATATATGGAGAAGCACGTCAGCCGCGTCGCAATCAAGGATAAACGAAGTAGCAAGCCTGCTGACGCTCCATTATGGATGAGATCTGGCGGCCTTAGTGCTAGCGACCGGGTAACAATTACGGAGTACCAGAACTGCCTTGAGCCGCTCAAAATTGCGACAAAGAGCCTAGAGGGACGCAGCGATAGCAGCAGCTTTGGCGCTATATACGAGGTGCTGCCGGTCTTTGATTATATATCGCGCAACATGGAGGAACTTGCGCAGCCGTACGCTAACGTTGATTTCAGCGCTCAAATAGAGGCGCCCGAAGGTAACGACTACATCTTATGTGCGTACAGCTCGCTAATGATTAGTTACATAGACCACCTTCATATTAACCTCCGTGCTGCCTGTCACAAGGCCAACGGTTATTACAATAAGCTTGATGACTCACCGATCTATTACGCTGCTACATGCCTCCACCCCGGATACAAATAATACTGCGAGAATAGCCGGAGTGACAAGCCGAAGTGGCTACGTGTCGCTAATGACAGCTTTCAGCGCCTTTGACAAGGCTACAAGCTGCCGCTGCCGCTGCCCTTAGTGCCTCAGTTGTTTACAACAAGAACCAGTAATGTAGATAACGTGATTGAAGCTTTCAGCGTCGCAGCGTTACAGGAACACTACAAGGCGATGAGTACGATCGCTGGCTGAATCAGGAGCCGGTGTAGCACGCTGTCGACGATGGCAACGATGTCCAGTACTGGATTGCTATGCGCTCAAAATATCCGTGTTTGAGCCAGTTTGCATTTGATATACCAATCATCCCAGCATCAAGCTGTGAGTGCAAGTGGCTCTTCAGCGAGCTCGGTGATCGACTTGAGCCAAAACGACGCGTGATCAGCAGTGAGTTGCTTGCGGCTCTACAGCTTATACGGGCATGGACTCGTGCTGGCTACACTACTACAAAAGCAATTGAAACGCACAGCAGCGACGGCGACGGCGACGGCGGCAGCAGCAGCAGCAGCGAAAGCTATAAAGACAACTCACTCGCGCGAGAGTACGATATATACAACTGGGCAGAGTTGCTAGAGACCGTAACTCTAGAGGAGTAGCTACACTACCAAAATCCAAAAAGTCAGCCAATCAAGTCAAGCCAAAACAATCTCAACTGCCTTACGACACCTCAATCCGCAATCAAGACAATCCGTAGTGCTGCTCTCGCCCAATCAAGTCAAGAAATTGGTCTCAGATTGTCTTGACTTAATTGTTGAGGAGTGTGGCCCTCATCGACTGGATATCACTAAAGGATATCAGCTTTGCAGTTACAGCCTCACTCGAGTTGCAAGGTTTACTTACCTGGAATCGCAGCGATCTCTTAAAGACGCTGCCCACCTCACGCTCAACGATCGCTGAATCAGAGTCCGCAACAATCAATCCAGATTGTGAGATTGATCTTATGAGATTGCCAGATTGAAGCTACAATCAAATCAAGAAGCTAGTCTTTAGATTAGTAGCTCAATCAATCAATCCGTGACATCTAGATTGCTAGATTGATAAGATTATGCCGCTGCTATAGGGGTAGAGAGTAAAGGTAAAATAAAGGATAGATTTTCTCGTAATAGCGCGTCCTGCCAAGTCGTACTAGTATTAGCGGAGCTCCTCTCTACCCTCTATCCTCCGCCCATGTCTTTCGCTCTTAACCACGCCTTGCAATGCCTCCCTAATCTCAAAAAAAGCGCAGTGGTGCACCTACAGTTGCTGTGGAAGCTGCTAAACGACTGTGCCTATCGCAGCGATCGCCGTCGCCCCGAGAAGCCCTGGCTAGCCAGGCCACCGAGGGGAGCCACGCTAGCACTGGATCAATAGCAGACGACGCTGACGCTGGCGCTGGCAACGCTGTCCAGTACTGGATTGCCATGCGCTCAAAATACCCGTGTTTAAGCCAGTTTGCGATCGATATACTGACTATCCCAGCATCAAGCTGTGAGTGCGAGCGGCTCTTCAGCGAGCTCGGTGATCTACTCCAGCCAAAACGACGCGCGATCGGCAGCGGCTCTGCAGCTTATACGGGCATGGACTCGGGCTGGTTACACTACCATAAAAGCGATCGAAACGCACAGCAGCGATGGCGACAGCAGCAGTAGCAGCGAAAGCTTTACAGACGACTCACTTGCGCGAGAATATGATATATACAACTGGGCAGAGTCGCCAGAGATCGTGACTCTGGAAGAGTAGCCACACTACCAAAATCTAAAAATTCTGACAATCAAGTCAAGTCAAGACAATCTCAACTCCCTTACGACACCTCAATCCGCAATCAAGACAATCCGTAGAGCTGCTCTAGCCCAATCAAGTCAATAAATCGGTCTCAGATTGTCTTGACTTGATTGTTGCGGAGTCTGCGCTGAATACACGAGATCAACCCCTGAGCGCCGGAGAGAGGAGATTAAGACGCTCGTGACAACAGAAGCCAGTAAGATAAGTATAAGCGTGGACGTTTGGACGTCAAGTAGCCACCTAAGCTTACTTGGAGTTGTAGCTCATTTTGCGGGTAAGTCCTAATCAATCGCTTTGCATTAACAACAATTAACGACTGCAGATGCTCAACACAAGGAGCGCGATATAAATCCTCGCGTTTCTCAACCTCTACGGCGGTCATACATGTCAGCCACCGTGTGGGCCTCAGGGTATATGACCCAGGTTCCATCCCATCTCTCATTCACTCCAGGCTAGTACGTACAAGGCTTAGCGCCCACAACGCTAGCCAGCAGGGATATAGATCTCAGTTCCCGTAGCACAATATATAACACGATTCATCACATGTTCTATCCCAGTGCCACTGACAATACAGGCGCTGCGCAAGCCGGTCTTATCCTCCAAGTCCTCGAGAGCTTCGAAATCGCACCGAAACTCCACTGCTTCGTTGGCGATAACGCCTCCAACAACGACAACGCGCTTATACAAGGCCTCAGCATACACAACAAGATTGAACTCACCTCGAGCAACCGTATACGCTGTGCTGGGCATATCATAAACCTTGTCGTCTAGGCGACGCTGTACGGCAAAGGCGTAAGCCGGTTCGAAGCCCAGCTTGCAGCAGCGTCACCAGCTGAACAACATGAGATCTTCCGATCCCATGGAGTTGTAGGCAAGCTACACAACTTCGTAAACGCAGTTTGCGCTTCTCACAAGCGTCGTGAGTTGTTCCTCTCGCTCCGGAGGGAACCGCGCGACGACGACTTGTACACCTACGATACGCTCCAATTGCGCCAGGATGGAGGCGGCCGCTGGCACTCAGTGTACTACATGCAGATGCGCTTTCCTTGAGCTTCGTAACCCGATTACGCGCTTCATGAGGAGGCTGCAACAACGGCATTCGCAAAGGCTTGACGACGAGTACAACCCGCTCACCGACGAGTTTAGCAGCGAGGAGTGCGAGGGCGTACAGCAGCTTGTCGACTTTCTACAAGCTCCGATGGAGATGACAAAGCGCCTGGACGGTAACAACAGCGCGTCTGGTTTTGGGTCGTTGGGGCAAACAATAACGAACCTGCAAGCTTTGTGGAAGCTCTACAGCTCCATCAAAGCTGGGTTTAACGACCTTGACAACAGCAATAGCGACTACTGCATCGCTGCTGTAAAACACAGCCTCGAGAAGCTCAGCTCGTACTTCGGAAAGCTCATTATGGAGCCTGAGGTCAGCTCTTACGTTATCGCAACTACCCTTTACCCTGCCCTACGCTTTGCCTGGTTTTAGACTCTTTGGAAGTAGTACGCTGATTAAGTAAAGCGCGCAAAGGACTCTGCAAATAGAGATTTTGAGCAGTATATCGCGAAAGAGATGGACGACGACGATACGGCATTGCCGCTACCGCGTCTCAATGTACCTGGCGGCAACGCTGACCTCTACAGCCAAACGATGGCCGTTGATCTCATGTTTTTCACCGGCTCGAAGCCTCACAAGTGTCAAAAGCGTACAACCCAGCTGGAGGAGTACTCTGACCACCTCCGTGACGACCTCATGAACGCCAATAAGCAGCAACTCGCTTTCTTCCACGACCCGTGGTGCTGGTGGCTCGAAATTGGGCGAAACAAGTACCCAGTAGTCTTCAAGATCACCACCGACTACCTCTCAATCCCCGCCACTAGCTGCGAGTGTGAGCGCAGCTTTTCAACCGCTAGAAGAACGATTACAAGCGATCGCAATTCCCTCAGCGCGGCTACAATCGAAGCTCTACAACCCTAGAAGAACTGGTTACGTCACGGCATCGTCGATAGCGAGGTTCAGAAGCTACAACAACAGGTACAAAGCTGGGATAGCAAGCAGGGCAGCAGCCATAAGAGCAGCAACAGCGACGTCGTCAATAACGGCCGTGAGATAGCTGGCAACAGCGGCAACAACAGCAATTTAGGCGACGACGTAGGTTGAAAACTTTATCCCCACTGCCTCTTACAGCTCCTTCAACACCTCTAGCAGCTTCAATTCACTATACAAGCTCTTCGGCATGCCCGATTAGGTATAAGTACGGTCCATATATGGTCATTGCGGCCGTAATAGGACTACGACTCGTACTTGGAGAAAGTTTTCATACAGCCGTACGTACAACACCAGAAATCGAGCCGTACGTACCTCACGATAGCCTCATTTGAGTCGTACTACGGTACGTTGGATGCGCTGTGATTCACACGGCTTGCAGAATCATCAGTACTCCAATGTCGAGTCCTGCGACTTCGTCACAACACGACGCTTGCTTTGAGCCGCGTATGACGTGGGCGCCGAAGTCCTTCAGCCCGCAACATGCCGCTAATTTGAGCCCCTAAAGGTCTCAGAGTCGTTCTAGTTCATGCTCTATCTCCCAAGTCAGGCATTACCGGTGCCGAATCGGCATCCAATAGATTATGTTTGAAAGCTCTGTGGCGGGCCGCGACTTGGCGAGGATCGATGCACGTTGTCGTGTAGCGTGATGTGAGGCGTCACCGGACCTCGTGCTGCCCGTCCGCGAGCCACATACGACGTTTACGGTGCCGCTCGCTGATTCTGATCTGACTTGTTCGCTGAGATTATTGGTTCCCGAGTTGACAGTGACGATCCCATGGAGCTGTCATTGGTAATGACGGTGGCGTACGACAAACACAGCAGTGCACACCGCCTCGAGCTACAGCACACAGGGTACCCCTTATGATATGATCCGATTTGCTCTCTCCAACGGGCGGCTTCACCTTCCCGCTCAAACACCTGCCCCTTGTGCGCCGCCAAACGCCACAACGGCTTGCATGTATGGTGAAACGGAGAGGCCGCTGACTATCACCATGATTTGCTGTCTCGCAGGCCGATCATCGACAGACTGGTTGATGGCCGTGTCCGCCAGGGATGATCGCAGCCTCCGAAGATGCAGGGGCACTGCCATGATCTCTGGTGGGGGCCAAAAGAGGCGGCGGCGAATTCTCCCATCGAGGGCATGAGGCATAGCGCGCCCTGTTCAGGCCGGGATGTGATGCCTATTGGTGCATAACAGAAGCAGTGCCTGGGCCGCGCATGGCCACGCTTAGTGAGTGCGCGAGGCGAACCGATGGGCACCGGATGAGTTACTTCCTTTGCGCAACGCAAGGCCAGTGATCCTTGAAACGCCCAAAGTATGTGCAT
>QGDG01000209.1:0-14810 GCA_003268315.1 Stemphylium lycopersici
TTAGTAAATAAGATTAGCTTAGAGCTAAATAAGATCTATTAGTTTACTAATAATATCTAAACCTTAGTAGCTTCTTTTACTTATACTTAGCTAATACTATAAGCTTATTTAAATATCTTACCTACCTTAGATACTACTAACTTACTAACTTCTACTACTTAGCGTAGTAAGAGGCTTAAAGCTACTAAGAAGTAATATAGTTACGCTACAACTATAGAATCTAGGTACTCTTAAATTATACTTAGATTCTATATAGATATACCTTAAATAACTAAGAAAGGCTACTAGCTAAATAGATTTTCTTTATAATACTTTTATTTAACTTTACTTTACTTATAGATAGTACTACTACTTACTATAGTTACTTATTTATAAAAAGTTTTATTTATTTCGTTAGTAAATAGATTATAGAGTTATAATAAGACTATAACTTAAAAAAGAGAAGACTTATACTAGTATATAAAGTGCTATAGTATAAGACTAGTAGATACTACTATAAAAGCCTTCTTATAAGAGAGGCTTTAATAGCATATAACTTAGGTAAGAAATAATATCTAAAGATACTAGCTACTAATTTATATAATAATTAATTAAAATATAAGAACCTTATACTCTTATCCTCTTCTCTTTACTAGCTACCGCGATAGTAATACCTCTACGCCAAAGCAATAGCGTTTCCAAACACTCCTACACCCGTACAATAGCAATATTTAAAGTCTCTTGCGCTACCTTCTACTACTAACGCGCTAGTAAACCTGCCTAACGCGATTACTAGCCTAACTTAAAGAAGCTTACCTAGCTAGAGAAGTAAGTAATTATTAGCTATATACTTAATCTAGATCTACATAGATTTTTACCTACGTACATAGCTATACGTAATATAGCTAATAAGCTACTTACTACGCGTAGCGCAAGCTAAGTTAGATAAAAGTAGCTAGCTAACTTTATTAAGCGTATAGATAGTCTTATGACGTATTTTAACTAAGTATATAATAAGTAGAAAGTTCTATATAAAGATTTAGTTCTAATTAGTACTTAGTTTAAACTTATAGAGTAGATAAAGGCTAAGTATAGTATTTATAATAATAATATCTATAACTTTAATAAAGCTAGCTTTATAATAAGTAAGATTATAACTTAGCTTATTATAATAGTATTAGAGAGAAAAAATAAGCTAAAGGCTATTAAGCCTAGTAATTATAAGTAGGTAACATTAATTACTATAATTAACGCTACTAGCTAGTTAGTCTTACTATTCCTTATCTTTACTAGCTAGCATTACCTATTTACTTAGTATAAGGAAGTAGAGATCCTATATAACTAGGCAATTATAGTTAGTAATAATAGCTAAATAACTAATAAGCTAGAAGTAAAGTAGCTAAAGTACTTTAACGCTTATATAAAGACTTATATAGTTAATATATATTATTTACTTATTCTTAATAGCTATAAAAGCTACTAATCTTTTAAGTTTTAAAAGCTTTATAAGAAGAATAATATTTATATACTTTATATACTACTCTACTTATCTTACTTACTTTAACTTCTTAATATTAGCTACTTCTTACTATTAAAGCGCGCGTATAGTTATAAGATAGAAAGCCTAATCTACTACTATATTAACTATATTACTAAGCTTAAGTTTCTACTAGTATTTAAGATAGCGTTTAATTAAGCGTTTACGCTAGCTAATATCTACTTAGCTTTTTATAGCATAGGCCTTATTTCTCTTTAGCTAAACGCTATTCTTTTAAAGCTAGACGTATAGCTCTATACGCCTACTCTAGCTACTCTACTAGAGGCTCCCTAGGAAGCTTATACGCTAAGCAACGTATATAAGCTTAAGGCTTAATTAATATTTATACGTAATTACGTATAATAGTATAAGAGCTTATTACTAGCTTTAATTATTAAAGTAATTAACTGGCTTAAGAAAAGAGCTAAAGTAATAATACTTTTAGCTAAACTAATATATAATTAGATTACTAGCCTTAAAAAAACTAATAAAGTAGCATTAGTATATAAGTAATAGAAAAAAAAGCGTATATAAAAGTAAGAGACCTTAATTAGAGAGAGAGAGAGAGAATATACTTACTTAACGTAAAGTTAAGTAGTAGATTTCTCGTAAAGAGTGTTAAGAAGAAGCGCAATTAGGCCTTAGCTGCTAGGCTCTAGCGCGCTGCATAAGGTGTAGAGAGACTAGCTATAACTTACATACGTGCAAGAAAGATACCTTAGATACTACTTAGTATACTCTAGTATTATCTATATATTATCTTATAAGGTAGTTAAGATATACACGTATAGAGGTGCGCAAAGTTAGTAGGGTAGCTTACTCGCTTTCGTAGCTCACTCGCTTGCCAACTATGTTAGTATTTATACGAGTAATAACGAAAGTAGAGATAGAAGTAGACTTAGTCTTAATAGTCTCTAGTTCTTAGTAGAGTTTAGTAATTTGCTAAGCATATTAGTTCTCCTACTTAGCTAGGTTAGTAAGTAAGGCTTTATTACTAGCTTTTAACGCAGCAAAGTCCGCTTAAATTATATTTAACTAACTTAAGATTAGTTATAGCGCGTTAGATTACTTTTAGCTAGTTATAATAGTTTAATATAACGTAATATTATAAGATAATATAAGTATATAATTAGAAGCTTACTTAAAAGCATTAATTATAGCTATATATAATATTAGGTGTAAATATAAGACGTTACGTAAAGAAATAAATAATAGAGATAGGCGGTAAGAGGGTTTTATATTAGGCTCTCATGCTAGCGCTTCTCGCTTAGCGAGCTAGTTAGCAGAATCTAGGTGCTTTGTCGAGCACCCGGATTCTGTGGTACGGTTAGTGTTACGGCAACCTTAGTAGTTACCGTGACACATGCTGACCCACGAAGCATGCACCTACGTTACGCCCTAGCTAAGTAAGGTATAACTAAAATATAACTAAGATGCTAGTAAAAGTCTAGTTAAAGCTATATAGTACACGGTTACGTAATTCGCACCCTACCGCTTTATAGGTTATTATTAACGTAAGATTATTAAGCTACGCACAATAGCTATTGATGTAAGATCTTCTAGCGGAGTAATCTATAAACCTAACGTCCTCTAGCCGTAAGCAAGAAACGCCTCTTAGTGGGATGAGCTAACTAACTATCAAATAATAGCACGGTTATGATACTAGATGCACGATATCAGGGGACGACGGTTGTATTGTTCTTGAAAGACTAGAGACGAATCGCTATCGAGCTATAATAGCGATCGTACCGTATCTATAAGGAGGGCTGAGTCAGCGAGGACCTGATCTAGCCGAGGTCTGACTCTAACCTCCCTTCCTACGAGACGAACAATCCTACCATATCCATCTTCCAGGAGGCCTGGTAATGAGCCATAATACCGCATTTTTTGGTGAGGTGACAACGCTGTGGAAAGAAATGCCCGCCTAAGTATTTTAAAAAAAACGCCCAGGTGCCAAGTTTGGGGTTAGCCGTCCGGGCTGTTATCAAAGATCTGAAAAGTGCAAACTAGAAAGAAAATTGACGCGAATAAAATAAGCTACTAAGCTTCCTGCTTAGGCACTTAGGGTTATGTTTTGGCCAAAGCGTTCTGGTTGCGATAAAAAGAATACTTCTTACTATCATGATTCGAAGTAGTTACGTCGGCACGATTGGCGTTTCGCGTCGAGAGCTAAATTCTATCGTGCAAAAGTTTTTAGCCTAAAGAAAATCCCTAAGGATCTTCTAGGACGTTGCATGCTCGACCTTCCAACCACCCGGCATCAAATCGGTGAACACCCTCTCCGGGTCGTACTTCGCCCTCACGGTCCGTAACCTCTTAATACTTTCGCTGCCATAGCTTTCAAACACTTTTTGGTCCTTGTCCGCGTCATTCAGATATATGTATCGGTTCAAGCCATCAACCACCTCCAACTTCCTCTCAATCTCGACGTTGATACCTTTAACCCACTCAGCAACCTCATGGTCGAACTCCCCTCCACTTTCCCAACTGGTCGCCTCTACAACCCAAAATGCTGGCTCCAACGGGATGTTCTGGGGCAGGCCCGCCGATCTTTCGACCATCTCGCGATTCACGATATTGAAATCGAGACCCGCAAAGAACTCTGGGACCTTGTCGGCGAGACCGGATGCAGCGAGCGAGTTAAAGAATGTGTCGTGTACAATGGCAAGATTTTCGGCAGTCGCTTTCATGGAGACGACGTGGAATTTCTGGCGGAGGCCGTGAGATTGTCCACCTTCTTCAAAAGCTGAGCGCATGGCGCTACCGTACTGTGCAAGCGAGACAGGACGCATTATGGCCGTAGCGTTCAGAGCCGTGAGACCTGTAATGTTCCCATGGATGAACTCAGCCAACGGACCAGAGATTGGTGCGGTCGTGCCGTTGTGGAAAAGTGTACTTTCGTAGGAGGGCATTGTAGAGCCGGGGCCCCAGCGGCATACTGGAATAATGGTTGAGGCAAGATCTTCCTCGTTGGTGAGAGCCATGTTGAGAATCGCTGCGAAGTAGGCGTCTCGGGTCTCGGTAGTGGAGCCGTAGTGCGCGTCTGCAATTAGGGGGGTGATGGACGGGAACGTCTGCAAGTCGAAACGCGTTATCAACGCAAAGGAGTTTGCGCCGCCGCCGAGCGCCCAGTAGAGATCCGAGTAGGCGTTGTTGGCGGTTATGGTGGCAATAGTACCATCTGCGAGGACCGCCTCGTATGCCTTAATCTTGCCTTCGGACGAAGCGAGTCCATGCTTGACACTATACCAGCTAATCCCGCCACCAAGAAGTAGACCGGGTACACCAACTGGTGACAAGCGACCTCCGATGACGGTCTTGTTGGTGGACTCAAGGTAGTTGAACACATCGCCCCATCGGGGCCCGGGTCCAATGCTCATTGTCTCCCCGTCTTCAGAAAGCTGCAGCGTGTTCAAGTTGGTGCTGGAGATCAGAATTCCTGTGCTGTTGATGTTTGCAGCATCTGAGATAGGCATGTGGCCACCGCCTCGCATGGCAAATTTTGTGTGAGTCGCAACGAAAATTTTGACTGCGAAGGAGAGTGAGTTTGCGCAGGTAGGGGCGAAAATGCATGCTGGACCGAGCCAGCCGGATGAATCCCAAGAAACTGCATTCTAGTTATTATCCAATAATTTTTTACGTTTACTCATGACCGACCTTGGTTCTCGTTCATGTAGCCTTCGTCTTCAGGTAAGTACGTGATGTCTGGGTACGTGTATTTCAATGTCTGGCACGCAGTCCAAGGATCCGAGACATCGTAGCTGGCGAAAGACTGGAAGGCCGAGACAGAGACTGCGAGTGCGAAAGGAATCATGGCGATGAGCGAAGCCATTGGAAAAACAGATGTGAGCTGCTGAGCTTCGTTGTAGTGAAGTGGTGTCTACTGAGGTACTCCATCTTTATACTAACACAGCTCCTGAAAGATTCGTCCATGTAATGTACGCAAATACGGCTACCTCTACCCAGACCTAGTCTCATCTCATCAACCCTTCTACTTCCAGAAGCAAACGAATACTGCAGGGTCCTTTTCCCGCTGTAGATCACGCCTCAAATTGTCTGTGCATGCACTGCTACATGCATTTCCAGCATCGTATAGGGCTGCAGGACATCTAGATGCATGTCGGGTATACGAATATCCTTGTAGGTGCATACGCTGCCACTAGGTCCAGGATGTAGCCGGGTGGCAAGCAAACATCCGGCAGCATCGCACTCGGACGAGGCTTCGGTCTCGGTCTCGGTCTCGGTCTCGTGTTGGTCTAACCTTAATACCCGGTTTGGATCTACGCGCCCGGCATAAGCCGCAGGTTCCAAGCATTAACATCACCTAGCGGTATAATTAGTATAGGGGACTTTCGCTCGCATGCTACCGTCCCAACGCCACCTCATGACCCAATGTTGTACATGTAATACAATCAGTTTGGGGAGGCTCAGATGACCATGGCAGGTACCGCCTGCCCAAGCACATCGCAACAACTATGTCCCTTCCGTCCGCCTTATGCCTCCGCAAGATTTCCTGCTCGACCCTTCAGCGCCATTGTATCGCGATCATTGGGTTAGGTGTTTTACTGGATGCCACAACGAAAAATGAGCTATGGATCTGTGACGGGCAGCTATAGGCAATAGTATATGCTTCACACTGCAAGAGGTAGTGGGGGATGGCCCGAAGGTCCCGTATGTAAGTTCGGGGGTCAGAGGATGATAATTCTTGTCAATCTCCTAAGCTGCGACGCGCAGCTTAAAAGCAGCTACAACGGCCAAGGCGCGAGTGAGAGAAGCAATATATCGGGGCGGCGATACTTGCTCCCATATCCTCGTATGGAGTGTTGTTCCAGGATCTGCGAAGTTCGGTGCGGTGCCAGATGTTGCGAATCTATGCAGGCACGAGATAAGTTGATTGGCATGGCCATTACGATAGGCGGGCGTCACGGGTAGATGCTGCGGGTATGGACGGGGTGGGAAAGCTTTTTGGAGGTCCACGAGGCTTCAAACTAACAAATCTTATCCAGTGCGTCGCTAACGCCAGGCTTGACACCATTTCTTTGATTAGCTCAAAGCACAACGCTGATTGCGCGAAGGTTTTCTCGCATGCCTTTAAGGATTATCGTAATGTCCTTTTTGGTATTGTCGTGCGTTTCGCGAATGACCTGAATAGGCTGCGCACTTCTTGGCTTGAACATGGCACGAAACGACTTCGGTGCTGACACAAAACCTGTTGTGAACATACCTTCCTCCACTGAGGTCGCTTTGCCACTGGGTGTGCGAACGTGGAAAGCCCACAGCATGCGTGCGATGGCGATGATGAGATTGTTGCGTGCGATATGGCGGCCACTGCAAGCTCTGCGTCCATAGCCAAAGCTTCCTGGTTGCGTTCTGCCTATCCATCGCTCGGGGCAAAAATCAGTCGGATTCTGAAAAACGGTTTCGTCCTGTCGCGTCGCGCTGAAGAGTGGAACGACGACTGATCCTTTCGGTATGAGGTAGCCTTGGTAATGGTCGTCTTGGGTCGTGGCGTGCGGGACACAGGCAGGAACAGGGTGTCGCCACCGGAAGACCTCTTGAATGGCAGCCTGGATATAGGGTAGGTTCTTCATGTCTTCGAAATCCGGCAGCCGATCACTGCCAATGACCGCATCAAGCTCTACCTGCGCTTTTGATACCCATTTTCGTTGCGCAACGCATGCAACAACGGATATCATCAGCGTCGTGGCTGTTTTTTCGACGCCTGCGTCCGCTAGAATACCGAGGTCCCACTCCACCTGTTGTTCGGTAATAGCCTGAGCTTCTTTTGCGTTCCTAAAATCTTTCGACCAGTTCCAGCCGTCTCTTGCTAGCGCTTCCTTGAAGTTTCTTCCGTGCAGGTCGTTAAATAGTTCGAACCATTATGCAGCCGTTTTCTTCCAAGGGGCGAGCAGGTCGGGCAAATAATTCAGCCAAGGAATCGCGTCTACGTTCCACGCCCCAGATTGCCCCGCGATGACGAAGTTGTCCAAACATTCACAACTCTGCTTCACTTGCCACTCCTTGCCAGTGTGAATGCGTAGTCCATAAGCCATCGAGTATGCCACGCTTGAGGTGAAGATCTCAATTTGATGGGCATAGTCCACCGAGTCGTCTAGAAGGTTCAGCAACAGTTGCTTGCTTTCCATATCCTAAACTAGCTTGTAGCAGTCTGATGCTCGTGGGCTCAATACTGGTGCTTGAAGCCATTGGTGCAGCAGGAAATCTTCGGCGAAGGGCTTGAACATGATGTGGTTGTTGTTACATATCAACTCCTGCGCCATGACCTATGTGGGCCATCAGTTATCGATTGTCTCAAGACTTTTCCTGTTACAGGATATCTCACAAGGCGGGGTCGACTGGTGTAGATGTTTCCTCGCTTATCAAGGAGGTCCTTAGCCGTCTCGTAGTCGCCAACAATAATGACAGTGGTGCCTCCAAAGTTGACAGATACTAGGTTGCCATACTCTTTGACCCATTTGTGAAATGTCAACCAAACCGCTTCTTTGGGTGCTTGGTGCAGGTTCCCAATGAGTGGAAGTCCTCGTGGCCCAGGAGGGAGTCTTGCTCGTCGACGCTTTTGGGCGATGAAGTAGACGATGATAATTGCCATGAGGCTCAAAAGACCCCTGCAGAACATTTTTGTGTGTCGAGAGTCTTATTGTAGATGAAATGATTTAGCAAGGAGTTTGCGCGGGCTACTTGCTTCATAAAATAGTCGCGTGTTCTGGTTCAAAGGGTGTTAGAGACGAACCTATGGACTGGAGCGGGCTTATCGCACTTGGGCGGGTTTCATGCGCTTCCTTCCGAGTGCGGCACTTTATTTAGGGTTAGGTGTTGCACTGCAGCATGAGACGAGATTCTCGTGTACACCTACGTTTGGAATCATGCTGCGAGTGTTGCACAAAATCCCCGCCTTTCGGGGTCAGCACTAGCCGAGACTCTCATCGTTGGACAGATCTGGACTCTGCTCGTTCTGATACAGCTGGCGCATTGCCCTCGACGCCTCGTGATAATTCGAACTGTATAGTCAGACCACTGACAGTACATTACGAATACAGTCTTCCGTCTCCAATGCCTCGAACGGCCAATGCAGCATGAGGAAGTCTGCGGTCCGTGTCGCTTTTTTATAGCTGCTCATGCGGTGCAGCCCAAGGCGTACATCCCGCTATTCCCAACCGTTCTTCGCTCTATGTCCTCGACGAATATATCGACTAGAATCCGGGGGCCGTTACAGGTGATAAGGCGCTAATTTTGTTAATTGCACTAGGCATTAGAAAAGGTTTTGTATTAGACGCCAATACTCTCTATTCTGGGAGATGATCGGACCAAGAAGCACTTCAAAAACGTGCATTTGTGTGATGTTATCAAATCATGTACGAAGTTGGTGATGTTTTTGCGGGTTTACTGGTCGACTTTCTGCGGGTCGATTAGCGCCCCGGGGACATAAGAGTCTGGCCTGCAATAATTGAACAGGCGCGTATAAGCCTGTGTTGACGGAGGACGGAAAGCGGAAACAGTTGTCATCGCAGTGCGCACTTTCCCCTACCAGTACTCAACCTCTTGAAAACAAGCACTAAGCATCGCATTTGAGTAGAGTAAAGCAATCCTGGCAATAGCAATAGCCTACCTGGATTGATTTTGTTCCTCACAACTCACATGCGACTTGGGCATGCTTCGCGTCTGTCTCGGTTCTACACCGCTTTCAGAGAATTGTACGATGCGAGCCGCTAGAATCTTGAACTCGGGTATTCCCATTACCGGTTCGCGCACGTCGTCACGCCAAAGCCCAAGGTACGTAACTATTGATCGAATAATTGGTACACAAAGCATTCGCATCTCTCGTACAATTCCTGTTGCCCCCGCTACCACAAATCTGGTAATACTGATTCTGTTTGGCTTTTCGGGAAAGAAAGCACCCTAAGCGAAGATGGCTACGAAAACCAATTGCTTGTCGCGCATAGACCTGATACTCTAAATCACCATCTCCCTTATGACATCATGTCCGGAAGTGAAAATTAAACTCAACCCCAGCAACGAGGACTCTTACGCTCTCTCCTCGAACGCCCCCTCGCGCGAATGAAGACAACAATGGAATTGGGATGCGCCCAGTCAAACGTACAATCGACCGTGATGCGACTCCGCCATCGAAGGTTGTCTTTCCCATCGTTCAAGACGCATGGTTCTGACTTCAAGTTCATACACTGCGTACGTTCACCTTGTGGAGTCATTAAATGAGAGAAAAGGAAACAAAGATCGGGAAATTTTCGGCAAACCAGAAGCGAGGTGATGAATATGGAAATGAGATGGATGCCATTGAGGCAACCTGATCTTAATTTGAGGCGCAATTTTGGTTCGCTTTCTGATCTCACCATTAGCAAGCCGAGATGACAACATCAAGTCCTGGTAGCGATATGACATTTTTCGTACAACAAGCTATTTGCGCATCGCGATTATCAAGTCTCATGTTTCTGAGCCAAAAGCATGTCCTACAAGGTAGCCAACCACTTCTCCAACGCGTCGTTGGTCTCTTTCGGCTTCTCTAAATGAACCCAATGACCTGACTCAATAGTCTCATACGTCAGATTCTTCACAAACTGTCTCTGTATCTCTGCGAATTTGGGAGTCGTGCTAGCCGAGCAGACAGCGTCGTACTTCCCATCGATGTAAAGCACCGGGAACTCGAGCACGCCGCAGTTCTTCTCGCTCTTGGCGTAATCAGCATTGGCTGTGTGGTTTAGGTAATACGCGGCCGCTGGGAAAGAACCATGCTTCTTCTTGCTTTTGACGAGGTTCGCGTAGAGTGAATCGTCGAGGCAGGTGTACGCGAGCGGGATATCCGGAAGCATCTCCGGGTGTCCGCCGAACCAGCCTCCGTCCTTTGCAGTCCGGCTCGTCGGAGATGGTTTGCCCCACTTGCTTGGGTCGTGCTTCATGTACAAAAGTTTTGTAATAACATGTTTTATAAGCGAGTCGCGCATACAAGCGAGTCGCGCACCCCACCAACTTTGCGCACCTCTCCTATCTCAATATACAATGGCTCTACGTAACGTTACTCAAATACTATCAAATAAAGCAGATATACAGCTTGCTATCTTTTCTATCAAATCTAGTCAAATTAAAAAAAATCGACGCGCTGCTTCTATCTACTAAGTTCCTGAATCTACGCTGCGTGACCGACGCGCTAGAAAGCCTGCCCGGCGCGATTGCCAGCCCAACTTAAAGAAGCTTACTAAGCAAGAGGAGCAGGTGATAGTCAGCTATATACTCGATCTCGATCAACGTGGATTTTCGCCTACGTACGAAGCTGTACGTGATATGGCTAATAAGCTGCTGGCTGCACGCAGCGCTAGCCAGGTCGGCATCCACTAGCCGCGCAACTTTGTCAAGCGTACAGACAGTCTCACGACGTGTTTCAATCGAGCGTACGATAGGCAGCAAGCTCTATGTAAGGATCCAGCCCTAATTAGGAGCTAGTTTAAGCTTATAGAGGAGACAAAGGCTAAGTATAGTATCTATAATAATAACGTATACAACTTTAATAAGGCTAGCTTTATAATAGGCAAGATCACGACTTAGCTCGTCGTAACAGCGTCAGAGAGAAGAGGCAGGCCAAAGGCTATCCAGCCTGGTAATCGCGAGTAGGTAACGTTGATCGCCGCGATCAACGCTGCTGGCTGGTCAGTCCCACCATTTCTCATCTTCGCTAGCCAGTATCACCTGTCTGCCTGGTATGAGGAGGATATCCCACGCGACTAGGCGATCGCAGTTAGTAACAACAGCTAGACAAACAACGAGCTAGAAGTTAAGTAGCTAAAGTACTTTGACGCTTACACGAGGACTCGCGTTATTAGTGCGCGTTGCCTACTTATCTTTAATAGCTATAAGAGCTACTACTCTCTTAAGTTTTAAGAGCTCTATAAGGAGAACAACATCTACACGCTCTATATGCCACCTTACTCATCTTACCTACTCTAGCCTCTTGACGTTGGCTGCTTCTCGCCATTGAAGCGCGCGTACAGCCGTGAGGTGGAGAGCCTGATCCGCCACCACATCAACTACATCACGAAGCTCGAGTTTCTGCTAGCGTTCAAGGCAGCGTTTGATCGATCGTTCACGCTAGCCAATATCTGCTCAGCTTTCCGCGGCGCAGGCCTTATTCCTCTCGATCCAGACGCTGTTCTATCAAAGCTAGACATACAGCTCCGTACGCCTACTCTAGCTGCTCTACCAGAGGCTCCTTGGGAAGCTTATACGCCGAGCAACGTACGCGAGCTTGAAGCTTAATCGACGTTAATACGTGAGCGCGTGCGACGGCATAAGAGCTTATCACTAGCTTTAATTATTTAGGCGATTGACTAGCTTAAGAAGAGCGCTAAGGTAATAATACTCTTAGCTAAGCTAATGCGCGATCGGATTACTAGTCTTGAGCGAGCTAACGAGGCAGCGTTAAAGCGAAAACAGCGTAAGAAAAAGCGCATATAGCAGCGTGGGGTCTTAACAAAGGGAGCTGGCGAGGATATACTCGCTCAACATGAGGCTGATCAGCAGATTGCTCGTGAGCAGCGTCAAGGAGGAGAGCGATCAGGCGTAAGCCGCTAGGCTCTTGCGCGCTGTAAGAAGTGTAGAGAGACTGGACATAACTCTCGTACGTGTAAGAAAGATACATTAGATACTGTTTAGTCTACTCTATATATATCTATATATTATCTTATAAGGTGGTTGAGATATGCGCGTATAGAGGTGCGCAAAGTTGGTGGGGTGCGCGACTCGCTTGTATGCGCGACTCGCTTGTAAACCATGTTAATATCTTCATGGCCCTCGAATGCCTTGACGCTCTCCTCAGGATGAAGTTCGTAATATCTCATATAATCGAACTGACCCCACTCGTACTCGTCTTCCGGGTAGATGTCCCGGTTAACTTGGCTCTTCAGGTACTCGAGACCCAGCTCAATACTTCGGTAGGGGACGCAGAGGTCTGCGAGGCCGATGAAAAGCTCTGGATAGTGTGCAGCTAATGCATTTGTGACGCCGCAGCCCCAGTCATGGCCGATCCATACTGCCTTTGTGATTCCTAGCTTTCCGGCGAGCTCGACCATCTCAGGAACAAGTACCTCGAGAGCATAAGCCTCTTTGTTCTTAGGGGCTGAGGAGTCGCCATAGCCGCGCATGTCAGGCGCAATAACCCGGTACTTTGAACCGGCAGAGAAGTGCGAGAGTTGATGCTTCCATTCTTCCGCAATGTCCGGCCAACCGTGGATGAAGATGAGTGGGGTGCCATCTTTTGAGCCTCCTGCGTAGTAGTGTGTCGTCTCCCCGTTGTCAAGAGTAACGTCGCCGGCTTTGAAGGATTCCATGGTGAAGTCTGATTATTCGTGTGCTGTTACAACGTAATAATGTTTGATCGAGAGGTACTTGTATTGTGCCTGGAAAAAGGGCCGAGCTAGGTTTCGTACGACATATCATATCTCGGCTGGCCTGATCCATAATGTGGGTATCCCAACTTCACCACTCAATGTTTCAACACCACGTCGTCACAGTGATCCGCAGTAGATTGAAGCGACGTATATACGATTATTAGATAGCCTATCACATAAGCTGCCTAGAAAGGCTGAGCTTCGCTAAGAGTGTTACGCAAGCTGACTACAGTTGCCCCCATCAAAGCTTTACGGTTAGACCACTGTGAGACGTCTACCTATGCGGGGAAAGATTAGGCGCCAGGAATACCTCCAATCATGCGCTTCTCAAGACAAAAGTCTATGGACATAGATGTCTTGGCTATGTGTGGGTCTATTTTCTGCTTCGGAATTCCAATTTGCCGCGATCCGAGAGTGCCTCGGCATGTCGCGATGTTCGTTCGCTAAACCTTTGATTATGGATTGTCAAAGGCTTGGTCCACTCTAAGCGTGCCTAGGTACTGAATTTTGCAAGGCATGGCAAGCGGGACTTGTGATGAGCCCCCACGATATGGGGAATTCGTATGCCGTGGCATGGACGCAACGGAACCGTCGCAATCGCAGTCATCAGATTCTCTGGATCTCGAAAATAGTGGCCAATTCATACGGTTCTCATATCGTGAAAAGGATGATGCAGCGATCAGCCTTGCCAGTCATCTTTCGTGTTCCGTAGCTCAAGGAAAGTTTGTAAAAGACCACTAGCAATTAAGTTAGCTTGAGCGAGAAAAGCTAGTACTGGCTCCTAGCTGGCTCGATCTGTAAATTCTCTTCGTGTTACGTTAACCTTCTCGACCATTACCGCCATAGGAATCCCAGCATGCACAAAGTAGTCAGCGCTAAGGCGTTGCGACTAAGGTTCTTCACGACAAAAGAACGTAGACGTGCACCAAACCCACCTTTTCACGAGATGAAGCTAGTAAATCAAAAATAAATTGTTTTTTGTATAATGTCACCCCGCCAAGTTTTCAAAGCCGTGCTAACGTTCATCAACCTCGATTCCCTACCCAAAAAAACGTGGACATGTAGTTCAAACGTCGACACGCACATCAGTCAGCATATTCCGGTCACTCAATCTTAGATTTTGCAAGTCACCCGACGCTTGATAGCTGTCCCGGGCGTAGCTAGTGGCATTGGAATGGCCACAGCTCAATTGCTTCATTCCAGACCCGCTTCTTTAGCCTTGGCAGGTGTCTCCGAAGTAGCTCTCAAAAACTTCGCCGCAAGCCTTTCGCTTTTGCCGTGCTAGAGTTTGATCTGCCCAGCCGTCGATGTGACGGACACCAAGCAGGCCAATTCTTGGTTTAAGGAAATCCTTTCCAAGTTTGGCAAGCTGGATGGAGCAGCGAACATTGCGGGTATTAATGGACCACTTGGATTTCTACAAGACACTAGCGATGAGATGTAGGGCAAGATCATGTCGGTAAATGCTAAAGGCGTGTAGGTAGGGAAAATTCTAGGATTAAAGTCCAGCAAAAGGGAAGTTATGAGCCGGCAATGATGAGTGATGATATTGCAAAGGTTTAAATGTCTCCGCCCCAAGTTAAAGTATATAGATAATAGGGGGCGCTATTGTAAACGCTGCTTTGGCAATAAGCCTCCTAGAAGTCACTAAAATAGATTCCTAGGTCGTTCCAAAACATACTATTATAGCATTAACTAGGAGGGCTACAAAAAGGTTGACTTACGAAACATTTAAGTTAACGTAACATGGTTTACAAGCGAGTCGCCCGTATAAGCGAGCCGCCTACGCCACTAACTTTTATCACCTATTAAGCTTAAATTAACGATGCCTTAATACTAATAAGCTCTAGTATACTTATCTAAAGCTAATATATAGCTTA
>QGDG01000022.1:0-366568 GCA_003268315.1 Stemphylium lycopersici
AAAAAAAAAAAAAAAAAAACCCCCCCCCCCCCCCCCCCCCCCTACTGCCGACGGGCACGCCATGTGTTGCTGTAGATGAGCATGTTCATGTTATCGTATACTCGAGGAAAGTAACCTTGCGCCATCCTGCCGACATGATATCGACGACATTCAGCCACTCATTGGTCCACGTCGGAATCATCCAAGTATGCGACACCTGGTTTCGAGCCGAGACGAGACCTGGTCAGGTGCGCGAATTCCTACGGTGCGCCTCTATCTCCTCCATCTCGCTCCTCTTGAGTTGCTGGAAACGCTGTCGCCATTTGTCTGAACGCCTCGTCCTCTCGTCAGGCGACATGGTTCGACCGTCGTCTTTCTTGCTGCGTCGAAACTTGTTGGTTACCTGCTCAAGCTTGGCTTTCGCAGGCGACTGCTCCCCCCATTTCTTGGGCGAGCCAGATGTGTTTACAGGTGAAGATGCTGCTGCCTCGCCCCCCTCCGTGTCCATCGTCTTGGCTGGCGAAGACGTTGCCTTCTGCTTGCCTTTGCCGCTGTACCCCTTGAAGCAGGATGCCTTACTCTCCTCATACTCCACCGGAATAGACCCCTCGGTAGGACGATTGCCCACCGTCACAGAAGTACGGCCTTCGTCCATGGTAGTGCCGTTGATCATCTCAGACAGATCGTCCATGGCGCCGTCTAGTCCTGATAACCGGAGGTTAGCAAAAGGCCTGGCAGAGGGCGCGCTATATCCGCCAAGCTCCGTCCAAGTCAGTTCTTTAGATGTTTTATAGTAGCCTTGCATCTTCAATGGCGTGCCATGGGTGTGGTTCTGCATCTGAGTACCAAGCAACTGTTGTGCAGCCCCACCATTGGAATGAGAGCCTGCCCGGGGCGCAATACCTTTTTCTTTCATTCCTCTGCTCCCATCATCCTCGATGCTTGGAAAAACAACTTGCCGATGACCAGAAGCCATCTTCTGTGGCAATAGAGCAGCACGATTCAAGTACTCCGCCGATGACACCACACGACGCGACTCCTGTTGCACTTCATTGCGGGTCGTGTACGAAGCTGATGCATCCTGCCCATTTCCTTGACCGCCATATCCAGAATCGCGACGGACCTCGTCGGTCAGCGTGGCCTTTGCCAGACGAACATTCTCCTGGCCCCCGTTCAAGCTGCTTCGATTAATCCCCATGCTCATGGCAGAGTCATGAGGCAGAGATCCCGCAACCAATCCCCTTAGCGAAGGCGTTCTGGAGTCGGCGCCGCGCTGGTACTCAGCCTGACGTTTCTTGGATTCATCCGTGAGGAAATGTAGAAGACCTTGAATGTAACCCTGTAGGACTTCCGGACTGTCGGGGATACCAACGTGATCGTAGCCGGCTTGGTACCCTTCTTGGTACGTGGATGGGACGTGGACAACCGGCTTGCCAGCAAATAGCCAAGTTTCATCTGCCCCAGTGTGTTGCTCCGAGTTGGTTCGTGGAGCTGCGCTGCTGCTCGAAGCAGACGTCACCATAGTCGGTCCCGTAACAGGAGCCCTCTCTGACATGGGGAAGGTGCCTTGACCTGCACTGCTCTGTCGCAAAGACGACAGTGAAGGCTGTTGCCCAAATGCCTCCGGCCATGAGCTGAGCTTCGGCCCCGGCTCATTCTTCCTCGATCGGCCTGAATGTCCTTCGTTCCAGGGGCTGGCGGGCCAGTGCTTCTCTGGTGTACATGGGCCGGCTTCCTTCTCGACGAGCTGCTTGTTCTCTTCGTTGTGGGGCGCTACGCGAGTGGATGAGTGCTCGTGTGTGTTGGTAGGGAAGAAGTCCATGGTATCAACACTAGATAGACTGCGCTTCTGTGAGGATGTTCCGCGGTCATGCTTGCCCCGCCCTGGCATTTCTTGCGTGTGCCAAGGAGCTGGTCTCTCTGGTGAAGGAGTAGGCGGTACAGCTCCCTGAATAACGCCTGATTTGGTAGCTGGCTCGTACGTGGGACTTTTCGGGTTCAAAGCTGACGTTTTCTTAGTCTCCTCGAGAGGTGGTGGCTTGATCTCGATGGCGCGAGAACGACGACTAGCTGATCCTGGAGGAGAGTGTGGCGCTATCGGCTTCGTAGAACTTGGAACAAACGGCGCTGGTTCTGCAGTAGCGAAGTTGGAGAAGCCACAGTAAGGCTGCGGTTGGGGCTGGTATAATGCCATGGGCGCATAGGGATTGGTGGCAGCGAAGGGGTATATGGTGGGAACATATGACTGTTGGCTTTGGGCCCCAAAGGAGGGTATCGATCCTGGGGGCGCTCCAATTGCACTTGGGAAAGAGCTGGGTTGAGCTGTTGTGTCGTCTGTTTCAAGGGCCGTTATCTGCTTTCGGAGTGCATCGAGCTCAACGATAAGACTCCGCTTCTTTTCAATCATACCCGCCCGCCATGCCTCGCTCTGATGACCTGATTGCAACACCTCTGTCTGCTCCACACTCCGAAGCTCTTGCTTCTTCAGAGCCTGCTGCGTCTTGAGTGTAGTAACGTCCAAACCAGCAAATGGTGTGTGGGTGCTAGAGCGCGATGGGCCAAAAGCAGCCACTGGGAGAGCACCTTGTATGTCAGGAATCCGCTTCGCTGTTGAATTCATGGCCGCAGTGTCACTGGGAGGCAGAGTAGAGCTGGCCGTGTCGACTGCTGGTAGTGCAAACATACGATCGCCAACAAAAATCACGGGTTGGCCGCTCACAACCTCGATTCGTGCGGCGCTATTGCCGTTTGACTGGGCCTGCATTGGTATGACGTTGCCCGGGGCGACCCGCAATGGTTGTTGTGACCTGTAAGAGGTGTCGCCGTATCGGGGTGTCCCAAGCGGTGGAAGGTCGCTGGGAACTATTCGGCCACCTGCGGTCACACGCAGACCAGGTGGGCTGCCGTGTTCTTTGAGAAGCTTCTCGGCTTTCCCGCGTTTGAATGACGGTGTGGGCGACGGCCTCTTCTGGGGGCCGAAGGTGGTAGGAGCAGTGGCTGTCGGGACTCTCAAGCTTCTGTTCGACGGTCGACTTGTCAGATTCGCTGCGGCAGACGCTGATGGGCGTAAGACGTGTTCTAGTAAGAAGAATATTAGTAGTTGCTTGTACTAGAGGGAAGGTGGAGATGGAGACCATGAGCGTAGACGGAGTGAGGGGTGATGTAAAGGGACGATGAAAAGCTTAGCAGACGACACACGAAAGAGTATGTTTCACCGTAGGAGGGAAGTTGATAGGCATATGGGTAATGAATGGTGAGAGATGAGCAAAGGCTTTGTCATTACTGACCCCTGATAACGTCCTCGTCAGGAAACTGTTCAATTGACACAGCTGATTCGGAGACCGAATCGCGCAGCGCAAGTAGTTCGTCCACTTTGTACGCGAGAGACATGGCGGGTAGCCCGTCACCCTAGACGGCTACCGTGGGCAAAGAGCCGTCGGCCGTCGCTATTATGGGGACAATGAGATGTCGAATCGGACAAGTGAAGAAGGCTGAGATGGTGTGATGCGAATATCCTGTCATCATCAGCATTCTCTCATGATGCTGTACACTAGAGTGAATTGTGCAGATGGGCAATGGTGGTAGGAACATCAACGTACCTCAAAGCTGATGCGATGTGTGAGCAAGCGAGCGACAGCTATCCAAAAAGCTGGAGCGCAGCAATGCGAAAGAAGACGAGACGGAACAAGAAGATGGAACCAAAATGAGTGTGTTGTGGTGAAGGACAGAAGAGGCTGTTGAAGAAGTTGTTATAGCTTGCACCCTACCGCGACTCCCCATATACGGGGCGATCAGGCCCTCCCAGTGGGGAAAGAGATGACAGGATGGTCGATCGAGAAAGGTCACGAACAGGGATGAGGGCTGAAAGCAGTAGAGACAAGCATGATAGCACCTACCGTATGCAATAAGCTTAGGAAGAGCAGCTGACACCAGTCACATTGGAGAAAGAGCATCGAGGTCGTGACGAAAAGAATTACAACATGATATGAGCCCAAAGCTCTTCTGTCCATTGCAACGCGAAGACGTGTACTGAGGCTGCCATCTTGATGAGTCTACCATATCCGCAAGCTAGATGCGATACCCGTGTCTACAACGCCTAAACGCCTTCACTGTATCATGCCGTCGGTATAATACGCCGTCAATGCATCACAAACCTTTCTGCCCACGTTGTGTTCCCTTACAATCCCTTGATCCGCCTTCGTCACGCTATCAAGACATGAGAGGCAGTCACTTATCTCCTACGAGTAGTACGAGCACTGGGGGGAGGCGCTGACTCAAACGCATCGTCAGACTCAATCTCATCATCGCTCTGTGATATTTGTTAGCTTAATTACACCATACTGGTTAGCAAGATGTTGCTTACTGGCTCCTGTACAACCTTCTTTCCTCGGGATGCAGCAGGTCGTGTGGGCTGACTGCGTTGTGTCGGTGTTTGAGAGAAGTTCAACTTCGACTGGGTGACCGGTGCCTTCGCTCGTGTGGTAGCCGTCTTCTTGGCCGGCGACTTTGCTCGCGCTGGTGCTTTCGCGGCCCTCGCAGCCGGCTTCTTCGTGGGAGCTTTCTTCTGTGATGCTACAAAGAGATCCTCTGCGCTTTCTTCTTCATCGTCGTCGTCATCGATCATAATCACGTCGTTATCTTCATCCTCGTCCTCTTCCTCTTCTTCTACTGCCTTTTTCTTGCCTCGGCCACCTTTGGCAGGCTCTGCTGCTTTCTTTGCTGTAGTTGCTGTTTCGCGAGTTGTGCCAGTCGCTTTGCCACGGCCACGTGGCGCAGCCTTCTTGGTTGGTATGGATGCAAGACCCTCCCCGTCTTCTTTTTCTTCTTCATCATCAGAACGGATGAGAGCGCCGGGTTGGTCGGCCCATGAACCCTCAAAGTCACTGTCCCATCCATCAGGCTTGGGCTTAATCTTGGATTTGCGCACTTTCTTAAGCTGTCCCGAAGCAAACAAGTCCTCTAGTTGTTCACGATACTCTGTCATTTCCTTGACGATTTCCTCTTCTTCAACTTCATTGGCCTCCATCAGATGCTTTAATTGAGTTGTCAAACTCTCTTTAACAAAAGTCTCCATAGCGTGTTTGTCGTCCTTGTCTACAAATTGCGCTACTGCATCTCCAAATGAGTTCTGCGGTAAGATGGTCAGAGTCTGCGCCGTGAGGAACTCTTTGACGAGCTTGTCGACCTTGACCGAATCGATCGACAGCTCAGCCAGCAACTGTTCGTCTGGCTCCTCGGCATTGCTCTTCAAAGCCCTATTTGCCGGCTTCTTCTTCCGGTGGAATTGGACTACATCATTGATGTTGGCTACCTTACCCATGAAGCGATTCGATATACGCTGTGGGTTTTCGCAGTTGAACTCGCCCGGCGGCGGAGCGGAATATTCGACCCGCAGTCGAACAAGTGGTAGCGGGGGTTCTATATCATCGTCTTCTTCACGATCGACCTGAAGCTCAAGCCAATCTCGTTTTGCTTCATCGATCAGTTCTTCGATGACTTTGTTCAGATATTGGGTAATCTTGGTGCGATTGTCGCTTACGCGCCAGAGTTCCTTCTGTTTTATCTCCCTCTCTTCTGCTAGTACAATCTCTTTCATGATGAAAGGCCGCACTGACTTTAGCCGGATATTCTCGGTGGTAAATTCCTTGCCCGTAACGCTCAGGATGCATACGTGTTTGGGTACGGCTTCTCCTGGCATCAGGGATGTCGCAACTGATGAGCCCGGTTGCATGACATGAAAGCCCATCTCAGGGTTATATCGCGGATCAATCAGACACTCATGCTCATGGCCCCACACGATAAGATCCATGAACTCTGGAAGGAAGTTTTCGGGTAGGTAGCTAGTTGGCGTGTGTGCATGGTGATTTTGATGAACGCTCATGATATTGAACCATTCATCTTTTTGTGTACCGGGCTGGAAGAACTTGACATTGCCGTCTCGCCAGGTATGGAACAAGCGCTCGTCTCGGACGTTACTCAGGCCATAGAGGGCAAGTTTGGTGCCGCCCTTTTGCAGCAGTACTGGCTTGACTGCTATCTTGTCCACCTCTGGTGTGCGTCCAAAGTAGTTCACAAACCCAGACGCCTGGAGCAAATCAAGTGGAGAGAATGAGCCCTCCCCTGAGGGGTCGTCATGGTTTCCATGAATGGCAAACACCGGTATCGCAATGTTGATATCTTCGTCCTCGTAATTGACGTGGTCGAACATGCCGCCAAAGTTCTCGCTCGCGTCGCTCAGCATCTCTAGCTCGCATGGCTTCTCTCCAAGACAGTTCATACGCAGCGAACGCATGACCTGGTACATGGACTTTCTCGACGGCTTGTTCTCGTGGAACAGATCCCCCGCGTGCAGCACCATGTCCACGTCATGCTCTTTGGCTAGACACATGACTTCGTGGAAAGTCCTCCAACTATCGTCTTTTCGAGTTGCGTCACGCTCGTTGTATCCGACATGGCTATCTGTAGCGACGAGTATACGGATGGTATCTGCGCCTATGCAAAATGTCAGCGCATGTGTCTCGTCCCGGCCTGATGCTGCCGCATACCTCGCTGGGGACCGCGCGCTCCTGGTGGCATGTCGGGCGACCGAGGCGGGCAGAGCGAGTGGGGGTTTGCGGCCCTCACGATTGATCCGAGTTGCTGCGGGATTCGACAGGGCTATGGTTGAGAGCTGCAGAGTCAATATACTGCAGACGCTCCTCACGAGAGCGACAAGATCCCGCAATCGCCCACGCTGCGCGACGCGCTTCCGCCTAAGCCAAGCCGTTAGCCCCAAAAGCTCCCCCGCGCTCTCACGTGCATTTCGTGAACCCATCGGAAGCAATCGAAAACGTCCGCCGACCGCATCTTTCACGCTCAACGTCGCAATGTTTCCCACGCGCGCGCTATGCGCTCGCTCGGTCTGGAAAGGTATGGCTTGATGCGCCGGGCACAGTGCAAAGTTCCAATCCGACTAATATTTCGCCAGGGCCCAATATCGTCCCGTAAGCGTCTGCTGTCGAGTCGTACAAGAACCTCTCTAACAGCCCCGAAGCCTGCCAATTGCGCAGAAAAAGGCGGGTGAACGGATGCCGCCGATCAAGACACAGGCTCGTTCAGCGACGATACTACCAAACTTTGTTGGCCTGAAGTTTCAAATACACAACGGAAAGGGCTACCTAGACATCACCATTACCGAGGATATGGTGGGACACAAGCTTGGAGAATTTGCCCCGTAGGTGTCCCGTGATGACGGCCAGTACCGGCAGACGGCGCGTGGGAAAGCAGCCCTGGCTGACAACAGGACTCTAGGACAAGGAAGCAGTTCATGTACAAGCAAACGAAGAACAAATGAACACCGGGTTCCACGCGCATCAAATGGGAGTCTGGGTATCATTTTGGTTTGTCTAGAAGTTATTCTGTACTGCTATCGTACAATTGTCATCTGCCCTTTTACTGGGCGACGTGTTTCGATACCCGAAGAGAAGCCATTGCGCCTGTGATGCCAGCCCAACGCCTAGAATGCCTGCTGTGATCCTGAATAACCAACCCGTCATTATCCGACTTCGTTTACCCCATGAAAAGCTAGCGCCTGGTGGGATACACAGAGGCGTTGTGGGAGATTGTTTAGCGGTAGAACTCGCCACGCTTTATGTTCACGCCATACTCGCCAACTGCCATGCCCAGGTCCTCCATGGTGAGCACGGTACGTCCTTGGCTGCCTCCCTGGCCTCCTCCGCCATAGCCCGGCCGCTGGATGCCAAGGTTGTAGTCCTTCGCCTTGGCTCCACTGTCTTTCCCGCCTTGAGCTCCGCCCGGCGCGGCTGCTCCAGGTGGTCCTCCAGCGCCGCCCATGGGGTTATTGCTTGTTGTGTTGGATGAACGAATACGAGAAAACTGGTAAGCGTCGGCTGCGATGTCCGCGATGAATTTCTGCGTCGCAAGCGCCAGGAGGCGCGCAAGATGCTGTGATGTCTGGGGTGGCGGTGGCAGCCCGGCGCGTGTAAGGTAGTAATTTGTCACTGCATCGGGTATCTGGCGACTTTGTCAGCATTCTGTCGTCTCAGGTCGAGGCTGGGCAAGCGCACGATAGGCGCGTACTCGTCCATCTTCCCCAAGAACTCGCGCAGTGTTGCATCCTTCTTTGCGGGTATTCGCGCCTCAAAGGTGGTGGCTGCATCTGCTACTCCGTTCACCGCCGGGGGCTCTGCATCATTTGCGCCATCGAGATTCATGGCGTCGGCCTGTAGTTGCGTCGCGTCTTGCTTGATCTCCTCATCGACGGTGCGGTCTAGCTCATCGTTTCCCTCCATGTTGGTGTCCGGGGGCTGAGAGTTGCTTTCGGACATGGTTGCGGTTCAGGTATTGCGTGTTGCGACAAGGTGGATGGTATGACGTGGGCAGGTTAATCGCGTTGCGGAGACAATGCGGGAGTGAGTGAACGGCGAGCCAAGCAATCAGGTGCAGCACGCGCAACACAGCCAATCGGAGTGATTGCAACTACCAACCATCACCACGACGCGTCCTCTGTCACATCATCATTGCACGTCGACAGCAAAGCCCATGGTGTTTCAGCAAATGAACAAGCATCGCCAATGGCGTCTCTTTCACCATGTAAGAGTTGCATATGGCCGTCGCAATTGGTTCGAACGTATTGGCCCCCTAGGTAGCCAACCTGGACGACATATGATCAAGGGGACAGCTGGGGAGAGTGAAGTCGGGCATAGGTACCTGGATATTTTGGAATACTGTTTGAGCTGCGTTCTACCACCACAACTTACACCACAGCTTACACCTCAACTCTGGCAACTTGCAGAGGTGGATACCCGAAGTCAGTATATTTGTCTCATGCACTGCAAACATCTAAAGCTCACCCTTTGAAATCCTGACGCTGATCTTCGAGTTGCTTGGGAGTATCGACGATGTACACTCCCTGGGGCTAACATGCCGTAAAACATACGGTGGCATTCACCAGCGCGCCGATTATCTCGCGGTAATGTGCTCCGTCATTTCACACGCATCTCAGCACAGATACCACTTCCAGCTATCCAAGATGCTAGATTTGTATCAGAACATTGTCACTCATTCTGACCAGAGCAGTTCTCGTCTGCTTGCAACTCAACCTCAAACTGGTTCCCTCAACTCATGGGAGACGGATTTGTCGTTCGCGTTCCATGCCAGCATTCTCCCGAGTGACTGGCCCGAAAAAGTGATATGTGATGTGTTGGTTCAGATCCAGGTCTTAGAGAATTGCAAGGCGCTGCTCACCGAAGTCGCTGAGCAAAAGAGCGTGTTGAACATCAGACTTGGGACCGAATGATTACATTTCACTGACTTACCACACATAGATTAGAAGGCAGCTACTGCCGACTGCGGCAATTTCTCCGCGGTAATTTGCTCAGCAAGAGTTTTGGGCTCTATCAGTCATCAGCTGCTCTATGGAACGCGTGCCTGAATATCGAGGGATAATCTAGAGAGACTATCCCGGCTAATGAACAATCACGATCCCGGCTTTTTACGTCAAAACCACTTTACCAAAAAGCCTTGGATTTTACGTTTGCCAAGGCAGACATTCTTGGGGGGGGTTCGTATATCATGGTTGAAAGTACCTACTCTGGCTGTTGTGGGTCTTGCTGCGTGCCTATTTTTGTAGATGCATATCCTGAGACACGAGCGGGACGGGGCGAGGCAACCCAGGATACAAGCGGCGACTGCATTATCTAGGAAAACCATCAGACAAGCAGATCCTGGGTATACCTATCGTGTAGCTGAGGATTCAATAATGTGGAGCGAGAATAAGTCTAAAATAAAATAAAAATACCATCAGAGGGCCTCAGCGGCAATCGACGATGAAGTAGCATGTCGAGACCGGGGCCAGGCGTGATGCGGCAAAATCCGATTGGATTTGATAGATGCAAAACAGAGCGCTCAAGGCCAAGACGTGGAACGCGGTGGATCACAAGGCGCAGTGAGATGGAGGGACCGGTGAAGCTGTGGCAGCGGTGTTGGTAGTCGCAGTGCTTGGGGGGGTGAGGCGCCCATGACGATTCTCATGTGCATAGAATTTGTTTCGGTCTTGCTGGAACAAGCTAAGAGCAGACAGATGAGATTGGCATCGGCAGCTTATCAGTGCCGATGCATTGGTCTTGGCGGGAGGGCGGGTGTTGGGAGACATAGTGGTGCTCTGTTAGAGCGGAGATGCACGACATTTGCGGCCTAGTAGGCGCGTAGCAGCATGCATCCATGGTATAATGCCACAATCGACAGCGAGATGAGGGCTAGTAGTATATTGCAGGCAAGCAATACGATGGTCGCGTCCTCGGCAAGACTCGGAAGGTCAATGGCCGCGATTCCGTTTTCCCGCCTGGCACAAGGATCCGTAGATGGCGCTCGCTCGTGCTGCCGACCTGGCAAAGGAACCTGGAATTGCCGACACGGCCCTCACCGAAGCGCCCGATGTTGGAGGCCAATTGGGCTTCAGCGGGCGAGGCGGCTGCAGTGCAGTGGTCAGTCAGCCCGCAAGACGCGCAGTGAGGTGTCGACAGGCAGCCATCTGGAGAGCGTGTGAGCATCCCCTGGAGCGCAAATGAGGGGTCAAGTGGCTCGCGAGACGTCATTGGCGTGTAGAGAGCGCGTCAGACTGCAATGGCCGAAATTCAAAAGGCAGCACCGCGATGGGGGTGAAAGGCAGCTAGGCACCACGAATACAGTGCTGGCGGCACAGGCGGCGTGTCACCTGCTGGCATCTCGCAAGCCCGCGCCTCGGGAGCTGGGCGAGGGAAGTGGTGAATGCGCCGAGTAGCGTGGGCTGTCGGGTTCTTTTAGAGCACCACCTTAACGAAGAAAAATTCGCGCTTGAAAGTGACCCTCTTCTTCCCACCTGCGCTTGCATCTCCCGCACACACGACTGTCAATTTTGTCTTTCGGCGCCCGGTCTGCCTTGATACCGTCGCATACGACCCTCAGACGCCGCCTCAGCCCGCTCCTTCGTCGTTGCTCGTCCGCCAGACTCGCCTGTAGCATCGACCCTCGTGTGCCTGGAGCCCGTACCTCATCTGCAACTCCGCACCCTCATTCTCTACCGACACCACCGCCCCCGACGCTCCTGATACCTACCTCCGTATCTGCTCCCACCCCGACTCGCCTTTTCGGGTCTGCCCAGAAGAGAGAGAAAAAAGCAGTCTGCCTAGATCTGTTCCAGAGGTTAGTTTTGCGCATACTACGACCATGCCCGCCGCACGCTTGCTACCTGCTTCCTCCGCGCCCGGAGCCCGCTGAGCAACCCCGCGCAATGTCTGCCCCCATCAGCCTCTGCTGTCTTTTTCGTACTTCCTCCCGCTCAACCACCCATGGTTCACTCAGTCATTGCGGCCTGTGGTGCGCTCCCAAGCCTCCCACGGCAACCACCCCACGTCACAACTTCATATTACAACGGCTCGGGTCCCTCTCCGCTTATCATCCTCGCCTTCTATTCGCCCCTTCCTGCCTTCCGAATTTTTTTTTCAAAATCTTCGCTAACACGAATTATCACAGCAAGTCCCAGACACCCAAAGTCTCCACAGGCTGTGCTCCGAACTATCTACTTTTTCCCACTTTGTGTGAGATCGCCTCGGTTACGAGCCAACGTCCACGACATTATTAGCTCTCGGTCACAGTAGAGCTACTACAACCCACCTTCGTTCCGTCGCCAACCCAAAAGTCTTGGTAGCAGCAAAGAGAGTTGCGTGCGGGGAGGTCAACACATACCTCTCCGGACATACCAGCACCCACACCTGTTGGTCAGCTCACCGCAGCGCTCCCACCGGGGATTCTAAGCGCTTACCTCGCCTCACACATCGAACTGTAGCCGAGACCCAGACAAAAAAATTCGCAATGGCATCAACGTTCTCATACGCGCAAGCCGCAAAAGGTGTCTCCACCCCCACCACCACGAGCAAGCCGACATCCGGCTCCGCTACCCCAGCCAAGGACGCAAAGACCGGCTCTGGCTCAGACGCCAACGCTTCACCAGCAAACTGGGCAGAAGACACCGAAACAGAGTCGCGCCCCGAGCAGCCCGCAGTAGCCGGCGAGGCGCGACCAGAGCGACCGGCGTCCACCGCAGCAAAGTCTTCGCAGCCTGCTGATGCTTCTAACGTTTCCTCGCCAGATCTCGGGGCCTCGTCTTCGTCGACTGTGACCAAGGACGACGACGTATCCTCGATACCGAACACTGCGTCCGAATCCACCACCTGGGATAACAAGTCCCAAGCATCTACTTCCGTCGACAAGTCGGCAGAGCCAGTTGAGAAGACCTCCGAAAAGGTCAAGAAGGGCAAGAATGCAGTCGCAAAGGCTCTGCATGAGGCACCAGTGCCTAGCGTCAACCCATGGAAGCTACGGGCGGACGAGATGAAGTCCAAGGTGCAAAAGGTTGCTCCTTCGACCACTCCAAACGGAGTTACGCAGGCACCAAATGGAGCCCAGGCGAAGAAGAGTGATCCAGCACCCCAGGAGAAGGCAGTGAATGGCGACAACAGGAACAAGAGCCGAAGTGAAGGCGCTTCAGGTCGAAGAGACGGCAAGGGCGACGCCGATGTCAGGAACGGCGCAAAGGGCAGATTCTCCGAAAAGGACACAAAGTCGACATCGAGTGTGCTACCCCCGCCGCCGAACCGTGACCAGGAGTCATGGCCAACTCCAGACACCGCGATCGACGAAGACCGCAAAAAAGCCCAAGAGAAGGGTGAGAAGGGCGAGAAGGCGGAGAGAGAGCGCAAAGATGGCGCTTCTACTAGCAAGCAGGAGTGGGTGAAAATCCCATATACACCATCCGTTGTGTTCAACACGCCTTTGCCCAACGCTGCCAATGCAAGGAGAGGTGGCAGACCCGGAGGACGCGGTGGAGCGCAGGCCGGTGGCAGGCCTACTAACTTCAGCAATGGTGCTGAACAGCTTGAGAAGGACGGATCGGCAACGAATGGTGAACAAACAAGGGCGGTTGCACAAGATGCGCCTACCAAGGCGAAGCGCCCTGGTAGTGCGGCGTCTCCTACATTGAGGAACCAACTTCCTGTGACCAACGGAGATGGCACTGCAAAGACCAACGGCCACGCAGCCGCAGAGTTTGAGACCCACGCTAGGGGCTCAGCGCAGGTACCGCATCAGAATGGTGCTTACCCCCGCCAGTACCCCAACAAGCCTCACAAGGGCCGAAGGGGTGATTTCCACGGTGCTGGGGAGCGAAGGAGAGACGGTGCATCGTCACCCACCAAGGATAACACCTGGGCTCCTGCTGGAACGCAGGGAGATGCTCCCACAGACGGCGAGCGTCGAGGTCCCTATCAGGATGGCTCCCATGGACACTCGAAGCGTTTCAGTTCGTTTTCCAGCGCCCGTGAGCGGGGCCGTGGAGGTGGTCGCGGTGCTCGTGGAGGCTACACAAATGGTCATCACTACACCAATGGCCATTCTACATCGAGCTTCCCCCTCGGACCACGATCGCCTACAACTTTCGTTCCTGAGAGCAATAGTTTCTTCCCCGCTTCCCAGGGCAAGTACGGTCGAAACAGCCATCGGACACAGTCGCTCACTGCTGATCCGTACCGGTATCCATCCTACCAGAACGGATACCCAGTCGCTCCTCTGCAGACGTCCCACGACATGTATGCTTATGGAATGGTTCAGCCGATGAGTGCTGGTGCACCTTTCAGCCCATATGGCTTTGATCAGTCCTATCTCTTCGGCCTGCTCACCACCCAAGTGTAAGTGCCGTATCACCACGTCAACCAGCCCTTGCTAACAGTATATCAGGGAGTACTACTTTTCCGTTGACAACCTGTTGAAGGACCTGTACTTGCGTCGTCATATGGACTCTCAGGGTTTCGTTTCACTCGAGTTCATCGCCGGATTCAATCGAATCAAGCACCTGTCACCCGACGTCGATATGATCAAGCTCGTCTGCCAGCAGTCGAAAGCCATCGAGTACCGCACCAGCGAAAACGGTCAAGATCGATTGCGCACCAAGGATAACTGGGCACAATGGGTGCTCCCCATGGACGACCGTGACCCGTCGGCGCAGAACGAGGGCCCAAAGGAGCTCAACCAGCCTCAAGTTCCCCACCCTGCAGGCTTCGATCCCTCGAATCCTTCCCAGTGGCCCACGATGTCTCCTGGATTTCCTATTAGTCCTTACGGAAATGATGGCACATTTCCCCAGGTAAACGGGTTCCATCCCGTTTCCCAAGATGCTGGGCTGGCGCCGACCGAAAGCGTAGTCAACGGCACGCCCACTGACGAGGCGAGTGGCGCGGCTATGTCGAACGGTCACCCAGTCGAGAGCTCGACAAAGGCTGTGAGTGGAGAACCTGATTCATTTTCTGACGTGCAACTCGACAGCTTGACAGTCATTGTTCGCAAGCAAGACCAGTCGCAAAAAGCGTCGCCTCCTTCTTTTCCACGAACGTTTTCTAATGGCTCCATCGATAGTAAAAATGGCGCGCCAGACGAACCGGAGAAGTCGATCTCATGTCAATTGAAATTCAACGGGGCCAGCTCTCCAAATGGGTAAGTCGGTGGTCCAAGCCTTTCCACAGCACATGAGCCAACAACGTTCGCACCCTTTGCCCTTTTCAGCACAGTCAATAAGTGCTGCCAAGTATCGAGACCAATCTTCTCAAACGTCTCACACTTATACGCGGTTGAACATAATACCCTGTGCCCAGGCTAATCACCAAAGCAGTAGCGTTGATGAGCGCCCTCAACGATCGACCCCCCCTCCTGTTCGCCTCTACTGGGTCAAGGACCAAGACCGCCCAGTTCATTCCATTCCTTTTGATTCTTCGCACGAGTCGTATCATCACCTTCGGTCAAAAGCTCTCCAACAGCGCTTGGACTCCTCCATTGGTACAACTCCTTACGACATGAACGTTCTTTATCAATTCTGGTCACATTTCTTGATTCGGAATTTCAACCGATCGATGTACGACGAATTCCGCCATTTGGCATTTGAAGACGCCGCCCACCGGGGGGCGGACCTTGGCATTTCAAATTTGATCAAGTTTTACGGCGCGTCTTTACTCTCGCCGCAGGGTGCAATTCGACGGCAGGTCGCTTCTGACTACGTTGCACTGATCAAAACAGAGGATAGGGGTCGGGCTTTCGAACAGCTACAGTCAGCCGTTCGCAGTGGTGGCATTGACCCTGAGAGTTGGAGGCGCATCCGTGACTTGCTTGATGCAGAGACGTTGGCTCAACTGGCAGCATGATTCGTTAATGTTGTCTGATGGCTTTCGTCGGGCATTGCAGCATTGGCAAGGGCTGAGGATTCTCCATGCTCTTCCTAAAAGCCGCGGTCTTGTTGCTCTTGATTCTCCCTGCAAATTCCCGGGTTGTTCTTACATCAACAAAAGTTCATGTTCTGGCGTTCTAATAAGGTCGGTGGTCCATCACATGTTCTTGATAGACCCCTTTGCACACTTTTTTTTTTGGTTTTCCTTAATGTTCACACGAATTACATTCCAACACGATACGAAATACCCTTCAAAGGATCTGGTTTCCCCTCTTCTCCTGGATCTACGGGCTTTGTGCAGGGTTCCAAAGCATTGAAAGCTGGCGTCTTGTGCGGTTGTTTTTCTTGCATTTCATCACCCCCCGCATACAACCCTCAGAAGGCAGTCTTTCTCCCCTCAGGCATAGCGGCATCGATTTCAGTTTCTTTATGTGTGGGCATGCCTTCTCTAGCTCCACCATCCCCTACAGCAAAGTATATAAAAGAAGGTCTGCAAGGCTCGTGTTTGTGGGGCTTAGGCTTTGTAAAAGTACGAAATGGAAGAAATCTTTCCCAATTGTCACCTCTTTCATTTGTGCGGTCGGAATGAATGGGGACTGTGGGTTTCTCGAACTCGATTTCTTGCTTTGTCGGCGAGGTACGTTTACAGCTTCTAACGTTCCTCGCTCGTGACCGAGGAGCCTTGGCTCCATCCATACGTGCGGATAAGTCTCGTCGGCATCATGACTCACACAAGTTTGCAGGGTGTGAGTCGAAGATTGTTATGACTAGTTTTGAAACGCAGTAAGAGAGGCATTTCAAGTTTACTTGAGATGTCTTCAATATACCCTGAAAGGGGTGGGCCATTGGCTGTTGCGGGGTTGTGAGTCGGTGAATGAGCTGGCATGTGATGGTCGTCATTGCTCGGCGTTCCAGGCCCTCAGCCCCGATCCCAGTGGCGACATCGCCCTGCGCCTCATCAACATCCCCTTCCCCACACTTCAACTCCTCTCAACTCTCTCCCCTTCTTGGTAACACAACCCCATCATGGCACCAGCCGTGGTGCATTTACATAGAATGGTGGTCAAGAACGCGAAAGCGTTCAAGTAAGTTCGTTCCGGGTTTTGCCGAAGCGATGTACTGACAGACGAAGGACCGCCTGGAAACACGCTGCGAAGCTCGTCCAGAAACAACTACCGGAATCCGCACGACCTGCAGATGCAGTTCTGCAACCCATCCTCGCTCGAAATGCCCCCAAGCATCCTCTTCATCGCATCGCCTACTTGAAGCAGAGCAAAGGCCGATGGTACACTACCCACAGCCAGATTAGTGCCGTGGTTCGACGATTCACCACTTCTGCTGCTCGCAACTCTGGCGTGAAGTACGACAAGGCTTCGTTTCCCAAATCTCACATTGGAAGCATTGTCAACGCTCAAGCTGGCCGCGCGCCTTTTGCGTCGACGCTTCGACCCAACCTCACTGGTGGCACACTTGGACGGACCGCGGGAGGTTACAGCTGGGGCTCCGGCAGGGCTGGAGGCGCTCGATACTTCTCGCATGGTCCCGCAGCTCCTGCGCAGGTCATCAACAACGTCTCGCAGGCTGTACGAGCCTTCCTTGTCGGCGGAAATAAGGCTCAGTTCGACGGCATCAACTCACACAATGGCGAGAAGCGCTTCAAGACTGTCTCAGCGCTTCGAGACCAAGTCAACCGCACTCTGAACAAGGCCCCCAAGGCCAGCCCTGGATCCTACATTAGCTTCAACATTAACCCTACCGTCACCGCTCTTACTCCCCTCAAGGCCGCCAAGGGCTTCACCTCGTTCACCCAGGAGAAGGAGACCTTGAACACCGAGGGCCTTTTGGATGTTCTCTCTGTTGATTTTTCACGCGCAGTCAAGGAATTGGCTGCGGTTTTGAATGACATTCAACTACTTGCAACATTAGGAGATTTACCTATATCATACAAAAACTCGGTCCTGAAGGTCCACTTCCCTGGTTGCGATGCGCAAACAGTAGAGACAATCTGCGACGACCTCGGAGTCTCACGGGGTACGGTACAGGAAGACGAAGAATTCAGCTCGTTTGTTGGCTCCGACATTGCGCTACTCTTCCCGTTCGCGCCAAGTCAGACGCCTTCTGAATGTTCCTTCTATGAGAAACCGGTTGCTGGTCGCCAACACGTACAACCCAGCATTGACTGGGCTAACATGCTCTCACCTTCCATGACTGAATCAGAAGGCTTCGCGACGCCCTCAGAACGCAGCTACGACCAGCTAGATGATTTTATGGTTGAACAAAACCCATGGCTGTCGGTGTCGTCACCTTCAGGGTACGACAGCTTGCACACGAGTGAAGCCGACGAGATGGACATGGAGACACCGATGGAGTACCAGGGTGTTGATGGCATGTACCGGTTCATGTCTCAATGTTGATCGAGACGGATGCGCTGGGGAAAGCGTTCATGAATGATGATACCTATTGGCTTAGATTGATACAACGGCGTTTGACACTCTTTGCTCTCCTATGTAGACACAGAAACACTTGACACGAATCAAACTTGTTCGTACTAAGTTTTGGGACTGTGATTGACTTTGGAAATTGCATATACTTCGGCTTGGCTCCGCAGCTGCGAAGTCGAATCCTTCGCCCACTCTGTGACTCCACTTGATTCATCGGCATCACCGTACAACCAAAAGGGCCGTTCGCGGGTATCTTGGACATGGTACCAATCCGTCCGGCGATTTATTAACCTGATTCAGGATGGCGCGTCAGGGGGATGATGGTACGTAAAAGAGGTCGGGTTGCTTATTCCCGTGTAATGGGGCAGATAGGCGACAAAAATCTCCACTTTACGCTTCGAACCTCGGGAGTCGCGCAATATGACTCTGGCTCCTCACAATGGCAGTTATAAGCTTCTAGCATGAATTCTCATTCTGGTCTCTGGACTTGACGTGCGTTCTGAACTGTTCTTGGACTGTCTGGTTGTGTCGAGTGTGCGTGGGAAAGGAAACCCTCTAGCAAGGATACTTATTTCCGGGGCAAGAGCAAGAGTCAGCAAGCATGACTATGGACACTGGTGTTTCGACACGATTTGGTAAAGAGGAGGGCGTGCGTGAAGAGTCTGGGATAGGAATGCTGGAGAAGGAGAAAGGTGGCGGCGAAGTGGCACATGAGTCGGAGATGCACGGCATCCCAAGGCGAGAAGATGGCTTGATGGAGCAGGAGTCACCAGAGCGTACGCCGGTCAACCCCACAGTGGAAGAGAAAAAAGTCGACGTGCCGCCCAACGGAGGCTACGGTTGGGTATGCGTCGCAGCCGTCGCAACCATCAATGGCCACACATGGGGTCTGAATTCCACCTACGCCGTTTTCCTGGCATACTACCTCGCAAACGACATTTTCCCTGGCGCCACGCCACTCCAGTATGCCTTCATCGGCGGCCTATCGATATCGCAAGCGCTGATTGTGTCGCCCATCGCTACCTTGACGACGCGTTGTTTCGGCACGCGGACTACGCTGTTCATTGGCGTAGCATTCGAGACGGTTTCTTTCATCGGAGCGAGTTTTGCGACGCAGATATGGCATCTGTTTCTTAGCCAAGGTATCTGCTTCGGTTGGGGCATGGGGTTCTTGTTTGTCGGGTCTATTGGTATTGCTGCGCAATGGTTTACGACGCATCGTAGCCTTGCCAATGGTTGGTAAGTCTTGTGTTGTAACGAACAGTTTGTGAGACATTGTCGCTAACTAGGTCTTCTCTGTTTTACAGTTGCGCTGCTGGCTCTGGGCTTGGTGGCCTTGTGTACTCGCTTTCCGCACAAGCCATGATTCGGAACATTGGCCTCCCATGGGCTTTTCGCATCCTGGCTGTCATAGCTTTTGTGGCAAATACAGCGAGTTCGCTATTTATCCGCGACCGCAACAAGCAGATTGGAAGCAGTCAGCTCGGCTTCGACTACAGGCTCTTCAGGAAACCGCAGTTCCTGGGCCTGTTGGCATTTGGCTTCTTTTCCATGCTGGGCTATGTTGTGCTGCTCTTCTCTCTTCCGAACTATGCCAAGACTATCGGGCTTACGGCTCAGCAAGGCAGTATCATTGGTGCTGTACTTAACCTTGGTCAAGCTCTTGGAAGGCCGCCTATTGGATACTTCTCCGACTCTATCGGCAGACTGAACATGGCAACTACCATGACATTCTTTGGTGGTCTCTTTTGCCTGGTTATTTGGATGTTTGCGAAGAGCTTTGGGGTGTTGATCTTCTTCAGTCTGGTCGGGGGCATGGTGGCTGGTACGTTCTGGACCACAGTAGCTCCGGTTACGACAGAGGTTATGGGGTTGAGAGATTTGCCGAGTGCGTTGAGCATTACTTGGTTGGTACTGGTGTTGCCCACCACATGTACGTATATCTCCCCTTAACTTCGGGATGTGTGCGTGGCTAGAGCGGTTTGCTGACAATCATCGTAGTCTCTGAGGCTATTGGCCTTGAAATCGTAGCATTCAACGGTGGCTCTTATACGGGTGCGATTCTGTTTACTGGATGGATGTACATTGGCGCGGCAGTCTTCTTGTGGTTGGTGAGAACGTGGAAGATTGGAGAGGATGAAGAGAATGAAGCGTTGGCGGAAAAGCAGGTGGATGAGTCTGCTGCTGTTTCTGGAAAAAGTCCTTTTGCGAAGAGGATGTTCATGGTGAGGAAAGTCTAAGGAGTTCGGAGCACGGGATACAGTGCATGCGTTGACGGCGTAAGAGGGGACGTACCCACAAGATTGCATTCGCATCTGAACATTAGCGGGGAATGCGTTCTCTTCGCAAGTTTTCAAGCTAAAAAAAAAAAGGGTTCCTTTACCATGCATGACAAGTGTAGGCCCGGCCGAGGAGTCGTTACAAAGTAGAAGCCCCACCTAGGTCTCAAGCGTGCGTAGACTTGATTATGTGTTATGGCCAGTTTGGTGAGCAATGCAACTAGAGTGTCAAGCTGACTGCAGCCAACACTACCCCTCACCTGTAGCTGGCCTACATTGCAAGAAGAAAATACTAGCAGTCTTTGGAAGCGTCCGCCACGACCCATGTATCCTTGCGTTGCGGCATTAGCTCCCGTTGTCTAACGACTAGCAAGGTCCCCTATTTCAGCAACCCCCCCCTCGAACCGTGCTCGTCGCGTCCCGAAGTCTTTGAAATGAGGTGATTCTGGTGGTTTTTCGGGCGCGTGTGGACGTGTGGAAGTTCTCGGGTAGCTACGCGATGGCGATTGGGGACCACTCGTCCAGTCGCTGCTAGCATCTACTGACGCACATCAAACATGTCGTGCCAATGTGTGATTGGCTGCATTTATATATTTACCGACATGGGACATGCCCAAATGTCGTCCGTGGAGTTGGTAGCCTCGGGATGACCTCAGACGCGCCGTGGCATCTTGATGACAGGGTAGCCGAAAAACAGCTACAGCGTTCGAGGAAGACGGCCTCATGAATGGCAAAAGGCAGATGGCGCACGTCGCGCAAGCAAGCTCGATGCTGCGCATCATCCTGCCGCCGCCGCCGTCAGTGTGCAGCAGAAATTCGCGTGTGTCGTCCCCCATGTGGTCTCGGCGTCTTCTTGAGGGCATCCCTGCATGGCTGGCAGTCCATTGGACCCCCTGACGGTACTATGCCAACTGGCACCCATCCCGCTAGGCATGGCTGCCTCTAGCCTCGCCGCTCTCCTGTCCGTCCGTGTCCACATTTTGTCGTCGACGACGTTGGCACGCCTTTGACTGCCACTTCTTCATCCTTTGTTTACTGCTGCTCCGGGATGTTCGCTCGTCCTGTTGTCTCCAGAATCGTCGTGCTATCCAACCTTATGTCGCTCTTTTAGCTACCCGCCAATAGCCCTTTCCTTGTTCCCATATACATAATCAAACTGCGTCACCGTACGTCCCTCCGCTCGAGACTCCCTCTGTACGCGTCCCTCCTGCCCTGGGCAATCGACCGCGGCCCCTACGAGCGTTCTGGCGCATCTTTTTGACGCGTTCGGAATCCGAGTTGAAAAAAAAATAAAAAAGAAGTGGTGCGAATCATCGGAGTTGTGGGAGTGTGGGAGAGATCCTTGAATGCAAGCTAGACGGTCCATCTCGCCTTCGCTGCCGCCCCCCTCATCCCCTCCATCTGCTTCCCAGTACTTTGGCGAAGCAACTCCTCCACCCGAGGCGCGTGAGCCAAGCTCGCCCACTTGGACTGCCCCATCTCCGGCTCGTACGCTGGGACATTCAAGCCCAGAGCTTCCTCTACTTCCCTCCTTTTCCATCCTTGGAAACAACCCGCGCACACCGTCCAACGCTGCAAGACGCGAGCGAACCGACACCTCGTACTACACGGCAAGCTGGGGCAGTCCTTACAGACACCCACCTCCGACCTTCGATCCCGGCCGTCAGGTTTCCGCCAACTTCGGCAGTGACGACTTTGAGGAGGAATCTTCTGGTCTCCAGTTTGGACTTGGGCATTTGCTTCCATCGCGATTAGATCTCGCGGAAGAGTCTCCCAACCGGTTCAATCTCGAACATCTGATTCCTACCTTGGAACGGAACGCCTCGCCCAATCGCTTTACGCTCGAACATCTAATTCGATCTCGACTTCCAAATTTAGACTCACCGACGAGAGAGGAACGAGCTTCTGGCAGCACACCTCGCCCATCCGATTCGAACCCTACTTCGGAAGAGTGGGTGCAGCGATTCCTCGAGCAGCGTTGGAACCGTGAGACAAACGACTGGCGGAGCAACGACAGTGATACGGAGGGATCAGTAAAGGATCAGAATATATCACTTGCTCCCCCACCGAAGCGAGGACACAGAGAAAGGCACACCAACAAGACACTCAATCAGCAAGACTTTTGGCGCCATTTTAGCAAGGACCAGAAAGAAGCATTTGGCAAGATGATGGCCTCAAAGTACGCTGAGCCCGAGGTTCCCCAAAGGCAAACGTCAGGACCCGGCCCGTCAGCCACACAACAGACTAATGGATACAGCGCATCAAATGACAAGACTCCGACTCCGACGCCTTCCAAGGCAGCAAAGCCGGTCGACGAAACACCTAGCAGGCCGGTGAACAATGACGCTGCAAAGCTAAATAAGGAGGCATCGAGCCGACCCGCTGCAGACACTCCGGCAAGCTCGTTTCTGGCTCCCCCAGGTGCTGCGCCTGCGCACCCTCCCCGGATGCGCAAGAAGGTTATCGTCAAGGGCAAGGGCTGCATCATCTCTATCCCCCGCGATATCCCTAGAGGCAACCCTGGCTATCCCCCGAAGCCAATGAGCGAAGAAGCTGTGAACATGAAGCTCAGGAACCTCGAGCAACAAGGCTATGACATACGTGGGTTCAGCACCGGAGGACTAGAGACACACAACCGAGCCATCTGGCCATCAGAATCCGATATGCAGGCAGAGCGTGCTGATGCAGGCTCTCGCTTCAGAGTCCGTGTTTCCAAGGAATCCGAGTGGAAAGACTACCAGAACTCTTTGCTTGAGGCCAAACTTGCAGCACTTGGTGTCAGTATGGGTGGTGAAGAAGACATACCCCTTCCCCTCTCCCGACAGGCATCTTCGCAGCAACATCCTGGAACGGTATTCTCTCCACCACTGCCTACTTCATCAGCTGGCAGTGCTCGCATGGCCAGACAAGGCAGCATCGTCACTGGCGGCTTCCCGTTCGGTCCTTCGCCAGGCCATATGTCACGGCAATCGGTTGCTTCTCCCGCAGCTTTTGCGAACCCGCGCACGAGCATGCATATGCATCGTCATTCTACTTTTGGATCTCCTGCAAACTTTGCTCAGCACGGCTACTCACCTTCAGGCACATGGTCACCAAGTGGTTACTTTAACTCTCAGGATGGTCGCACTGGATCACCTGCTCTGGCCCTGAGCCGTCCGGATCTTGCCGGTCTCATCTCGCCCCATTCGCCGTTTGGCATGAGGCCCAACCAGCAGTTTCCCATTACGCAGACGCAGAGGGACGACTTCCAACTGCAGATGCAAATGCAACAGCAGCAACTACAGGCACAGCTCCTCCAGCAGCAGCAGCAGCAGCAGCAGCAGCAGGTCCTCGGAATGCGACCTTCATCCACGCTTGCGGAGGTACCCGAAGATGAGGACGAGGAAGATGAGGTGCCAGCAATGAAGCATGCCACTCAATCTACAACAGAGATTGCTGTACCGACTCCTCGTGGTCATCGTCATAACATTAGCGAGAACCTTGAACGAGAGGCAGCGAATGAAGAGTATCACTTGGAAGAGGCTATCGACAAGCAGTTTGCCGAAGGTGGAGACTTCAGTACGGAGCCAGAGACCAACGTGCCTTTGAAACTCTCCAATGCTGTGGCTAACCCTAAGTGGGAGGACTCTCGGACCATCTTGCATCAGCCCCAGCCGCACAGCAGGGCTCACTCGCTTGCGCAGTCACAGAAACCTGTTTCGTTTTCGTTCCCGTCGCAACAGAATCCCGCTTCCGACAGCGATGGCGCGCGTACGAACCTTTCAGAGAACACAAACCCCAGTTTGGACGAGGGGGAGGTCCGCAATGCTACTCAGACCTCTGCGCAGCACTCGAATGCACCCTCGCAAGTCAGCAATTCATGGAAGGACAACAAGTTCGCTTTCAGCAAGCCCGCATCGGCCGTGCACAGCAAGCATGCCTCGCGATCGTCCATCTCAAAGCTCAATGTTGAGGCCAAGGAGTTCAAGTTCAACCCGGCTGCGTCGTTCAGCCCTGGATCTTTCTCATCTGGCTTCAACTTCGCCCCAGCTGTCAAGCCTCCTGCGGAGCCTGTCGCCGCCCAGAACAGCAAACCCAGCGTTGATGGGTTGTCGAACTTCAATGTCTCGGCTCCTGCTTTCAAGCCTGACGCACCCACATTCAAGCCTGACGTTCCTGCATTCAAACCTGTCGTTGAAGCCCGTCCGGCAAACCCTGCTACAAACAGCTCTAACTTTCCATCTGGTGGCTTCAACTTCTCAAGTCCGCCATCGTTCAAGCCCGATGCTCCCGCGTTCAACCCTGGGGTCTCGACCTTCAACCCCAACAAGCCAGACCCGGCCCCCACAAGCTTTTCCTCGAAGATCTTTGGTGATGTCAACATCTCTGCTAATGACATCGTCAAGCCGGCTACCCGGTCTAAAGCTGTCCCCATTATCCGACCCGACAACACGCGCCAGCCAACACCCGAAACGGAAGATGGCCGTGAAGATGGTGAAGATGAGTCTGGCCGGCCCATGCAAGTCGATGGTCGTGAGAAGCGTGTGCGACGTGACCGTCCCGATGGCGATGACGTGCCCAAGTTTGCACTTCAGCCAGTGCTTCCGTCGCAGCCTTTGGCTGAGGTCAAGGAGCCCAACGCGATCACATTCGATGCTGAAATTGCTCGAAGGGTTTTCGCTGAAGGCAAGGAGAACTCGTCACGTAACGGCAAGCAGACAAAGGTCAAGTCGAAAAGCCCAGAGCCATTGCCACCGCAGCAGGACACGAAGCCTTTCGAACCCATTTCACCTACTGGTAGCGAGGAAGACGTGGATGACGATACGCCTCATGCAAGTGATGTCCCTACTCCTACGACTGAGGATCCCGATCCAGCGGCCAAGAAGCACGGTCACAAGAGCACCCTCTCTGCCAGTGCAAAGCCGTTCGAGTTCAATCCACCGATCAACAGTGCTGGCTACGACTTTGGTTTCCATGTTACGAAGCCTTCCGAAGTTGAAGATCCCCCAAAGACTGTGGTGCCTCCTCCGAGGGTCTCCAGTAGGAGTCCAGCTACCACTTACCGGACCAGCAACGACGCCTCGTTTAGGACAGCCATGGAGTCTGGTAGGCATCCACGTTATACCGAAACCGAAAGCGCTGATTTCGACAACCTGGGTGACGCTTCTTTCAACGATATTGATGCGGTTATGAAGCACATGGACGAAGAGGGCTCAGACTTTGGCGTTGAGCGTGATGAAACCTCTTGGGAGCAATCCTCTCCCCAGAGGACGCCGAATATGTTTGAGCGCAAGGAGCTACAGCCGACCTTCAAGATGCGCAGTGACGCGCCTAGCCCCAGCCCCCGCCGCGGATTCTTTCCGGGCCGTAACATCAACATTCCTGGCTCTGCAACGTCGGTGCAGGATCCGTTCGACAGCGAGAGGGCTGCGCTTCCCTTCCAATCTCCTGTGCGCCAGTTGAACAATGTTGACGACGGACACTTGAGCGATTGGGATGATAATGGTCTTCTTAGTGAAGACGAAAGCAAAATCCAAACACGCAGTGGCTTCTTCGACAAGCATGTCGATGAGCTCATGGGCCGCCTACTGCAGGATCGTCTTGGCCCGCTAGAGCAAAACTTGCAAGGCATCCAACAAGCGCTTGCAACCATGTCGCAACGTCCGGGACGCGGCCGCCGTAGCATTTCCACTAGTGAACGCCTAGACAGCGACGCGGATGACGAAGATGACGAAGTCGGCACCGAAGCAGACTACCGCAACAGATCTCGGGGCAAAGACAAGAGGCTCGAAAAGATACGATCCATCGTCAAGGACGCGCTCGAGATGCACCAATCACAAATCACGTCGATGCCAGTGCCAGTGCCGGAGCCAATGATCCCAGAGAAGATCCGGGAGATCGTCACCGACGCGCTTGCGCAATACCAGCCATCTGTGCAACCTGTCGAACCTGATCAGATCCGTGCTATTGTACAAGATGCCATCGCTTCGAACAAACCAGCACAGAATGCGACCGAGTCTCTCAGGCCCGAAGACATTCGATCTATCCTTGCAGACATGTTGGCGTCTCATGTTCCTCAGCCCGTGGAGCCTGTGAAGACCGATGACATCAGGTCGATTGTCATGGAAGCATTCGAGACACACGCTCCTCAGCCAATGCCAGCTCCAGTTCCGGAGCAGATCTGGCCCGATGATCTGAGGGCCATCGTAGCCGAAGCGATTTCAACTTCCCACACTCCGGTCCCGACCGCACCGGCTACAGACGCTGTTCAGCCGGACATGATCCGCTCCATTGTGGCCGACGCCTTGGCATCCCAGAGGCCTGCCACTTTGGAGGCGCCTGTTGATATCCCACAGCCACAGCTTGACATGTCTGAACTCTACCAGATCATCGGTAGTCTGAAGGCTTCGATTGCGCAGACTACGAGTCATCATCTTCAAGCTGAGGACGTCCGCGAGCTCATCGACGATGCTTTCAAGCGCCAGAACACGGAGGTTGCAAAGCGTGAAGACTCCCAGGCTGTTCAAGAAAGGGATGTGCGTATTGCCGACCTAGAAGAAATGCTCAAAGAAGCCACTCTGCGCTTTGATGCCGAAGCCGAAGCGCGCAAGGCTATCGAGGCTCGTGAAGTCGACTCTGCTCGTCTTCTCAAGGTCACTGAGGAAGAGCTGAACCTACTCCAGCAAGCTTCCCGTGACGATGAGCACAAGATTCGTGCTTTGACCGAAGAGCGTGACGACCTTCGCCGCAGTGTTCAGAACTACCAGAGCAATGAGGAAGAGATGCGTGATAGGCTGTCTATGCTGGAGATTGAGGGTGAGCAGCTCAAGCTTACAAACATCGCTTTGGAAAGCTCTGAGGAGGATCTTAAGAAGAAGCTGGATTCAGTCACCGCTGAGAACGAAGCCCTGACCTACACGCTGGAAGAGCACCGTCTCTCTGCCAACAAGTGGCGTGGTGACCTTCAGGTGGCTCACGAGGAAGCAGAGCAGCTACGCAAGTCTATCGGGGAGTCGCGCTACCAGGCCGAAGAGGCCACTCGCGTCCGCGAATCAATGCGCTCCAAGCTTGAGAAGCTCCAGCAAGACATGATCGCTGCTTCCCAACAGGTTGCCTCGGAGCGCGCCCAGTGGCAGAAGAATGAGGAGGCATCTTCCACCAAGTATGAAATCCTCAGCGCGCGCATCGAAGCCGAGGGTCGTACACGCGAACGTCTCGAGAGGGAGCTTGAGCGCCTAGAGACACAGGAGCGCGAGGGTATGAAGCTCAGGTTCCACCTTGAACAGACGCAGAAGCACAACGCCAGGCTCGAGGAGACCGTCAAGCAGCTAAGGCACGAGTCTACGGAGCACCAGAAGAATGCTGAACGCTTCGAGCGTGACATGCGGGAGGCAAGGGACGCTGCCCACGTGGAGATCCGCCGCACCCGCGTGCTCATGGAGGCCGATGTTGACGCTGCCAACAACCAAGTCAACATCGTACGTCACGAGCTCGAGAGCGAGATCGGTCGTGTCCGTGCCGAGCTTGATCAAGTCCGCCTGGACGCCGACACCGCAAAGGAGAAGCATGAACTTGACCTGGAGGCTGCCTCTGACGCCAAGAAGCAAGCGGTCCAAGAATCGATCGAGAACAACAGGCATAGCCTCCACGAGCAGCAACGTACTTTCGAGCGTCAACTTGAGCACATCAAGCGAGAGCATGCTCGTGCCCTCGATTTTGCGCGGGAGGACAGGGAACGTGCCGAGGCCTTCCACAACGACAAGCTTGCTTTGGCTGACTCTAAGCTCGACCATTTCAAGGACAAAATCTCTCTGCTGGAGGAGAAGCTCCAGGTCGCAAAGGAAGCCGCCAATGCTGCGATTGCCGCAGCATCCAAATCACCGACACCTACCTCTTCGTTTGCTCCTAGTGGCGCGGAAAAGATCTCCCCTCAAGCATTGCGCGAATCCATCGGTGTTCTCCAAGAGCAGCTTCAAGAACGTGAGGGACGTATCGAGTCACTCGAGCGACAACTCGAAGAGGTTGATACTGAGGCGCCCACTAAGCTGAAGGAACGCGACACGGAGATCAACTGGCTACGTGAGCTGCTCGGCGTACGTGTGGATGACCTGAACGATCTTATCAACTCCTTGGCTCAGCCAACTTTCGATCGCGAGACTGTTCGTGACGCAGCGATCCGCATCCGCACAAACTTGCAGATGGAGCAGTCGGAGAAGGAACGCCTCATCTCCGGTGGCCAACAGTCCTTCCCGACGCTCAGCTCTCTCTCCAACTTTGCGTCACCCAAGGCAGTCCAGCTCGCTGCTGCCATTGGAAACTGGCGCAAAGGCCGCGGAGAAGCTGCATCCGCTCTAGCTGGAAACGCGTCAAGCGCATCCCGCAATCAGACGCCATCCCGTACTCAGCCTCACTCCGCGCAGTCCTTCCTCTCCGGCCTAATGACACCGCCAACCTCAAACATGCGCCGCACATCCGATGCGCCTTCCTCGTCTCAGCGCCCACAGGCAATGCGCTCGAACTCTAGTAGCTCGCGCGCATCAACTGAAGCCGGTTTCCCTGCCCTAGGGAAACAGCCTCGCACACCACCTCTTATGAGGAAGCAGGCTTACGACCAAGATGCAGACATTGAGCCATGGAGCGAAAGCGGTTTCTACGATGATGAAAGCGCTGTCGACGAAGGCCAGTTGACGCCTCTGGCGCTCAACTTTGGAAGGGAACTACGCCAGTGAACCTGGTGCCCCTAACCCCACCAAAACTGAACAAGAATCATTTCCTTTGTACATCTTTCCCTTTTCTTTAACTACTCAAGCTCGTGTACGAGCGTTCCGATCCTTACCATATGTCTTATTTCTTCTTGGTTGGCGTGCTAAGAAAAAGAATGCGGCCATTTCCCTGTACCTAATGCTTGCTGCTTTGCATTATTGTTGTTGCTGTTTTCTGCTTTGGCGACAGAGCCTCCTGGGCGTTTTGTCGAAAGGTTGGATATTGGAGATATATACCCCCCTCAAGACCGCCATTTCTTTTTCTTGCAAGTTTTGTTATTTCTAAAGCTTAAATTGTATACAACTTGTTCTCTTTTTTATGCATGGCTTTTCTATGTATAGCTCCTGCTTATGGACCAGGATAGTTGCTGGATCTAGAGGGTGAGGATAGGATCAGATTGGTTAATACATTGAGTAAAGATATACCTGTGCTTCATTTGGTTGTGATGGGAACGTGAACTGCGAATGTGCTATAGAGTGGTCAGGGACTGGGTGGTGTAAGGCCAGGGCTGGTGGATTCGTGGACACCCCGCGCCATCCTATTCTTCTGTTCAGACGTGACGTTGGGACGTGGCTTCATCTCCACACATGCATCCACAAGGCTCACCAACTGCGTCTCAGAAGGCGTCTTGGCTAAAGCTAGCCACTTGTTTCAGAGCTGCTGGCAGCGCGCCCATGTCTCTTTATTTTGAACCTCTGTCGCTTGCCCATTCGGGCCATAGCTGAGCATGTTTGATGGCCTAATGACTTGGCGATCCAGGCAGAGAATTTGTACATCCACAGCAATCCGGGCTCGGGCATACAGATCACAGGTGCACTAGAAACTCCCTACCTTCTCTCTTCAATGCGCATTTGACGGACAAGAGGAAAGCGCCAGAAAGATTCAAGCGCACTCTATCACCATAGCTGATGTCATGGCTGTAGACAACACTTTTCTTGACCTCATACCATTGAACGATAATTATGCGTCTGATAAGGGGTGTCTTTTCTCCGTCTTTGCGACAATAACTGCGAGGTCATAGCCAGTACTAAGAGCAATTACAAGGAGGTCGGTGTGCGTCTGCACCGCACGCTATCGTTCGCAGTATCATCTATTGTATATAATGGGATTGAAGTGCCCGAGCATGTGATACAACTTGGGAATAACGCATAAAGTTAAGCCATCTTTTGAGAAAGTGTACGAAGCCCTATTGGCTTTGCCAGTCAATCAATCCAAGCCAAAGAACATTACTCGTTAATCAGCCAGACGATCCACGCGCACAGTACCGGCCAAAGCGCATACTTTTCCGCTGTTGCTTATTCAGTTATAAGCCACAATGATTATCTGCTTTCGACAGCTGTGTGCGAAACTTCCTGTTGCGGCAATGTTCAGAAGCCGCATCCTGGCACCGTGACGCTTTGCGTACCGATGTCGGGCAACGAAAAGTAAAGCACGGTACGAAGAAACAAAAGTCTCGTCCCGAACAACGCAGTAGACTATACTGAATAGGGCCTCTCTACTGCACTTTGGGTTTTTGGGTTGGTTGGATACATGCTATTTTTTGGGTGCTTTGCCTTTCGCTCGTGGAGCAATAGATGCAGAAGTTAGAAAGCCCTATTTCTCGAGACGGAAAAGACCATGACTCGGCAGTCGTGCTAGCGCAATATTTTATTCTCCTTTTTGCCGTCAGACATCGATGGAAATGCTGGCTTTCCTGTTCTGGTATCTGAGTGACCGGTGGTGGAGATTGAAGTTGTGGAGTTTGGACCGGTAGCTTTTGTGAGGTTGAAGCCTGGACCCCTGGGTCGAGTCTGAGACATTATACATGACCAACCTTTCTTCTGTTTGCTAGGTCTCCATCCATATCCATGTGCAAGCACTCTTTGCATGCGTCAGCAGATGAACATGTCTGCTCGCATGACCTGGCCGACTGGCGGTACATGGCATCGGCAACCTTGTTTTCTCACACGACACGTCGCTTCCTCCCACGCAAACCTCTTGCTTTCTTTTTGGATCTGGGGCCCCGTGGTGTCCTCGCTACCACACTTCCTCAAGGCCGAGAGCCAGCCTCCCTACTCTCGGTCCCAATCTTTCTCGCGTATCCGCTGTTCTGGTTGGCAGATCGCTGTCGGATAGCGGGATCTACACACATCAACACGTTTGCTGTTTTCCTTCCTCTTCTGGTATATGTGGGCCGTTGGAGCGCATGTCAACCGTGGGTTCTGGATACTAAAGTGGAATGGCGTCCCGGGAGCGAGGTTGTGACAGCCGTTTGCCGCAATCGATGAGTTTTGCTGTGTACTACCTCTTTTGGCAATGTAGTCGTTGGCTAGCTGTCATAGGTGACTGATGGTCGCCGTCGTAGTGGCGTATGGCAGAGGAAGTCGTTGGCAGGACTCTGGTGCATCTTTGTGACTGCTGGCGTGGCGGGCATCATATTTCCGGCTGTGTAGAGACTGTACAGAAGTCGCTCAATACGAGCGAAGAAGTGTTGCAACGACTATATCCAAACTATAGGCAGGGTGGAGGTGTCTGAAAACACCAGTGAGACTTCACGTCACTGCGATGGCCAGAACTCCCACCTACCAGCCACGCCATGGCAAGCCCCACAAAACGTGGCGCAACCACGGACGCGTCCAGCATCTCATCTGAACAGCATCTCGCAGCTGCCCGGGGCCGGACCCGTCCCCGCGCCATCGCGAACAGGAAATGCGCGTCTCACGCAGTGACCCAAACCAGAATGGGCTGGCATTGCGTTGCCGCAGCTTCCAGGTTAGCGCAACGATGACGTACATGGTCGCGGATGCTTGCGCAAATCCCGCCAGGAACATGACCGACACACAGCCCACGTTGACCTTTCTTCCCTTCTCCCTACAACCAATTCCCTTTTTGTGATTCCTCTCCTGGTCCCTGATCCTCTTCACATACTTCACATACATCACAAACCTTGACTGCTCTCACAACACCGTCTTCATCATGGATGTACGTATCTCCATCAGCTGTAGCAAATGGCTGGAGACTTTGCAAGACGAACAGAAGCTGACGACAATGGCTAGGTCTACTACTTCTACTCGTACGGCACCGCCGCATGGCTCAGTAAGCTCATCTTGACGATTGTTGCGATTTCCTACAGTTTGCTAACATGGACAACAGTGACGCAAGCGGCGCCCCTCATCAGTTCCCCGACAATGATAGTAGCATTGTTGTCGCCCGAGGTGCGCGAAGCCACCAGTACGTTTACAATCAAACTCTGCATTACGAGGGAAATGGTTGAGCTGACAACGAATAGCGCTTGAAGTCTACTTCTCCCGATCGCTAGGCTTCACGCTCATAGCACTGGGTATATTGGCTGTGCTGCTCACAGGCTCTGTCCCACTATCTAGTCGTCTTTCTGAAGGTAGGCTCTCTCTGTTGAACGGCTTCCCTCCCTGAGCACATTAGTCTGACATGCACCAGGCGCGACAACCGAAGTCGAAGACCCCAAAGCACCTTACGCCCTCCCTACGCTCACTATAACGGCCATTTTCCACGCTGCCTACGCATTCTACGGCTACGCCATGTGGACCAAGACAGGCGTCATGGCTTTCAGTCTGGGTACGCTGGGTTCCGGTTTCCTAGCCGTAGTGGCGCTGTGGTGCATTCTTTTCGCTAGCAGCAATGGCAGGATCAGCAGGAAGACGGGTGCGGACAAGAGGACCAGTGGATTCCCGTTCAAGAACGCTGAGGCGGACAAGAGGAAGGGCAAATAAATGTGTCGCCTATGCTGCGCTTCATGTGAAATAAGCCTTTTGCAGAGAGATTTGGATGAGAGATGGCGGACATGAATAACATGTTTGCGATGCACAGGTCGGAAGGTGCATGAGATGGGTGTGATTGTGAAGGGCATTTGGAAAAGTTGCGCCTTATTACAAGGCTGTCTTTGAAACGAAATGAAGCGAGCCTGTCTATTTTGAAAGCATTGAATCGATTGGTATCTTGAACCTAATACACGCGCCAGATCCAGTGAAGCATGCAGCCCATCCCATATTGTTACATGAAGGTGTCGAAGAAAAAGGAATTACCATCCGCTGTGATGCAAACCCACCATGTGGATGCCGCAGTCCACACTCCCTAAGCCGCGGTGACCTGAGGTTGGGCTTCCTCTTGGTGTCTGATGTCGGCTGGCGGTGGCTTAGATGGCTGGTGTCCTTCCTTGATGACCGGTCTCTGAGCCTGGGCGGCATCCTCGCGCCACCAAGGTAGTTTCCCATCCTTGGGTGCAATGGGTAGCGACTTGGAGGGTAGGATATCGTTCTCGACAGACTGCCAACCTTCCATGTCTTCAGGCATGCCTTCTTCGACGCGCCTCCGCCGTTCCGTCGCTGCTTGTGCCTCCATAAAGTTCTCGAATAGCAGCTCCTTTGCCTGCCATTCCTCCTGACGCTGTCTCTCCAGCTCCTCAGCCTCGGCGCGTAATTGGTCGCCCTCCTTGGTCGCCCACTGTAATTGCCTGCGCAGGAGCTGGAATAGCTCATTTGCGGGTTTCCGGAGCTCGTCGGCCGTGAACTCAATGTCTGGTGGGAATTGCACGAGCGTCGGGCCAGATGGGCTCGCGAGGTCTTGCAGGTAAACGACGTTGTTGTGCGCGTAGTCGTGGTCAGAGGCGGGTGCAGCAGGCGGGATTGCGGCGCTGTTTGGTGGGTGCGAGTGTGAGGATGGGGAGCCGGGGGTTGAGGCCTTGTCTTGGGGTAGCTTCTTGGCCTCGCTGTTGAGGACGAGCTTCAGACGCTGCTTGTTGTTGGTAGGGTTGGACGAGTGGTGTTTAGGTACGGGGTCCGAGGGTCGTAGCGCTTCCGTCTCGTGGACTGTACGCATGTGTTTGGCGAGCGCGTCGGAGCGGGTAAAAGAGCGGTCGCATTCTGGGACGAGTTAGATGGCGCTTCAGGCATAGTTATCGGGAGTCGAGCATGTACCTGGAAGCGTGCAGTAGAATGGCTTCTCTCGCGTGTGAGAGCGCATGTGCGCCCTTAATGCGTATCCACTGGCATGCGGTATGCCCTTCCTCGTGCAGTCGCTCCATTCGCAACTGTACTTCTTCTGTCTCGTTCCGATGTGGTCGTCATGGAGATGCTCGACCAGATTGTCCATGTTCTGCAAGTCGCCCGCTGTGCAGCCATCCCATTTGCATATGGTGACCTGCTCCTGGCCATAGTCGTCGTCTTGCGACATGCCCGGGTGGTGGTGCGGAGATGCCGGTACCGACCCATCTGTATCTTCAGACAAGTCTTCGTCCAGTTCCGGCGGCATCGTGTTGATAGGAGCTGGGGGCGACGAGGGCGCGCGGATGTTCAGGCGTGGCCGCTTGCTGGGGCGCTGGTCGTGGTCAGGTGTGGCTTCGTAGCTGCGTTGACGGCTGCCTTTTACATCTTCGGGAAAATCATCGCTACCATACTCGGAAAGATCTGAAGGGGAATCCATGTTGCCGACTGGGCGAATGCGCTGGCCGTACGGTGAATGGGCGCGTTTGCGTAAGGGAGCGTGTTGCACCTCCCAACCGGCGCGCGCTGGACGTCTAGCGGAGGTGCAGGGGCCATGCGTTTAGCTTCCCACCCACTTTTCTGGGTAACGAATCTTATTCTTCTCCAACACCTCACCCTCGTTCGCAACCTTAGCTGGCTCTGCCTTCATGCATGGCCATGTTCATGTTTGATTCGCTCCCCTTCTGAAAGATGCGGCGCGAGAGCTGAAGAATGCGGCGCATGTAAGTACAATCCACACACACACTCTCTCTCTCTGTCTCTCACTCTCTCCTCTATGATGATTTATTCCAGAGTTCTGCAATTCCAAAGAGCTGCCTCACGGTGACTCGAATGCGGATTAGCTCATACACTACACATATACCTGACCCTCTGCTCTCTCATACAATGCAACTTGTTACGTATTACATCTACAGTGCTGACAAGTATATTTGACTAGGTCCTCAACTACCTATGCAAATAGCAATTGCGACATGGCTTTGTTGTACCGTCCACCTTTGATCGGGAACTTCTTCAAGATATCATCTAGCGCCTTCATATCCTCGTCGCTGAGCTTCGCCGGCTTCGTGTTCTCCTCAATCCTTGCCGATGTGGTGGCACCTGGGATAGGAATAATAGTGGGCATACCCTTGGTACCGCTCTGCGCAAGTACCCAGCCCAGCGCAATCTGAGCTGGCGTGGCACCCTTAGCCTTGGCTATATCCTCAACGGCGTGGAGCAGTTTGATGTTTTCGTCAAAGACTTCGGGCTGGAACCTGTCCATGTGCAGCAGTAACGAGTCGGGCTCAATGTCGCTGTGCTTCTTGTACTTGCCCGTCTGAGAGCTGGTCAGTGGTAGCTATCTCATGTCGAGAGGGCTATACTTACAAGAAAGCCACGTCCCAGGGGAGAGTATGCGACAATGGTAATGCCCAGCTCTGCGCAGGTTGCTGCCACACCATTCTGAAGAATGTCTGTAGACCAAAGCGAAAACTCAACCTCAACAGCTGAGATTGGATGCACGCTGTGGGCCTTACGAATGGACTGCGCACCAACCTCTGACAAGCTTATGCCACCGAGCTTGCCATCTTTGACATACTCTGCAATGTAGCTAACAGTGTCTTCGATTGGTGTGTTGGGATCCACCCTGGCGCACTCGAACAAATCAAGGCTCTTCTTGCCGTCCAAAACCCTGAGGCATTCGTCAATACTACGCCTGACGTTCTCCCGGCTGCCATCGGGCATCATCTCGCCCTTTTTGAGACCGCCCTTGAGGGATAAAACAATCTTGTCCGCATCCCCGGGGTACTTTGTGAAGTACTCGTTGAGGAGGTGGAGAGAGTTGCGCTCAGGCGTTCCGTAAAGCTCTCCACCGTTCCAGTTGTTTGCGCCGAGGGAAAGCGCAGTGCGCATAGCTTCGTAGCTCTGCTCCGCTGGTGGTGGGTTCTGGCGCCATGTGAGGCCTATAATCGTCAACACCTGTCAAGTCCATGGTAGGTAATAAACAACGTACCCATGAGTCCGTAGCCAACTGGCCCTACATTCTTTCCAACGAGTTGAGGCATCTTGATGTCTGTCGCGTGCGAAGTTTTTTTGTTAGACAGTTGGTGGGGTAAATACAAGTCGATGATATCACCGCAATTGCACCGTTTCTTGTTTGTACCGCTTGTTGATGGTGTCTCTTCGCTCTCGTCCAGAACCCAGATTCTTATATACTTAGTTGAAGTTCTTCTCGGGCCCGAAACCTTTTGGTTATGTAACGCGCCTGATGACGCCAAGTGCGTCTATATGCATCATGCATCTAGCCGGGCGAGCGCTTTTACCATCTTAACTCCGTTCGACCAATCAGCGTGTAGCGTGACGCGACTCCATGGACTTAGGGCATGTCCGATGCGCGGGGTGCGAGCACTGTTGAAGGTCTGGAATGGGTGGTGGGTGATTTCTACGGATGAAGAACGTGGCATGTCGTCGTGTAGACGGGCAGGAACGATGTTGGGTGCCTGGTGAGTAGGACAGAAAAGGCTTCGAGAAGACGCACGGCCAAATGTCTTCGTACAGCTATCTTGTCTATGTCTATGATTCTACGCTAACATACACACAAAACACCACAACAACATCGTTGGATGCCCCAGCCCCTACTTTTCACATCCCGGTGTTGGAGTCGCCATCCTACAATCCCTTCTTTCCATCCGCACCCTTCTGCTCAACGCCATCCATGTCCCTCAGCACAGCCTTAACCGGCCACACAAACCCCTCCTCCACCTTCTTCGTCTCCCCCTCTTCTATCGTGACCAAATACTCCACCAACGCCATACCCACGTACGCGCCAATCGCCGTGAAGATATGCCACCAGCCATGCAACTCGAACAGGAATCCCCAAGGCAATCCCACCCAATGCTTAAACCTCGTAACATAGCTACAAGCATGGAAATCGATATTCCAAAGAAAGTACCCAAACAAACCAGTTGAGATGCCGAATGTAGCCAGCTTACCCAGTTTCTTGCGCGCCGCTTCATCGGCGACCTGCTTCTTGATGAGCGCACGAGCGTGTTTGGATACAAGGTAGATCATGACCGCGAAAGCAATCTCATGCATGATAATCTCGTCGGCCCAGACGTGGTATATGGAGATAGGAATCAGACTGCCGAGGATATAAGCCGTGTATTTCTGGCGTTCGGCGGCTGTGGCTTGGTAACAGAGAAGCTGGTGCAAGACGGCGCCAACAGCCAGGAACATGGACAGGTCGTCGCCCATCTGCGAGTGGTACTTTAGCGTCGCGTCTAAATGTAGGTGTACGAAAGTCAGTTTTGGTCTCACACGCAGTTCGTACAGGAAAACTTACGAAACCAGGCGGAGAGGACGCCTACGCCGATTAGACCCCAGTAAGGAAACGCGAGCGTCGAAATTAGTCCGCCCTCTGGTTTGGACGTGACGCGGCGCAGGCCGTGGATCCCGTAGATTACTACATGCGCATCGTGTGAGCGACTTTTCGTCCGGGTAAATTGATTTAGAGATGGCTGGAACGAACCGTATATCATGTTTGTGAGTGTATTGACGAATTCACCAATGTAAGGTGTGATGATGTAGTCCTTGATCCGTGTGAGTCTTTCATCCTCCTCTAGTATTATTAAAAGAACCAGGTACCTCTTCACAGAAGCTACAACAAGTCAGCCAAGCCCAAGCCTTCATGCAGGTACTGCACCAATACGCACTTGTGATTCGACGTTGTCGGGCCGTAGGCTCCCACCGCGAAGCCCGACGGGTAGTCCCATCGCAGTTGCATCGTGATTTGATGTTAGACTCCACCTGGGTGGGTTGATAATGGCGGGTTGTGAGGACTTCAAGGTCAGAGTGGCTTTAAGTCGAGGGTGCAAGCTATGACCAGATGAACAGCGGGTTCCACGCAGCACGCTAGGAAAGAACAGAACGAGCGGCACTGGCAGGAGGATAGATAGTACGTGAAGCGAGTAGGAGAATGATTGTCTTGAGAAAGGCTGCTGGTAGCAGCTACAGGATCCCGGACAAAGGTTTGGCTCTGCGAAAAAAAAAGAGCACCTCCGACCACCACTCCCTTCCATACCATGTAACCAACACCCGGAGTAGTGGAGAAAGCAATGTGCCCCGCAACAGTAATGGAAGCAAAAAGACTGCGCCCTGTCTATCTGCAGTGCAAAAAAGATGGGGTCTTACCGCGACTCGAACGCGGGGCCTCTCGCAAGCTGTGCTTGGGTGTTACCCTAAGCGAGAATCATACCACTAGACCATAAGACTGAACTTGATGTTAGACTTGAACTGAATGAATGTTGGATGGTGAATCGTACCCATTGTTGATGGAGGGATGCAGAATTACAACGCATATAGTGATCATTGAAAATGGGCTCATGGTGTGGTGAAGGGTGGGGACTTTTCCTCGAGACGCAAACGCCGAAACTGGACAGGGGGGCAGGGAAGACGCGATTTTAGTTGGGTGGAGCCTGATTAAAGGGTTGCTCTTGACGGCTATGGGCGGGGCAGAGATCGCGAACACTGACGAGTCATTCACCCCGACGGTTCACAGCGCTCACGAACTTGAGACCACCGATGGAGGGAGATTGGCTGTAGATGTGAATTGAGCGAAAGCCATCTCTGGCTGGTACGTGCTACTCTCATTCTAGTCGAGGCAGAATAACAGATTTTGACATACCGCATCGCGTAACCTGGGTTCTGCTTCTGCAGCTAACCCGTTCTTTAGAAGAAACCCTACGCTCAACAATCGATGTTGAAAGAAGCACGGAAGTTGATGGGATAGTTCGGTGGTCGCAAATGAAAACTGTTGAAGCTGGTTCATTCGGATATACTAATGTTCATAGAGCTTCAGGCAACAATTTAAAGAACCGCAAGCGCTTCTGCTTTTTTTGTAGATTTTGTCCAATCCAATTTCTAGTGACGCACACCATGTTGAATGCATCTCACCCGCCACTTGCATGCACGCCTCCTTCCATCCTGCATTCAGTTTAAGAGACACACGTTAGTATCAGTCTCACGGATCTGCACATGCCCAGGTGATTTGTATTTACTCCTGGTCCCTTCCCAGCCATGAATGCCTCGGTATGATGGTGGGTACCAATCTTTCTGCAATATCTCGCAATATCGGCCCACCTCGTGAACTCGAGACACAAAGCTCTTGCAATTCTGCCGCTTGCATTGTAGAAACAGGCCAGGGTCGGCCATAAATACTAGAAAATAGCGACATCGGTTCTTGTGCTATTGCAGGTTGGCGTTACAATCCAACATCGTGGGCCTATGCTGCGCCATGACAACGCTGGTCTCACATCACATGTGAAAAAGGCGGCCTGCATACTCATTTTGAAATCAGTAGGGGCTTGAATAGACGTAGTAGTAATGTGAACAAGGCATATGATGGCCTGACACTGCACCATTTCTTGCGTCATCAAACTCTGGTCCCATGCAGCTTTTACTTTCTTCGGCAAGACCAACATGCATGGAAACCACGACGTAACAGCATCCTCGGTAATGACGGCTCCAGATACCAAGCAGCTAAGTCTTGACTGTCACATACCAGGATATTCTCCACACTGCCATGACGATAGTGTGCGCACGTGCATGAGCTTGGGGAAAGACAAAGATGGAGATGCAAGCTTATTAGTCACTCAGGTGAACACAACCCTCTTGCGAACACGCATCAATACTCATTGTTATCCGGTGCGATTCCGAACACCCATAGAAATGCAATGCCATTTAACGGGGGTAAAAGTCGGAAGATAAGGTCGAACATTGCCAAGCTTGGGAACGATCGCGATTCCGCCCCAAGCTTATGCACATCGATTGTCACCACCCTCTGTCGCATTCCTGTCCAATCATCTCACGATCGCGCGGATACAGTAACGCATATGGGAACAATTCCACCCCCCTCGTATCACATGTTACATCGCCGCGTGTAGGCCATGTGCGGTCGCCACGAGCGGTCGAATCACAGCAATCCCTAGAGAAGAAGCCGCCGGTTTAGAGACGGCGCCACTGACGCACCCACATGCACAACGCGGTTGAGGCGATCTCCACAAACTCTTGAACGCGCTCGTCTCCACCTCAAGCTAACCCCAAGATCCCCAGACGCAGTTATTCCGCCAATCGACAAGGATCAGAGGCTGACTCGTCCTCGTTTCTTTCCGATAGCCACGACGGCACGCTGTTCGGCATGTTGCCGCTATGCTCAGGTGGGAAGTATGGCATTTTAACCAATTTAACCAGCCAACGGGTGCTTCGGTATGGAGTTGTTCAGCGGAGTCATGTCTCCAGCGGGAATGCATGCTTCAAGCGTTTTGTCCAGCATACCGTCATTTAGTGCTGAAATGTTGAAGCTTTATATTCAGGCTGTCTCCCAGCGAACGTGGGTTGCGAGATCAACCGACTGTTTCAATTGAAGCTCTGGAGAGCCCCTGGTGGTCAAGATGTTTTCGAAAGTACCCAAGATCTATAATGTCTACTTCTTGGCTATCATTGCCACCATGGGTGGTATGCTCTTCGGATTCGACATTTCGTCGATGAGTGCTATCATTCCAAGCGACCAATATCTGTAAGTTAAATACTCCTAGGAGGATGGTTGTTTAGCATCATCTAACGTTGACCAGTACTTTCTTCGATAATCCAACAGGCGTCGTTCAGGGCGCCATTGGCTCTGCCCTTGCGGCAGGCTCCGTTGTTGGCTCGATCATGGCTGGTCCTGTTTCCGACAAGTTCGGTCGCCGCGATGCCCTCTTGTTCGCATGTCTTTGGTGGCTCGTCGGCACTGCGCTTCAAGTCGCAACAACTGGACGGGGCATGCTCATTGCCGGACGTGTCTTGAACGGAGTTACTGTTGGCATCACTTCGTCTCAAGTGCCAGTGTACCTTGCGGAAATCTCCAAGCACTCGCAGCGTGGTGCAATCATCGTGATTCAGCAGCTAGCGATCGAATGGGGTATCCTCATCATGTAAGTAACAAGTGCACACAGAGCCTCACCAAGCTGACTCTTGTAGGTATTTCATAGGTTACGGATGTACATTTATCCCCGGAGAAACTGCATCGTTCCGTACTGCTTGGGGTATCCAGTTCGTTCCCTGCGTCATGTTCATGATCGGCCTCCCTTTCCTACCAGAGTCTCCCCGGTGGCTCGCCAAAGTCGACCGTACGGAAGAAGCGATCCATATCCTAGCATCTATCCAAGCAGACGGCAATATTGAGGATCCGTATGTTGTCGCGGAATACGAAGAGATTATCACGGTTCTTACCGCGGAGCGTTTGGCTCCTTCGGGTTGGAAGAAGTTCGTTTGCAACGGCATGTGGAAGCGAACTCTCGCGGGGTTCTCTGTCCAAGCATGGCAACAACTGTCAGGTGCAAATGTATGGAGCCAAGTTGGTGTACAATTTATCGTAGTTTCCAGAGCTAATCACTCAACAGGTGATGACATACTACGTGGTTTACATTTTTGCCATGGCGGGTCTCGAGGGTAACATCAAACTCGTCTCCTCTGGCGTCCAGTACGCTCTGTTCATCATCTTCTCATCCATAATGTTCTTTTTTGTCGACAAATTTGGTCGCAGAACCTTGTTGGTTTGGGGAGCGGTCGCCATGGGCCTTTGTCACTGTGTGGTTGGCGGTGTTCTCGGTGCCAACTACGAATACGTCCCAGGAGGTGTCGGTGGCGATGCCAACGTCGTCATGCGGGTTGAGGGTTCACCAGCATACACAGTCATTGCGTTTTCGTACCTCCTGATCATCTTTTACGCTCTGACCTTGGCCCCCATTTGCTGGGTCTACGCGGCTGAAGTGTGGTCGCTCGAAACCCGTGCGTGGGGAATGGGAATTGCCGCTACTGGTAAGTATATCTTGCAAAAACCATTAAAATCGCCATATTGATGCATTTACAGGCAACTGGCTATTCAATTTCGCCATCGGTCTCTTCATTCCACCCGCGTTCGTGAATATCAAATGGGCTCTCTTTGTCGTTTTCGGCATACTGTGTTTCCTCGCGGCTGCCCAGTTCTTCCTCACATACCCCGAGGTATTTAATCCGCGCCTGCATGATGAACTCAGATCGGCTAACCATTCCGACAGACTTGCGGTAAGACGCTCGAAGAGGTTGAGATCATGTTCAGCAAAAACGGACCACACGCCTGGAGGACGAAGAAGGGAAGCGACCATATTGCTCAAGATATGGAGCATGTCGCGACTGCTCAGGCCAAAGGGGATGCGCGAGCCAGTATCGAGAGAATTGCAAAGAAAGAGAAGGGAGAGACTGAGACTACAGAGGCTGTCTAAAGGACAATGAGCCTGTTACGAAGAACCACGATGGGTCTGGAATAGGGCTATCAAAGCAAATGCTATGTCAAGCTTGCTACTAATGTAATTGGAGCTGTCTTTTCGGCCGAATCATACTGAACCATGAACCCATGACCTTCTGCGTTCTCAACGCAATCGTAAGACAGAGGGGGAGTGGACGGGAAACTTGAACGATGAGTGAATGTCTTTCTCTACTAATCGCATCCTCGTAAAGCCTATCAACGCCAGAAACAAAAAATTACTGCTAAAAGATTACTGAATACCCTCTCCACCACCTCTTCTTGCACATTCTATGTATTATTGTCACAAGTGGCGAACCGCTGGTTTCAACCAGTTGTCGCGAAGTCATCCAACGCGAGCTATTCACTTCCAATTTTAACCGACGGTTGCGCAGTTGTACCACTTTGGCTTCGGTTCATTGAAGCAGGGCTCCTTGCCAGGCTTGCCGGGAGTCGGGCCTGCATAGAGGGGCGCATCGGTTGCGTTCATGCAGTCCTCCTCGCTCCTGTCACCTATTAGCATATGTTTTATTTCTCACGTGAAGATGGGGCTTACGTATGAAACGAGCATTCACAGCCTCCAAACAAGCTATAAGCGAATGCATCTTGATATCCGGGAATCGATTGATTGTAATAGATTGGCGTGCACGAGGTATATGCGGAGAGACCTGCGTATGCACTGCTGTTCCGGACGGTGAGGACGTAGCCGCAATTGTATGGATCGCCATAGCCGGTGAGAACGGAATAAGGTGCGGATAGCGTAGTGGGAAGAGCAGAGAGAAAGCCCGTCAGAATGGCAGCAAGTTGCATCGTGACAATGTTCCTTGGAATGAAGCTGTTGCCTAGTGGCTTTGCGATAACTGGGTTTTGAGATGGAGACTGGGCAAATCAAGTTTATTTGGGAAACTTGTCGCAGCTTTGTTTGGGTGAAGAGTAATCTAGTTGAGGTTTGCAAGAGTGGTACTTCAACCAAAGGTATGCGAAGCAGCACGAACTTTAAATACCCGGACCACATGCCAGTCGCCATGAGCTCATGCTTGAGCATACTCGCCAGTCGTTACCGAGCTGTCAAAATGCAAGTTCCCGTCATCAGCGTGGCTTTGGTACCCTCTCTCTTTCCAATTGCGGTCGTTGAGAGTCGCACAAGTTTACTGTTTTCATGTCACCTTCGCCATCGTGACGAACGCAGTTGCTGCGGCGTCCTATCAAGCACAGCAGCAGCGATCAGAGACCATGCGCGCAAAATGTCGGTCAAGCCGAGTTGACGTGTTCGGAGTTGTAGAAAGCCTGACCGCCAAACCGCGCCTCTCCGGTGCGACATTCGACTGTATATGGGACGTTAGTGATAACAACATAGCGTGAAGCCTATATCGATGTCGCAGCCTCGATGTGCTCGGCGCGGTTTGCTACATCAAATCTAGGGAGTGCAAACATCTATTGGTGGGGGATGGCAGTGAAAAGTTGGAAGTGCTACTGTAACAGTATGACAAGGATGCTGAAAGTACGTAGCATGCAAAGGAGTGGTACCGGATACTGAGGAAATGGTATACAGGCAGTTCTAGGGGATCCGAATGCAGATGTGGTTGAGGACGAAAAACGGCATGATGATACAAGCAGTGCAGTATTCCATACATGCGGGGAGAGGCGTCGAGGGCATTGAATGTTTAGCATCTAGCAGGAGCCCAGGAGGTACGACAGGGAATGAAACGGGACTCTCAAGCGCGGGCACCTGTGTACGAACGCACAGCCCCAATTGATCAAAATAGATGAGGAAAAGGCTGGTTGGGTAAGAAGTCGAGAGGTACCGTGTACATAATCACTCCCAAGAGGTAACGTGAACCATCAAAAACCGGTGGTCATCTGTACGAGCGCGAAATTTAGTAATGGGAAATACCATCAAAAGTGTGATAGCGAGTGATCGATTGACAGATGTTTGTTGAACGATGTAATAGACGAAAGGGAGAAATGACGCCACATCGGTGGGCATATTTGTCTGAAGGTCAAGGCTAGCCATATGGAGCCTAGCGGCCACGTGAGAGCGTGAAAGTGTCCACCCCAGGAGGATGCGACGCGCCAGAACATCATTAGACGACTTTGGAGATAAACCACATTTTACACCATCAAATATGAGCAGAGCAAGCATAGAACAAGCCCTCACGGGCCTAGTCCCTACATTAAGCGGCCCCCTGCCCCCAGAGCTGATCGAATTAGCCTTGTCGCTGCTCACGCGCTCGCAAACAGTCGCGACGTCTATGAAGTCTGATGAAGAGATCGCACGACCGTACGCATGTGCACAACTAGCTTGCGAAAGGTACCTTTACCTCAGCTATACCTACAATGCAGGACTAATCATTGCAGGCTGAAGCAACGTCTCAATCTCCCGTCCATCGCATCCCGACCGCCCTGCCCGCCTCGCATATACAAGAAGCTATACAACTATCTCAGCAGCGCACTGCCAGACCCCACTATCGCGCGAGAACCGCAAACTCCACGTAAAGCGACCGCTTCAGCCCCCGCATCCGCGCACAACACACCGAAGACGCCTTTCAGCGCGAAGAAGACACCACAAAGTACGAAGCGTGGCCCAGAGAGTGATGGAGGGCCTCCTGAGTGGGTCATGCCCGCTATTCGAGCTCTTGCAAAGGTCTTCAAGTACCCAGCCGTGATACCACACGTATACACGGGTGTGGAATCCATCTACCCTCTGCTCGCACGCATGACCGCTGCAGCCGCAGAAACGCCCAGTAAACGCCCACGAAGAGCTACAGCCACTGCCCATTCATCCGTGGAAGTAAGCAATACACGTGTGCTAAGCCTCATCGTCGTTGTATTCCTGCTTGTCTACTCGCGCATGATAGATGTCGACGTTTCGCTGATCCAATACAACGAGTGGCTACTCAAAGCAACAAACGCGGTGTTGCAAAGTCCGTCTGCAAAAAACTTCACTTATGAGGAGCTCGCACCGGTGATAGAGGAAACAATGGCCATGGCGAAAGAAGAGGGCTGGTTGCAGATGCAGTGGTTCGATAGCGTGAAGCCTCAGGGAGATGCCGACGAGATGGAAGGCGTGGAAATGACCAGTAACAGGGCTATCAAAGCAAATGGTCAAGGCTTGGGTCTGAGGTCTGGAAGCGATTATATCGGCTTGGGAACCATGATGCAAGACGCAACCGATTACCTCGGCGAGCGACAGCAGGAAGACTACGCAAATTGGAAGGCGAAGATAATGATACGCGTGCAAGAGATTGAAGCTACATAGATATACCTATACCCGACTCGTATGGAAGGGTATGCTCCAACACACATGTCAACCAACTTTGAAGACACGGGCTGTCAATTCTGTGTTCTTCTTGGTGTTATGATCATGCGCCACGGCGTGCAGCACCTGATATGTTCTTGACCAGCCGAAGACCCCTACATCAGGGAGAATGCCACTGTCAGGGACGACATCGCACACGAGAACAATCCGAGGTACCCAGGCATTCGTATGTGACTAAATAAATGCCTTCACTACATCAAAGTAAAATGGTACTCAAGAAGTGATGACGTCAACGTGACCGTCCACTAACAGTACATTCGTCATTACTGTATGGACCAGAACACAATGGACATTCCTAAACTACCTCCTCTTCGTGTCTACCAGAAACCCGAGAACTTCTTCTTCCATCCTTTCAAGAAAATCGTTTACTGAAATGCCCTCAACGAAATCCCCAGCAGCAAATCCCAACACAACACCCGATCCTGCTCAGGACGGCTCCACGATCCGCAAAGCCTTCCTTCTCGAAGCCATCGCAAACCTCTTCACTATCCCCTTGATAACAAACACACACTTTACGCTCTTGCTCCTCCTGAACAATCCATCTCGCGACATCAACCCTTCCTCGGTCCTATTCGCGCGCTTGTTCGGCGGGTTGATTGTAGGTGGGCTTACATCGGCGCTGTTAGCTGGCACAGCCAACACCAGAAATGGAATTGAATCCAGGAGACCAACATATATGCTGCTGGGACTTGGAGAGGCAGCCCTGATCCCCATGCTGGTGTTGGAGTTGATCGAAGGAGGGGGTCCGGGTGCGGCGCTGAGTAAGAAAGTTGCGGGTGCGAGTGTCGCGTGTCTGGCGCCGCTGCTATTATGGAGGTTGTTTGTAATTTTTGTGAGGCCAGGCCTACTAGGGAGATATACAGAGGAGGTAGAGGGTGACAGTGGCGCGGCTCGTAGAGACGGATGTAAGTACATGCACCATTACGGTCGCGAGAACGGAAGCTGATTTACCCTAGATTGTGCCATCAACACACGCGAAGACTGAGACGAACTTGAAGGAGAGATCAGCTGCATAGCGACGCTTTACAACATCTGATTGAAATCCGCATACCTAAGTCTGGTCTTTGAATCTAGTACTTTTCCGTGCCTAGTTGACGAAGGCCGAATACCCACAAACGCCTCGCTGAAATCATATGCAACGTGCCTCTTGAGATATACTTTAATGGCACTGGGCTTCAGTCTGCGAAGCCTCCCCATTCTGCCTCTTCTTCCTCCTCTTCAGGCTCGCTCGCTACCTCGAGCTCTTGGCCTCTCCAAGCCCTCAACCTGTCGTCAGCGAGGCACTCTTTGGCCGCATTCCTCAACGGCTTCAATTTGCCATCTTTTGCCATCTTCTCGATTGGCAAAATCAATGTCTCTAGTGTCTCTTTGTTGTCCTCCTGCTCCCATTCCTCGCCCCCAATCTTCTCAAGCTCATCAACCCACACATCCATGACATGGTATCTCAGTCCATTCGGGATCCTCATGTTTTGGCACTCCAAGGGTGTCTCTTCCATGATGCCGTTCCACTGCTCCAACAGGCTCTTCTTCCACTTGTTCCGGCTCAGGAAGGCGAACGAGGCGTTTACGTATTGGCGGATCAAGTAAAGGTATTTGTCGAGGCGCAGCGCCTCAATGTGGCTCCACTCGCGGGACATGGTAAGAAAGAAGGCGCGGATAAAAGGTAGAACGACGGGTGTGCGGAGGTTGGAAACGAGTGATGCGAGGTCGCGAGAGAGCTTCTGTTGAAGGACGGGTTTGTCTTGCATCCATAGGCCTGTGCGTTGTATTAGTCTTCTGTGCGGTTGCTTGTAGAGATCCCTCCAGTCGCTGACTGAGGCGCAGCGCCAGAATAGACTTACAGTAAAACAGGCCTTTCCATAGCTTCAACAGATCCAGTTCTGAGATTTCCGATTGCGCGCCCAGGTATGCTTTTAAGGAATCGAGCGCTTGGTCGCGAACTTTCTTGTCTGTCGCAAACATCAGCTATGCGTTTCTATCTATTTTCCACGACATGAATACGTACCGCTCGAAGCGAGATTCCTAATGAACGGGTTGTTTTGCGCGTCGGAAGCCATGTTGTGCTGCGGTGGGGGCTAATGGTATTGCCGATGTAAAGTTCGAGATGCGCGCGGAACTTTTTTTGGGGGCTGCGGAGCTAGGAGGGTATCGATAAGACCCGCCAATGGTCAGTTAGCGTGCCGATGTGAGGTCTGCAGAAGTGCTGCTCACGATAGCTCATGACATATGGGATACACGCAATACATAGAATACATTGAATACAACTAGAAGGAATGATCGTAGACGCAGTGTAGTGCCTTCGTGTTAGGACATGGAATGGCGGCAGGTTACATCTTCACAACGGGCGCACGGCGATATATCGGCGCAAGTCAGGCTAAGTGTTCATCACACTTCTATCACGCGAGAACGCCAGACGTGTACACCTAGGCAGAGAGAGGTGTAGTTTAGGAACGACCTAGTTGTCATGACTAAAGATGCGCTACCTGTATGTCAATTCTAGAATCTCTTCGCGGCTAGTAATAGAATTGAAGTAATCCCTTATAATTACGTAGTTCCTATTTCTACAAGTAAAATCTATCTAACTCTTTGTTTTAGAAGTAGTAGTTAGGAGGGACATGCTCTAGCTCACAAGAGCGCGCGTTAGCTTACTAAGCAGGTGATTTAGGTTTCCGCTTCACTAGTTAGCCTAGAACTTTAGCTAACGCTCTACACTCGTAGATAACAAATCTTCACAAAATGTAAGCTCTTGCTTACGCTGATTATCTTGAATTCTATTGGCATAGTAGTTGGAAGCTAATATTTGTAGATCTAAAAATCAAAATAGCGCATTACCTTCTCTAAGGCTAGTAAGTGCCCTCCCTAGTTTTTATCTAACGTCATCTACCGACACATCTTAGATTAGTAGCTATTTCTATCGACTAGAATCGATCGAAACACTATTTCTAAATAGCAGGAGAAAGCTAACGCGATGTAGACTCGGCTGTTATGCCGTCTATGGTCGTAATACCATCTAACGGCCACGTGAGACGTCGCGTCCTCGTCGACTACGTAAGTAATCTCCAGACACGTCAGGTGCGCGCATTGATATATCTATTGTCTTTAGGTGCATTCTATAGTGTCAAATCGCGTCCAAAATGACGTAGGTGATCCCTCAGCCCAGGTAGTCCGTGCGCGACATGCTGATGGTCATCCCAGGACGAGCAATACCTAGTCCGCTGGGCGACTGCCGAAGGCTCGTCAACTCAGCCACCACTGAGCTGGCACTCGATCACAGAGCTTGTACGATGTCTGGAGCACGTTCAAGACTACCTTGAAGTGAGGGATAAGTATGACGTAGAATTTCTTCAATATAAATGGCCAACGTCGCTGACTTCGCATAGATCGATGAGAGAATCCGGGCATGTGCGGACAAGAGCCAAAAAGCGCAAGTCGCCAGACGCTGGTATGGAGCACGAAAGCCGTGCGTCGCCATTTGATCGCCATTTATATCAAGAGAGCCGCACGCCATCTATCTCTCGGTCGTCATCGGTTTCTTCGGCTCCATCACCTGCAGCATCTGCATCTTCAGCCGACATCTACAATGGTGTACTCAATGCTGATAAACATGGCTTCATCTTTTGTCGCCAAGCATCCGAGTCAGACATACCGCAATTGGACATCAGTGCCGTTCCAACGCCGGAGATGAGCCGGATTGCCCATCGGGCCTCTGTCGACAAAGCACTCACTTATATACGCAACGAGTATGTGAGGAGGCTCGCCAAGGTACCAGGCAATGGCAAGCCCATCGGTTTGGTTAACACATTTGATTCCTCTACGCCTTCACTACGGTTTAGGTAAGTGACGTAAAGTGCTATTGGTGACGGCGAACCCTCAAAGTAGGAGTTGCGGCTTTGCGGGGCGTGTCCGTATGCAAAATAATTATGAGATACATGCTTACTTTATACGCCAACTTTAGATACATTTCTGAATACGTTTTGCAGCCCGGAGTCTACCGCGCCTCGACCGAGACTCAGCAAGGCTGTACACAATGCTCACCCCACATGGGTCGAGACATCGGATGCGAATACACCAAGAAGTGTGACTGTCTCGAGTACGCTGCCGTTGACGAATCAAGACTAGACGAGGAAGGAAAGAAGGAGTACCAGCGCGCCCTCAAAACTGGAGAACCCACGATAGGCTTTCCGAAGAAGTTCCCCTACTTCGCATCCGGCACCAAGCGCGAGAAGGCCGGCTGTCTCGTTCCGTTCTACCTTAACTCACGTCGACCGATCTACGAGTGCAACGATAAATGCCAGTGCGGCCGCTATTGTCGCAACAAAAATGTGCAGTTCGGACGACAAGTCGAAGTCGAAATATTCCGTTCTAGCGACGGTCGTGGCTGGGGTCTTCGCTGCAAGGAGGATCTTCACGAAGGCCAATTCATCGATACGTACCGTGGCGAAGTTATCACCGACGCCGAAGCAACCCGCCGCGAAACCGCCTCTTCTAAAGCTAAAGCATCATATCTTTACTCTCTAGACAAGTTCGCTGAATCCGAAGGCCTCGACGAGGAAGATCTCTATGTCGTTGACGGAGAGTTCATGGGCGGTCCAACTAAATTCATTAATCACTCCTGCGAACCGAACTGTCGACAGTACACCGTGAGCTACAATAAGCACGATCCGAGGGTCTATGATATCGCATTCTTTGCTTGCAGGTTCATTCCCAAGGGTGAGGAGCTGACGTTTGATTATCTGGACAAGGATGAGGGTGATGAAATGGATGAGCCGGGCGAGGATGCAATCCCATGTCTCTGCGGTGCGGAGAATTGTCGGAAGTGGTTGTGGACGTAAGCAGGAGCCTAAGCGGGAGCAGGAGAAGAGTATCCTATGCTGTCGAAACGATGAGTGGCACGGAGTGCGTGGTCGGGACTGCTAATGCATAAGAATCTGCATGCCCTTCCTTCTTCGAAAAAATCGCTTTACTACAAACAGCATATTCCAGTACTGGGAGTGTCAGTACCGAGATTGATAATACTCTGCTGGTAATCTTTGGTATTGATATTTAGTAACACTACTTCTGAAGTAATATTTTCATCTAAGAAGCACATTCCACAAATTGCGACTACCTCACCTAACTGATGCCTGTGATCATCCTTGATCAAATCTGCAGCCTTTTCTGCAACCGCGTAAACCGTCGCCTGGATGTTTCCTGATGTCTCTGTTGAAAACAAAGACGCGTCAACAACTCCGGGATTCTTTGTATCATGTACCATCAGTCTGTTGTCGACTACACCACCAAGTTGCTTCAGTACTATGGCACATGTGCCTGCGGGATGAAATCCCCATCCTTCGTTTCCAATTCTTTCCCAAGCCTCAAAATCTGCCTTGGATGGATGTGCGGTTGCACCAAAGTTGATCGCTGAAGATCCCCCTAGCATCTTCCCTCGAGGGTGCGGGATCTGTCTGCCATTGACATGCGTCTTTCACATGTATTCCATTAGCCTTGGCTATGCTTTGTGCGCATCTAAAGCTTTTTGATAGTACCACTTACGTGCGGCTCGGACATGAAGTCCCAATCGTAATCTGGGTCCCCATATAATGTTGATAGCATACCAACAGTATCAATCTTTGGATCGCCTTGCCGGTTGGCTCCTGCCTGGATTAACAACACCTTCTTCCCCGCATCCTCGCTCAGACGATTCGCGATCGCCAGTTCACTAATGACATCGCCAATGATGACGAAGTCAGGGTCCTGTGTAGAGATCTCGGCAACCGATGTGACACGTCCCGTGTGTTAAACCATATTTATTCACTGCTCGAGAAGTTGAGGCCGAGAGGTTGGATGCGGGCCACGATAGCAATGAAACATGGAGGAAGCGATAACTGTCTCCACGGAAAGATTACCCCCAGCTCTCAAGAGGAATATTGCTGTTCTCGACCCAACATACATGGGGCCGTCGGGATACTGTAAGCGACGACTAAGAGCGCACTCGGCTAGCAGACTGCGGTGAGAGTCTTCATGACCTTTGAAGCGCTGCTTTGCTTGTTGACGATCAAATCACCTCCAGTTGAATCGAAGCGCAATCCTAAAGTGCATAACTGGGTGTAATATCGAGAATGGGTCGCTGACTGAACGCAATGAAAATTTTGGCGGTGTCCATGCGGCGCGCGCAGACAGACATCTATAGAGGCGTGCCTTCATCACCACCTATATCTCCTACATAGTCTCTAGCGTCTTGATAACTTCCACGATCCCACCACATGCGATCGTAGAAAAAGATTGGGTCGAAGAGTAGTCGTTCGCATGTTTCAGGCGTAAATAGGGGCCCTCGAAGTGCGACCCCGCCGCTCCCAATATGGTCGGTCCTGGGCGTTTACGACCCGAATACACCTTCAGCTTCCGGGTCATACCTCATGTTCGCTGGCGAGAAGCCAATATGAAATGCGATAGCATTGCATCAGAACCAGGCGGCAGTACGGAGTATGCTTGGCGCGTCACACTCTACAGGCAACCTTGAAATGCGGCGACCGCTTTTGGCGGGCATAAGCAGAGTAGCGTCGTAGAACTTCAGCTGGGTAAACGCCCTCCATTTCCATAAGGTGGGGCAAGTGTGGCGCAATCAACCAAGCTTGCGTCGGGCAGCAAAGCCTCACCGCGAGTGGGGATCGGAGCAGGGAATGTACATGTACATTCTAGGGATACTATGATTGGAAACTTTGGCGCAAAGGTTTTGGTTCTCTTGAATGATTTTGTGGGCCCCTCCTTCGCTCTGGTGACGTGTGGCGTCATTTCTGCACCGCCTTATCCGTGGACGTCAACAGCTGACTCCGTGGCGCATACGTAGTCAGCCAGCCCTTCACATACTCTTACCCGTCTGTTTTACAACACATCACTTCTCCTTCTTCTCCCTCTTACCTGTGTATTGCAGCCATGGGTATCTCATCAAAATACGTGCTGTTAGTCGCACTCGCGATTCTGGTGCTACTGCCCGCTGGTGCCGATGCCTTCGGCGCGGGGAACATCGCATCCATCTCAAAAATTGAGGGTAAAAACTGGCGCCATGGCGATATCGAGGATATGCTTGCGACTGTCGCCTGCTTGAAAGGACACAAATGGAAGAGTAATATGATCAAGGTGGGAGCATGTGATTTACAGGCGATACTGTAAAAACTGACATCCGGCACAGCGTGTATACTTTGGCAACTGGCTACGCGATTACTCACAGGTATGTTGAGAAGATCTCGCGACTACCGGAACATGCTAATTTTCTAAGGCTGTGGATGTTGGCACATTGGCGAAAGTCCAGGTAGGCCCGAATGGCGGCACTATAGCGCTTGAAAGCATACTGATGATAGCCAGGGAGAAACTATTCGCGTTCTAGTCTGGGTTCTGTCTTTCATGTCGTTCGGGTATGCGACCGGAGAATTCGAAGTAACGGCTGAGAGACTGGGCGTCTACAGGCCTGAGGAACACATCGGTAAGCGAGGTTGATCAAGTCGCGAACACACCTTCTAACGGAAGCATACAGACAACCCTGTGAGCTTGCATAAGACGCCGGAAAATGCACGAGAATTCTAATATATGTGTAGAAAGACTATGCCGACAATGAAGACGCTCGCAAATATGACCCGCGTCTGCGTGGTCCCGTATCAGAAGCTGAGCTGGCCGTCGATCCCGAAACCGGCATGAAGAACTACATCGCCAATGAGCGTGGCAACTGGGCTACCTCGTCAGGATACGTCAAGTACTCGTTTGCGCGAGCTATCCACTTCGGGCGCCTTTATACCCACGGTTCATCGGGTCAGCGTGGACGCGATGAAGATCTCTCAGAAGCGCTTCGCTGCCTCGGCCAAGGACTGCACTGCCTGGAAGATTTCGGTGCGCATACTAACTACACTGAACTCGTATTGAGGGAGCTTGGGTACAACAATGTGTTCCCTCATACGGGTGTACAAACTGGTATTAACCTTCATGGAAAGCATACCTACCCGCTTGTCACAGGCACTTTTGGTGGTGTTGACTTTTTCCACTCTGTTCTTGGAGAGGCTAATGGTATGTCTTATCTACATTTGCATTGATAGACCCAAGCTAACTTCGAATTTCGATCACGTTACGCAAACTGAGATCGATGAGGTGAACACTGCTCTTGTAGATGCGGTGTCGGGTGGTGGGAAGCGATCAGGCGGGCCAGGGGGAGGGTCTGACGCCTGTGGCGGCCTCATAGATGCCCTGAGCAAGGTTCCAGGTACCGGCGACCTCATCAGCCAAGCCAGGAGTTTGCAGGCTTCATCAGACGCACAAGCTGCGGAGAATGCTCGTTCAGGTGGTTTTGGTGACTACAATTCATCGAGAGCTGGACCTAACGAGTTTGATGCACCACCTGGATCCGTCGGGGGGCCACCTGGCCCAGAAATCCCAGGCACGAACACAGATCCCGCGACTATCATCCCAAAGATATATCCTATCCTCGTCTTCAGGTTAGAATTGTTCTTATTTCTTGTTGGCTAAATATTTGAGTCTGACTAGCCTACAGGGATAATGTGGTTCGCAGCATCTCAAACATCATCTCTAAGATTCCCGGACTCGAGAAGCTGATCGAAACGATTACTGAGCGCGTCACCCTATTCGTGCTATCACTCCTCGCACCCTTCATTCTTCCGATCATTAAGACTGCATCAGCCCAGCTAAAGAGCGGATCTTCGGCCGTCATTGACTCAGCGGCCAAGCACCAATATGAAGTCTGGACGGACCCTACATCCACCAACCCTACACACAGCATGCTATCCAAGGACCATTTCTCAAACGTTCTGAACCAGCCCGCCGGTCAGGTCGCCGTAGCTATTCTACAATACGTTGCACCCCGCGTAATCTACGCCTGGGATCATCCTGATGTTCCTGTAGATCAGGTCTTGGAGGATTGGTACGTAAAACAATGCACCTAATGGATATTAAAAACGAAGACTGACTTGAGTGTAGCATGAGAGTATTCCACCATCCTGCACTTCGGGACCCCCACTGCGAGGTCCACGTCAACATGTTCGAGGTTGTCAAGAAGTGGGCGCACAACTACCACGGCAAAGACCTAAACGACCTTCTATCCTCTGAATCCGTAAAGGCAGGACATAACCAGAGCGGTGCCCACGACCATTCATCAGGCCATGGACACGGTGCAGCAGGTGTATCGAACTTTCAAGGCCACAGCCATGGAGGTGGACACGGAGGCGGGCACTCTAGTCAACAACAGTCTGGCGGATCCAGCGACTTCCTCGGTTCCCTGACGAGCAAAATTCCTGGTCCGCTTGGTGGCATGCTCGGCAGCTTCGGCAGCTCCGGTAAAACGCGTGAAATGGGCGATGACTTTGGCGCTGCTCCCCAAGCAGCTCCATACCAGCCCTCGCCTTCGCCTCAGCCTTCTCAGTGGAGCAACTTCCAACCCTACCAATCATCCTATGCAGGCGAGGCGTACCAGCCCCCTGCGGAGTACAGCAACGTACAACCCGCTGGCGGATATGGATGGGGCCATGGTCAATACTCCGGTGGTCAGGGTGCAGAGCCCAGCTACACGGTTCCTACAAACTACCAGCAGGGTTATGAAAATTATGGCGCTGCACCGGGTGCTTATGGAGAACCGCCGGCTCAGCAGCCGCCGCCGCCTGGCGCATATGGCGCATATGGCCAGGGTGGTTCGTACAATGCGTATGACCAGGGCCAGTCAGGGGGTAGCGGAAGGCGGTGGGGCAGTGGTGGACCCAACTCAGCCTGGTAGATGTGCATGTGGATATCAATTCCGTATAGGCGGAAGGCATGGAAGCCTTCCCGGCGCTTCCATCTAGCGGGTGGGCGGGCGGTGATTTGTTATTTCCCCTAGATCTCATGAGTAATGCCAAATGATCCTTTGCATTCCCGCATTCCTCTTTCGCCCCGTGTCATGCATGAGTTCGGCACGCACAATGTCTCCAAAGCCAGGTATTTTGAGTGCAATAGAGCAGAGATTCTTATTTCATTTCTTCATCCTTTCATTTCTCCGTTCTCGTCCCCTTTTTACAATTGTGGCCACCTCTTGTAAGTACATGCATAGAAGAATCGCTATCCAAATACAAAATTTTGCCCAAGCCAAAGTATATGTATGCCAACGAACGCCGGGCGGCGATGCTAGCGTATCGCGTAAATTTTTGGGTGTAGGTGTAGGTTTAGGTTCATGAGGGAATAGCGGTGGAGGTGTTGGTCGTGATATTGATACAAAGTGTATAGGTAAGGTGATACATGGAATTTACTCGCAGGACCTTTTCGCCGCAAACGAGGGCTACTCAAGTTGTGCGTCTACTCGTTGATCTTGGCGAGCAACCTATTAACCTCTAGTCAGCATGCCGTTCTTTTCCTGCAATTCGCGGACTCTCCAAGGCGCAGACTTACTCATGGTCCCTGAACAAGCTCAACTCCTCCTCGCCGACCTTGATTGGGCTGCCTCCGAATTGAGGGATCAAGACCTTGTCGCCGGGCTGCACGCTGGGTGTGACGCGCTTTCCCTCCTTGTCGTAGGCGCCAGGGCCGACTGCGAGCACCTTGGCTTCGTTGAGCTCCTTCACGGCGGTCTCGGGGAGGAAGATGCCGGTTGCGGTCTTGGCTTCGGGCTTGATGCGCTGGACGAGGATGCGGTCGAGGAGAGGCGCAATGCTCTTGATGGACTTGATTGCGGACTATCGGGGCTGTTAGTAAGCATTCATGCGAGAGAGGGGGGCTGTAGAGCTGGTGGGATGGGCGGAAAGGTCGCAAGTGGGATGGGCGGTGCGGGCGGATAGTGTGGGCTGAAGCTTACCATGCTGACGGATTAGGAGGAGGTGATGGAAGAGCGGGTATCACAAGAAATCAGAAGCTGGCTGCAGAGACAGAGGAATTGGGTCGTCGGTGGGATAAGGCGTCGTAGAGACGAAAGATGTTGTGCTTTCTCTTCCAGAAAATTCCATGTCCGTGCACCTTACCTCGGAACAAGCTGCGGAACACGTCCATCTCGCGCATTACCAGAACCAGTAATACCCTCCCTCCTCTCGTCGCGCCTTGTCACTTTGTTTGCTCGCAATCAGGACGGGCGTGGGTACTTGGTGCCTACATGTGGAGAAGCAATGCCCTCAGGCTGAGGAGTTGTTCCTCTACTGCGATAGCCAGCCATGGGATAAAAACGTTCCGACGATACAGCTCGGTGAAGAGCTTACCGGTTACCAACGATGAGTTCAAACAGTCTTTAGCCTGGGGCCTGCTGCCTGACGTTTCGAATACGTCAATCAGCACACAGTTGCTGGGTAGGTCTTGTGGAAAGCAGCCCAAGGTATGGCCTACTGACCACTATACACAGGCATTGCAATCAGCGGTGGCGTCGATTCAATGGCGTTGGCTGCGTTGTACAATGACTGCCGGATCGAAAATACGTCCTTGCCCAAGGCCCATGGCTTCATTGTGGACCATCGAGTGCGTCCCGAAAGTACAGAAGAAGCGGAGTGGGTAGCAGAGCAATTGCGTTCAAAACGTGAGATATTGAGCATCTTCCCTGCTGCACAGAAACTGACTTCTTCAAGTGGGTATCAGGGCCACAGTAATACCTCTCGAATGGCCCCAAGGCTTCGACCCCAAAGTCTTCAAGGGATTCGAGACCGAAGCACGCAACCGTCGTTACCAGGCGCTTGGCCGAGCGTGCAGAGACAAGAACATCAATCAACTATTGGTGGCACATCATGCCGACGACCAGGCCGAGACTGTCATGATGAGACTTGCAAACAACAGGCTGCGGTCGGGCCTCATGGCAATGCAGCGCAAAGGGTGGATACCAGAATGTGAAGACATACACGGGGTGTACCACAGTGGGGGTATTCAAAAGCCCAATCCAAACCTACCTTTTCCTGTCGAGCAAGGTGGAATTCAGATTTTGCGACCATTACTACAGTTTGAGAAGGCACGGTTGATTGCGACGTGCGAGGAAAAGGGTATCGCTTGGGCAGAGGACCAGACGAATCGGATTCAAACGCTCACATCTCGCAACGCCATTCGTCATATCTACAAAAATTACAAACTGCCAGGGGCACTGAGCGTCAGGTCACTTGTAGATGTTTCATTACACATGCAAGAGCGTGTCAAGCGACACAGAGACCTCGCCGAGGAGCTATTCGCCAAATGCTTGATCCAACTTGACATTCAAACAGGCTCTCTCGTCGTCCGATTTCCACCCGTGTCTGACCTCCTTTCGCGCCCGATCAAGACGACTTCCGACAAGATTGATGCGAAGAATACTGCATATTGCCTGATGGAACGAATTGCCGACCTCGTCGCGCCACGAACCAATGCACCGCTCGGTCAGCTCGCCGCGGCCACCCGTCGCATATATCCCGAACTCGAAAACGCGGACAACGAGCAATATGTTGGGCACTGGGATGAGGTCCGTCGGAAGAACTTCTGCGTCCACACGACATGGTGGCGTTTCTGGAACCAACCGACTCTGTTTCCCGAGCACGAAGAACACGGTATCAACCTTGCCTTGCCGCATCCGCGCGAATGGCTACTCAGCCGCCAGCCACTGGAGTCAAACGAGATGAACAACAGAGCAAACTACATTGTCTATTCCCCAACGCCAAACCGCCGTAACTCACGACATGAGCCATATCGGCTTTTCGACGGTCGCTACTGGATCCGTCTCCGCAACTTCGGTCGCCACGATGACCTTATTCTCAGAATCTTCCACAAGGACGACCTCCGCGCCTTCCCCAGGCGCGAGCAATTCCGAACTCTTAAGAAAAATGTCGTCCTACCATACCGCTACATTATGGCAGCCTTTGACATGATGAAGCCATCCGACCTGCGATTTACCCTTCCCGCCGTGTTCCGAAAGAATAGCGTGACTGGAGAGGAGAAACTCATTGGTTTCCCGACTCTAGACGTAAATGTTGATGGGTTTGGCCACGGAACACAATGCGAATGGAGCGTGCGGTATAAGAAGATTGATTTCGGGAACAGACTTCCATCGGAAATCATCGTGCCCGGGAGATCGAGAAAAGACATTGCTGCCGAGGAGATGAGACAGAAGATGATCATGCGAGGTGTTTGGAAGGCGCGCTTCTTAGAGAAGATGGAGCGCAAGCAAAGGGGGGAGCCGGAGCCGGACGAGAGAAGTGATGTTGCCAGGGGATTCAAGCGAATACACGTTGATGAAAGGGATGGACAAAGGGATAGTTCTAGCGTGGATAAGACTAACAGGGAGGGTGGTGTAAAGGACGAAAAGATGGATGCTCTGGCATCTCTTGAAGCAGAAAGTAAGAAGTATGGGATGAACAAATAAAACGCCCACGCTGTATGGGGTCTGAAGGGAAAACCTAGATAATTGATACCCGAGTAAAGAATCTTGTCTTCCACCATTGTTCTTAACATCCGGATCGTGTGTTCTTTCTCTCTTGATGATCAAAATTTTTATTTTTTATTTTTTTATCACCAACAACCAATAGCTCTACACACCAACACAACAGCAAAGCATCAGAAGACGTAGGATTACATTTGACGACTAACGTAAGCAGCGAGAGCCCCAATGACGTTTGCAGGAAAAGAGGCACGAGAAAAGCACCGTCCCAACCAAATGGGGAAGGTGCAAGATATACGTGCGTCTTTTTCGCGTCTCCACCAACGCGCATTGCGTGCGCTTCCTTCCCTTCCCTTTCCCCGCGCCCTTGCAGCCGGCAATGCGCAAAACGCCATTGCGCTGAGCTTATTTCGACTACCGAAGCTGGCTTCTAGAAGGGACGGGTGTGGGTGAGAAGAATGCGATGTGCTGTATTTTTGAGTGCTGACAGTCTGGATCGATTCGTGCGGGTTAGTTTAGAAGCAGCAGGTGCTCAAGGTCGTGGTTCGTGCTGGGGTCAATGAACGACCGCCGTGCCCTCAATCTCATCTCGCTCGCTGATGACCGCGGGAACGCCAATGCGTGTGCCACGGATGAATTGGACGCGGGCTGCGCATTTCGACTACATCCTGTAATAGTTTGTGTTTCGAGCTGCAGTGCAAGAGCTGCTGCTGCTGCACGTATCGTTTGCAGATTTTGTTGGGTTCTAGAATTGGCTAATAGGCTCAACAAGTGTGTATCGTAATGGGCTTGTTTGTAGGTTCCTACACGCTATTGACGGTTGACTCGCGCGGTGGAGCACGGCGCGCGGGCTTCGAGTCGCTCTTTTAGACTCCGCATCCTTGCGATCCAGGGACGGAAAGTTAGTCAGGGACCATGGGATCCAGTCGCTATTCGATGTGCGAAAGTGAGTTTTACCCATGGCGATTGCTTTGCAATGGACTGCAACTGTGGTGATGTGATGTGGCTGGTTAGATGTTGATTAAAATCTATGGGGACATCGACTACGGGAAGAAACTTCTTGTTGCCAATGGCTGTCATGTTTCTAGCGTTTCAAAGTGTCATGAAACGAGGAACCTGGTGCACAATATCGGCTTCGCGCCAGGCACAAGGCCGCCGCACGGCAAGGAAGGGTCAGCCTTTTGTCGCCAAATTTGCGCCCGACCTGCCCTGTGGCGGTGAGGACAGGCAAGCGGGATTGGGTGCGCGGCCTATAATTACTGGCCTTGGAAGATCGCCTTTGCGGAGTTTATCGAGTGCTCTGTGCGTGCCGCAAATTCTCGAGCAAGACCGCTGTAAGCAGATGAAAGGAGGAATGTGCAGATGCAAAGCAATGGCGGAATTTCTTTTCTGCGTCGCATGTAACGGGCACAACACCCGTCGTCTCTTGACACGTAAACAAAGCGGCTATTGTCGTTTTCGCTTCCGTCTACGACAAGGCCAGGCCCATGGTGTGCTTCTTGCGTAGTCTAGTAGTGTCGACGGCCCAGGACCCCTCCCCCTTTCACGTGAGGGGATCGATAACGAGCCGGCATGGCCCTAGTCACATTGGCCAGGTGTTTTTCGGCTGACCAGAGGGAGGAAGGACACTTTTCGAAGAGTCAGACCAGATTTTGCAATTTTCGCTTCGCCCGCTATCGTGCGGGACCGAATCAGGCAATCTCAATTACGATGACCGTCAAATCATTCGCCTTCGGTCTATTTTGTGCAGCTGGATGGCGTCTTGTCACCACCCACCCCGTGCATGCCGGCTAGGCTGGCCTCACGACGCTGCAAGATGGAGTTTCCTTGCAGCATGTCGATGAGTCGACGAGGCGAAGAAAAAAAAGCAAGTCATATGGTGCTTCAGATTTGGGTTCGTGGCGGCACGTAGTCTCTTCGGCTGCATTCGCCAGGTCGAGTGAGCAGGGCAATTTGGGCGCAAGGGTCTTGACGCCTTTTTGTAAACGGGGATCAGCGCTTGGACTGAGAGTGGCGTGCCGCGATTCGTTGCATGCATGCCGCTAGAACTGTCTAGCCTTGGATGCTCAGACATGGCTTGGCAAGCGTCGAGTTGTGCAGAGTTGGCGATAGTCGGGACGGCGGGCGGCCGTGGTGTTGCACATGGCTGGCCATGATGGGGGGGACAAAGCAATTCACAGCAGCCGTTGAGCCGCCATGGCACCGGTGCGTCGGTGGGAACGAGGGGAGGGGAGGCACGGAAAAGGATGTGGGTGCCATTCATCACCGGGATGCAGGTTTCTGATGCCGATCGCAGGTATAAAGTGAGATAGCTGGTGATGGTGAGCACCTTTGGGCAGAAAGTATCACGAATTGCTGACGGTACGGATGTAGACTTCTCCAGCCCAGCCCAGTGGGCTTGCCGGCGAAGGTGCCGCAGTGCTAAACAGTGTCTCGTGAGCCATGTGAAAAGGGACTCGTGGACGGGGGCTGGCCGATCTCGTCAACAAGTTGGTGAAGAGGGGCAGCGCGATCATGCGACCTGCTTCAAGCATCTTCTTTGGCCACACCAGCTTATCGGACGCGTGGGCACCCACAGCCGCAGATTGCCGGCCTCATGTTGATGGTCGCCTCTTTTCCCTCGATGCCCGCAGGCGACGCCTCTCTGCGACTACGGCAGCTAGAGGATGATGCCAGCATGCACAGCTGGTGTTTCAGGGCTTGAGCATTGCATAACGTTGGTGAATGGTGCTATTCGGGCGGGCTAGCTGCAGGCGGGTCCGCTTAGTGGACGTGCTGCCGCGAGACCAATTTCGTTGCTAGGATCCCTGCACGACCACCCCTACCTAGCAACAGCGCCCTCACCTTAAAGTTCTCGCAGCCCTTGACCGTCTGAGATTTTTCTATCCGTCTTTCCTCTCCCTACACCGCTGTTCGCATCCTTATAACAAGGTTCGAACCTGCTTCTGCCGCTGCACTTTGCGAGCGTAGCATTTTCCCTTTCTGTACACTTTTGTAATACACACAAACGAGACTGCCACCGCGCTCCGTTGTCCCTTTCCCCCCAAGATACCCACTTCACCAACCACTTTTCCAAAACCAAACAGCAATACCCACCATGTCTGCCCCCGTAGACGAACCCAAGACCGTCGCCCAGCCTGAGGTTGGCGGCACCACCGAGCCAGCGCCCGCCCCTGTGCTCGCTGCCGACAACGCTGCCGCCCCCGTTATCGAGGAGCCCAAGACGGAGGAGGCCCCCAAGACTGAGACCGAGCCCGCCGCCCCGGCCGAGGAGGCCAAGGAGGAGGCCAAGGAGGAGAAGGTTGTTGAGCCCATTTACAGCGGTACTCTCGGCTACAAGGCGCCCGGTCTGAAGAAGTAAGTTGGGCGAATAGTCATAGCCATGGGCATGGGGCTAATCATAAGTGCAGCGCTTTCCGCTTCGCTAAGAAGTACTTCTGGTTCGGCGAGGAGCCCGTTGCCGCTGACAACCTTGCTGAGTACCTCCGCGGCGAGAAGCCCGAGATTGCTCATCCCGTTGTCGCTTGGTCCAGCCAGACCGGAAAGGGTCTCCTGTTCTTCGTCAAGCACGCCGACAAGAAGGAGCACCCTGCCGGTGCTCTGAACTTGGTAAGCACCACCGCCGGCAAACTCGCTACGTCGCAGTGGCTAACATGCACCAGGCCTATGCCACCGACCTTGCCAAGGACGGCGCTCTTGCCTTCGCTTTTAAGCTCTCCGGCCACAAGCACACATTCGAGGCCCAGAGCGCCGCCGAGCGTGATGGATGGTTCCTCGCTGTTGAGAAGGCCATCACCGAGGCCAAGGCGTCCAAGGACACAATTGAGTCCAGCGAGGGCTACAAGGAGACCAAGGAGAAGATTGGTATGTCGATACACTCTATTTCGCACGCGTCGAGTCGCGTTCGCGCTAGCGGGCGATCTGGTCGTCCCACTACAGCACACTAACAACCCGCAGGCAAGCCCACCGCGCTAGCGGGCGCTACTCCCGGTCCCAAGAAGAGCATGGACGCAACCCCCAAGCTCGCAGAGGGTGAGACCGCCGCTGCTGGTGAGCCAGTCGCCTCGGCAGGTCGCGCTGGATCTTCTTCCAGTTCATCTTCCGATGAGGAGAAGGCCAAGAAGTCGAAGAGCAAGTCTCGCTCCGCTTCCCGCGGCAAGCGTACTAGCCTCTTCGGCGGTCTCATGGGCAAGAAGGACAAGGAGCACAAGGATGAGAACAAGACTGTCAAGGAGGAGCCAGAGACCAAGACCGAGGAGCCCGCTGCTACTGCTCCCCACCTCGACGAGAGTAAGTGCGATGCAAGTCCATTTTCCGTAGTTGTTACTAATAACCTACAGTCCCCACCACCGCGCCTGTGAACGCCAGCGATGTTGTAAAGCCGGCAGAGGAGACCACTGCCGAGACCACTGCTCCCGCCGCAGTTGTTCCTACCGAGGATGCCACCAAGGCTGACGAAACCGCTACCCCCGCAGTTGCTCAGGAGAAGCCGAAGCCCACCAAGCGTGGTTCCCTCTTCGGCACTTTCGTCGAGAAGCTCAAGTCTCCTACTACCGAGAAGAAGGAGGCCGAGGCTGGTCTTGCTCCTGCTCCCGTCAAGGAAGACGAGACCGTCGTTGAGCCCGTCAAGCCTGTCGAGGAGACCACCCCTGTGGTCGCTCCGTCTGCTAACGAGGCTGCTGCCGCCGAGTTGAACAAGGACGAGACCAAGCCCGTGGTTGCTACCAGCACCCCATCGAAGGAGAAGGAGCACTTCAGCTTTGGAAAGCTCTTCGGCTCCAAGGACCGTGCCAAGTCACCTGCTCCTCAGGAGAAGCTCGCTGAGCCCAAGACCGATGCCGCTCCTCAAATCGCAGACAATCAGGCTCCTGCCACCACCGAGCCTGTCGAGGCTACCCCGGCCACTGAGGCCAAGCCCGAGACCACTGAAGAGCCCAAGCAAGACAAGAGGAAGTCTTTCTTCGGTAACCTTGGTCGTTCTTTGAGCAAAGCCACTGGCAACAAGGACAAGAAGGAGAAGAAGGAGACTGCCAGCCCCGCACCAGTCACCGAGGAGGAGGCCGCCCCTGCTGCCACCCCCGTCGTCCCCGAGGAGAAGAAGGAAGAGACCCCTGTCGCCGCTGCCGGTGATGTCCCCGCTGAGAACATCAGTGTGGGCGATGCTTCGAAAAGCGCCAACCCGACTGTCGCTACAACTGCGTAAAGTTTGGTGGGAAGATGTCAGCCTCTGCAACGACAGCCACGACGGAATGACGGAAAAGCAAAGATACCGTAAATCCCTTGTTTGACCGTACGGCCAACACCGATACCCCCAAATCTCCTTTGGATCTTCAATAGGATTCCGGGTGCAGCATTTGGATCAAACTTTCTTCATCCCCTCTCATACTCGAATTTTCTTTGCATCTGGGCCAACTCTTCGTCACTCTTTCCCGTGGATCGTCATCTATGTGGCACTGGCCTGTAGGAGGCGTCCATTTTGGCTGTTGTGTACTTCATGCCATCCTTTGTTTAGACTGATACCATTGTCCTATGTTTCTCTCGTTTCTTGATACCATTGGCGGATTTGGACGCAACTTGTTTTATCGCGCAATACCCCGGATATCCTCTGCGTACAGCCTTTTTAGAAGGCGTACACCAGCGGCCACTAGGGCACATCGACGTAATAATTCTAATACATTGTCGTTTGCTCTACATATATGAAGCTGACTGTGATGTACTGGCTTGTGTGAATGATTCCATGCTGAACTGATGCTAGTCTGCTGGTGAGTACACGGCCACGTTCAGAGCGGCGTTTACCGGGCTTGTGTGCGGAGTAACACGCGGTGCGAGCATCAGCCAAGGTGCATGACGCTCACTCTACTGTGGTTGGGCAAGGGTCAACCATCGACGACTAACCTGACACGAACTCAAATCGAGGGGCCCAGGCCGGTTTCTTTGCATGAAGACATGTGGCAAGGCTTTGGTACCATGTCCAGATGTAATCACGGGAAGAGCGGCAGGATCAGCGCGGCATACAGGTCTGCGTGTCCTGCGCCTGCTTGGATCTATCGATTGATACTTGCACTGCGCCCCGATATAGAAACCTCGGCCGCAGCGTGCGCCAGCCAGCCTCTGACTTCCACTCGTACTCGAGTGCCAATATGCCCATGCGTTCGTTATTCGCCAACTTTGATACACCCGACTTATTGCTACTACAGTCTTCCGCTCGCCCTGCGCATTGCTAGAAGACTTGAATGTTTGCTTGGCCCACGGCTGAGGGGTGACATTCCACCATGGTATGATGAAACCACGACACAGCACCTGCCGCTGCGACTTGCATCGTCTAAGACATGAACCTAGGGCTGTTGCGTCTCTCGCACGAGCGGTGACAGTACGCCTGCTGTCCCCGCAAATTCTTCGTCGCGCAACATTACAGCACCGTCCCCGCGACCCAGCTCCATACCCTCCCCACGCGCATCGCACGCCTCCCAAGGGAACTTGCAGCCATCGCGAAGCCCGCACAATGCCAACGACCGCCCAAACACGCCGCTTAAGCCTTTGCCAGCCACGCAGCGCTCTCGACTGCCCAGCACGCTCGCTTCCCCAGCCGCCAAGACTAGCAGTCGCGTGAAGCCTTTGACGGATTCGACAAACCTGACCTGGACACGGTCACGGCTAGAGAAGGAGCGCGAAGACTGGTGGGACACGCAGGTCACTGGGTCGCAAGAGATCTGGGCCGCCATTCGCTTGGCTGCACAGTATCTACAGGCCGGGGAACTACAAGAGGCGCAAACGATGCTTGATGCCACCGGCTGCACGTGCCCGACAGGCCTGCTCTGGAAGGGCGTATACGACCCGACGGGTGTGCAATACAAGATGCCAGAGTGGGTCGTCGTCGAACCTGAGGGTCTGGCAGAAGACGAGGATGTGCATGACAAGAGTGTGGCTGGACCTGCAGATGACGAGGCCCTTGGTGAGCTTGTGCGCGTGCGCCTGAGGACAAGTCATGATTCCAAGGATGTTTCTTTGGAGATACGTAGTAGAGATATGGCTGCGGCCATTGCCGAAAAGCTGAAGGCGCATACAAAGGTACAATGGCTTCCCCTTACTATTTCCCCTTTACCTTGCATCGCTGCTGTAGATTCTAAACACCACTAACAATATACAGCTTGATAGTTCCACCAAGATTCGACTCGTATACGGCGGCCGCGTATACCAGGAACACGAGACCCTCGAATCCCAGCCCTACTGGGACTTTGCCAACAACTTTATCCTCACTGCGCTTGTGTTTCAGTAATTCTTTGATCCATTGCACTCAGTACACATACATCCCATACACGCGCTGGTCTACAAGTTGGACTCGTCTCCATGACTTACATGGTCTTGCAGGTCCCCGTCAGCGTACTTTGATTTCCTCCTCAACTCGCACGTCTACACCTTTGAAGATATAAAACTGCGAGACCCGAGTCCCGTATCCACGTGGTTATCATCGTCAAGTGAGGACACACACGATGAAAATACACCATTGCTTGGTCACTTGGGTATTGCACAGCATGGCAATATAGGCAACGCGGGATATTTCGCTTTCTTTTTTTTTCATGTACCCGCCGGTGCTTCAGGCTGTAAGGGTCACATTTCATTCTTTTTCCTGCATGAGTTCAGCTTGGTGGTGCATTTGATACCCCCGGTTCTTTCATTTACTTGGGAGTCTGCAATAGTAGGGCTTGGGGTCTTTCGCCGTTTGTATGCCATGAGATGGAATAATTCTTACATGTCTAATTTGAGGTGCTGTCCTTTAGGGCAACGTCTGTATAGTGTAATCATAGCTTCCTTCTCAGCTCAGACTATCACCTGTCGAGACGTTGTCCGCAAGAGGTCGCTCGCTTTCCCCCTCGACGCTTCCTACGAGGCCAACCTTGTCCAGATTGATGACGACTTTCGAGACTGGATTGTCGCAGCCTTGTCCACAGACCCCACACTCAAGAAGATCTACAACGAAATCAAGGAACGCTAAGCCATCGGGCCAACTGCATCCCATTGACTCGTCGTTCATACCGTTCTCCGCCATCGCAATAGACTTTATTGTTGGACTGCCAATCACAGCAGACAACTTCGACACCATACTTACGGTCACAGACAAAGCAACAAAAGCGGTCAACACATCTCACAATTACATCACAGGAGAAAGCACTTTCAAGCTACTATACGGTGTCCACCCACGCGACGAGACGAATCCACACTACATTGTGAACAAGCCTGCTTTTATCGAGAAGTTCTACCGCGACTGACAAGATATCTACGACGAGGCAGAGGACGCCCTCCAGCTTGTACAGGCCAATATGGCCATATAATATCACCAGGAAACACTCTCCTGTCCAGATAGGCGGCGTTGTCCACCTCAAGGTTACCCGTAAACTCAATTGAGGCTACCGTATCGCGTACTCCTTAACTCTCGACGTTATTAGGACCAGCCCATTCAAGGTGATGGAGTAAGTGGGTAAAGGTGCATTTAGACTAGATCTTCCCGAGCATACGAGAATTCACCCAGTCATTTCAATTGTCCACCTTTCTCCCGCCCACCTCGACCCCTACAACCGCCCACTTGTCGCCGCTAGACAAGTCACTGAGGCACCAGAGGACGCTATAGCCATCCCGACAGACATACCTACGATTGGGACACAGCCTGCACCTAGACCTGAGCCTGCGGTACCTGGCGAAGCAGTCGATTACAGTGTCGACCGCATCCTGAAAAATGAGTTTCGATGCGTACCTGGCAGTACAAAGTTGGATGGCAGGGCTACGACGCCTGGAAGGACTCTTTTGTTCCTAAGGGACAACTGCGGCGAGACATCCCTGAGGTATTGAGCGCTTGGGAGCAGCGATCTGGTGAACGTCGAACCCGTAGCTCCTATAGGCAATCATCTTAGGGCTGCTGTCAAGCGCCCAGACTGACCGACTTTCGCGCCACCATGCGAGCGCAGCCCTTGATGAGGCATAAAAAATCTTTACCACAAAACGATTTCACCTTCACCTTTGATCGCCACCCGCCAAACAAGGCAATATCAACGTTTAGATGGGGCAAGGGTCTTGACGCGACTGTATTGTCGACACTCACCTCACCTACTCCCCTACACTCCACTACAAAACTAGTTTCAGCCTTGTTGCTACTCACAGCTTACTACTGAAAGATTTATTTCCACTCTACTTATCACCAAACGTCACCATGGCTAGCAGAGACTATGCCGAACAACTCATCGATTACGATGCAGCGGTCCGCGATACCAACCTCGCTCTCCACAAACACGAGGACAAAACTCTGATTTGGACTCGTGAGGCGGACAGCATCGAAAAAGACGGCAAGCCAAAGTACAAGCCTGGTAATGCTGTGCGCTCTGAGTTCATGGAGCAAGCCTACGCAAGCATGGTCTCCTATATCGTCCCCGCACACGTTAAGGGATTCACGAAGGCCGCAAAAATTGCCGTGCCCGACATGAACCCTCCTCCTATGCTTATGCCTCCTCAGGAAGTTGAGGCACTGAACAAGCTCGAGCAACTTCGTCGCCCAGACAAGAAAGATTGCCTCACTTACGACAAGCTAACTCCAGTCACCAAGAACGGCCTCAAGCTCTTCTTGGACACTGAGGATGGTGTCGTTACTTGGGACAACGACGACCCTTATGTATGGGAGAACGACTACGTCGAACCCACACGTCGCAATGTGCAACTGCGCCGCCGCGCCCAATCCGTCACTACCTACCGTACTGATGTCTTCGACCGAGACGTTGTCGCTGCCGACCTCGTTCAGACAGCTTATGCACACGTCGCTGAGAAACAGGCCGAGAGCCTCAGGACTGGCAAAGCAAACGAGCCTACCGAACGCGAGGTTATGATCGAATACCACAAGTTCATTGCTGGCCGTCCCCACCTCCTCAACAAGACGGGCCAAGTCACCAAGAAGGGCTTGAGTGTGATCCGTCTCTGGTTCCGCTACCACAACGGCTGGCTGCTGTCGCTGCCCAAAGTCAAGTCCATCGTCCACGGTAGTGCTCAGCTTGTCTCCACCGGCCTCATCCCCTACACTGTATACCAGAAGGGGGTGGACATGGCGATGGAAGCTGTAGAGGATGATCGCAAGACCCTCCCTAGCCGCAACAAGAAAGATGGCAAGCCGGACCAAGACGCTGAGCGCAAGGCACGACAAGCTGCAAGGGCCGACGCCTTCAAGCGAATTGCCCCTCCACAGAAGAATGCTCACACCATCGTCGTGGATGAGCCTTTCAAGCAAAACGAGGAGAGCACGGCACGCATCACTATCCGCCAAGACCCATACGTCAAGTCGTTCCTTCAAATTGCCCACCGTGTCAACTATATTGACGACACCGTACCAGACACGCAGCCTCAACTCCGTGGCGACGTCTACCTCACTCACCGCAACACCACCAAGACGCAGAGCCTTGAGTACATCCCCGCGCATCACATCTACGACGTCACCAATCCAGTATGGCACAAAGCATTGCGCAAGTTGTTTCCTCAAGCCAACGACCATAAGGATTATTGGCAGGATTTGCACATGTCAGCCAAGGTCTCAGAACAACGCCTAATCCTTATCGCTATGAAGCACAATGACGCACCATACACTAACAACATCCGCACCCGAAACGACAATGTCTCTGCCCTGCTCAAGGACATTCGCATCGCCATATGCAACTCGCCTATGGTTTTCATGCTTGTGCGAGGATCATGGGTCCCTAAGGAGATAGAGGAACTTGTTCAGTCGTGGCAAAACCTGGCGACCTACGATCCGTTGATTGAGTTCTTCGAGGACCCACAGAATCCTTACATCAACCACAATGGTGTCAAGAAGACAGGGTACCCCCTATTCAGGACCCCCGCAATGTGGGCTTTTGAAGATTGGAACGAGCTTGCCCGCCCAGTCGGTATTGGAGCTTTGTTCGAGCAACGTGAGTTCATGGGCGAACACGAGTACGACGGCCTGGTCGCTGTCGTCCCAGTCCCCGGCACCTCCCACAATATCACAGGGATATTCATGTCCTACCACCTGCAAGTAAAGGTCGCCTATACCCACGACACGCCAAAGCTTGTCCCAGGCGACGCCCTGTCGATAGACTTTGGTACAGATTCCGACGTCGTGTCAGAACACCCGTGGCAGGGCACAGTCACCGGACCTACCAAAGCCACACCACCAGGCATGCTTAATGTCATCGCCGAGCGCCCATGGAAGGATGGCCAGGCACTCGACACAAAGGTATACAACGTCATCGATCGAGAACACTTAAACCAGATAAATGCGAGAGAACTCCAGGAATGGGCTCGAAACAACTGCGTCGTCCCTGTCAAAATCACTAGCACAGGTGACTATAAGGAGTGCAAGCGCCTTATGAGCAACATTTCGCAAATGAAGGTCCCTCATGCCCTCCGCGAACAGTACATCGAGAAGGACAAACGCCTCACCGCTCAGCGAAATCTCCTCCTCATGAAAGAGCATACGCAGGCTGAGGCCACATCGCTCTACCAGGACGTACGCCGTAGCCAACTCCAACAAGCGTTACCCATCATCGAGCCCATGCTACTGCCTCATCAGCGAGAACAATACGACAAGTGGCGCAGCGACGGTGTCTATGCGCGCACGTCATGGTTGACAGGCCCATCAGGATCTGGCAAATCCTACATGGCATACGTCCTCGTGATGCCATATCTCCTCGACATCCGCGTCAGCAATAGGGTTATCGCGACCCTCGAACATGAGGAAGCAGTCGCGCTCCAAGACAAAGCCCAATCCAACTTCGACGCAGGAGAAGATACCTACACCTGGGAAGCAGGCCGCATTACCTACTGCGCGATGCAAAACGACGCTGTCGACGAATGCTACCGCAAAATCAAGCCTATCGCACACAAATTCATGAGCGATATGAGCCAGCCCCCTCGCCTTGTCCTCCGACTCCACAGCAAGCAAGCCGAGATCAACGCTGTCAAGGCGATGATCCGCCCATCGTACGACCGCAACGACGGCACCATGCCTTTCCGCCTCGACCCTGACCACGCAGTTACCAAACCTCTTCCTAAGAGCCTCCTTGACGCATACCTCGCAAAGTTTCGTGGCAGCGGCCATGCCAATATCCGCGACAAGCGAATGAAGGAACTTGATGGATCGCCAGCTCGGTACATCATGGAACTCGCTCGCTTCCCGGGGTTCCCGGTGTCACCAGAGCTCGCCGCTACCTTCAGTACCGACGCACTAGAGGATCTCGCTGAGACTCTGGGACCCATCGTTGAAGCACACCGAGACATGCGTGCCATAGGTGACAAAATGACAAAGGACTTAGCCACGGACATCGTCAAGGCAGTCAGCAAGGCTTTGGACGCCCTGCTCCGAAACGCAGCGGTGGTCTGTACAACAGCATCAGTGGCAACTCAATACGCCTTCAACCTCTCCCGCAAATCACATGTTGTCGTCCTTGAAGAAGCAGGCCGTGCCAACGACGCCGAAACTATGGGGTTTATGTCTCACTTCTGGAGCGTGGCCTGGCGTTTGATTGCCGGCGCAACAAACCAGCTCAGCCCGATGGCTTTCGGCGACAGCAAGCACAACCCATTCCAGCGACAGATTGTAATGTCTACCATCACGCGCTACGAAGTCACTGGCGGCGACGTCGCGCGGCTCGCCAAATCATCTCGCTTCCAGAACCCACAGCTCATGCAGCTCGCGGCCCTGGTCAATGATATGCCAAACCTAGAGCCCATCTATGGTTACGACGAAGACACCACGCGTTTGTATGCAGACATCAATAGACAGCTTTGGGGCATTAACACACCGCTCCTCTTCATCAACGTTGAAAAATCAAACCCGCAACGCGATGCGAATAGGTCCACCTACAGCCTCGAGACCGCGGCCGCCACGATGCGCGACGCCGTCCTCCGCATGCAACACATCAGCGGTAAGAACCACACCATTCTGACGCCATACAACGCGCAGGTCCTGTTACTACAACGCGAGAGAGACTTCGCCGTCGAAATGGCAGAGCTCCGGGGCAACCATCAACTCGCCAAGAATCTGCTCCACATCTTCATCACCACTGTCGATGCTTTCATGGGCCAGGACAGTCTTTCCGTCACTCTCGACACCGCTGGAGCCATGGGCCATTTGTTCCAGACAGGCCGCACCGTCGTCGCGTGCACCCGCGCAAAGGCGTCTTTCCAGATTATTGGGCCAAGCCTAGAGTTCACTGCCGCCAGGGCGAAACAACATTCTGGCCTGGTGAAGCTTATATACGCACTGAACAAGTCCAGAAGCATCCGACGAGTTACTCGACAAGAGATGTTAGAATTCGAGCAATACCACCCAACACTCGAAGACATTGGCCTCGCCATCGCCGGCAACGAAGTCAAGGCTAAACACACCCCCAACGCCTCAATCTTGACTGCACAACTCCGACAAAAGCTTGAGCACAAACAAGATTAAGAGGAAACCGAGATCATGCGCCTGGAAAATGATATGAGGCCTTAGTTGGTCCTTCCAGAACACAACGAATCAGTCTATGCTACACATTTTGCCGTGCACGTTTCTGCGCATCTCTACGATCGTCGGTTTGTGGCGAAGAGTTAGAGAACTCTGCTCAGTTTGCACATGTGAGGCAGCTACATCATTGCTTGTAAGGCTTCAAAGTAGTACTGTGGTCTTCGTAGTTAATTTAGAGTGCATCGAAGACCCCTAGCCTGTGCTTTATGTAGTCTCAATCACGATTTGTACACCCCTGTAGTTGCCCTGCCCAACTTTCAATGTGAATACTGACGCTCAGCGCTGCCCTCTGCTCATCCAGCGATCCATGGTGCTCTTCTCGCACGCCATATTTCACATGGTCCCGTGATGCATATCAGTCGATGTGCATCTCCCCATCTGCCTGACTTGGTTCATTCAAAGATATGGAAAGCCCCTCCATAGCAAGTTTTGCTATGTACTCATCGACTATGAGCTTTATGTCGCGGTATTGTGCGCTAGCGACACCGAACGTCGCCCGTGTGTTGCGGAGGGATGACTGAAGCTGCGTTGTGTTGGCCATGAGCTGCAAGAGAGAAGCAAAATGAGGAGTTTCATTGTTGGACTAGACAAAAGTATGTACAACTTCGCTGCAATATCGATGCGCTTCTCGTAATGCTCCGAGGGCATGTCTTGTCACGAAAGCACACACCGCTTGATCCTCTGGATTGACTTACCGAGAGGAGAAGGTCATCTGGTTGAGGTGGCATGGCGGCTCAGTCCTTCGGGTTTTCTGATGACTCTGCCGTTGGCTGTGTGACTGTGGGAGTAGACAGACCTCCAATTGGGAGGAAGCAATGGAAAGAAAGCCGCAAATCTGTAACGCAAAAACGTCGAGAAAAAGCCTGTCGTATGCGGCAAGACACTGTCCTCAGGCATTGCCTCCACGGCGGGCGTTGTGACGTGTGTCTAGCCCTGGGCTCGGAACAAAGCTGGGCATTCGCTAGCCTAAGCCCCGCTCCACTATCGACGCAAAAAAGAAAAGAAAACAGCTCCTGACCTCTTTCCATGTGGGCAAAAAGTCGCAAAAAATGTTGACAAGAGTGGGATTCGAACCCACGCCCGTGAAGACTGCGGAGGATGTTTAGAACGAACCTAAACGCAGCGCCTTAGACCACTCGGCCATCTTGCCTGATGCTGTTCATGGAGTAATTCCAAGATTGTTAAAATATATTGTTAGGAAAATTTCAGCACCTAGCTATAGAAAACGCTCGAAAGAAGACATCGTGCGTTCAGTCTGATAAGAGACATGCCCAGGGCGGGTTATGGCGCCATCTACACGCCCCTTGGTTAGCATCAAGGCGATCGGGAGACACAATCAAAGCTCTTGCAGCATACAAAGAGGTCCCATGTTTATCGCGAACTTCTCTTAGTGGCGCCTTGCAGAAGACAAAGCGTTTTTGGTGATCTCGAAAACGTCTCAAACAAATAATGTGGTTGCCTCGAATGTGCAAAGTGAGCCAGGCCTTCCTCTCCCCTGTCGCTACCTCGATCTTGCTGTGCATTGTGTGAATCGCGCGTTGTCTTCGGCCAGCTCGCTATTCACGTGCCGTCTTACCCTTCTTGTTTCTTCTTGACAATGCCCTCTCCAGTGGTGGAGACGATCATATGTACAACAGCTTCGTGGGATCTGATGCGGCGCCAAGCTGCAACACCAACACTGTGCTCCGTGCCCCATCGTGGTATACGTCACACCCTCACGGAATGACCAACAAAGCATGACACAGCATCCAGTCATGTTACGGCATGGGCACACTCGGCAAAGGAGTCACACAACACCAGGAGTCACCGTGTGTCAGATGCAAAGCGGGAGTCATCAAGGAACATCAAGTGCATATATATAATAAGACCATCTCGGAAGCTTCGGCACGAAAAAGCTTCTCGACTACAAGAACCTTCCACCGATTTCAAGGCCGTCAGCAACACATTACCATCCATGCCAGGCGGAGTCAATCTAAAACCACATGGGGAGACTACACACCGGCGAAAAACAATATAAGAACAAAGCGCGAACAAGGGAAACATCGGCAGTAAGACGGCGGAAGAAGGAAAACAAAAGATCGCGACTAGCAATGAGAAAGAAAAACTTTTGCCGAAAGGCAAGGCTGGTTCTTCACCAGCTCCTTACGACCACCGGGAACCATATGAGAGAGACGAGGACATTCATTGTCCGCTGTATCCATGAGCCATAGCAATGCTCTTCCATTTTTCGACTTCAGCCTGGAGCTCAGAGTTGCGTTGCTCGAGGGTGCTGACATGGTCGAACTTCCTTTGTCGAGACTCACGAGCAGCGAGCGTATTGCGTGCTCGCTTCAGCGCAATCTTGTCGTTGGGGTCGACCGTGATGTTCGGTAGAGGACCCTTTCGCCGACGAGACTTGCTGACGCCGTTTGTAGCTGGCGAGTTTGTGACGGATGACTTCCTTCGAGAGTAGTTGTCCAAAACGAGGGGCGAGCCGGTGCTTGAAGAACCGGACCGCTCCATAGACTGGCTGCTGATGGTGCGCTCCAAAGGCATGGAGATGGCAGGCGCGTAAACAGCATCAGGAACCTTATTCTCCTGCTCAGGGAACAGGGAGAACCAGTCGCTTGTGTCGGTAATGTTGGGCTCGCCGTTGAACATGGGGGAGCACTCGAAGCTGTCGTTGATGAAGGGGGAGTCACCAATATCAGGGGAAGTTAAGTTTGTAAACGCCGTAGATGGGGGCGCAGACCCAAAGCCATCATTGAATATGTCTTTGGGGGACACGGTGCGCGTAGACCCGGCGGCAACGGAAGGATCGTTGATCGCCGTGAATGCAGACACCTGGTCCATCGAAAAGCCTCCGTTGTTGAAGTTGGACATCAGGCTTGCGCCCGAGTCGAAGGAGTTGTTGCTATTCAAGTCTGCGGGCAAGGTGAGTCTAGGATCGGGAGCGTGGAAAGCGTGCACCGTACCTGCCATGTTTGAGACGTTGTGCAGTTGAGGAATGTTGTTGCTAGAGCTGGAGAACAGTGGAACCGGGGGACGTTGGCGTAACCGTGGCTGTTGGAATTCTGTAGTAGATGACGGGGCAGAATTTGCGTAGAAGTGCTGGCCGTTGTTAAACGTATGCCCAGGCTGAGGAGCGCTCGGTGCTCGCTGAGGCCGCTGGGAGACCTGAGCTGGTTGATCGTAGAGCACAAAGTCCGTCTGACGTTGGGCGAATGCGGGTTGACTCGTATTCAATGGTTGCCGAGAGGCGTGGGGAGCTGGTGAGGAAAGCCATGATGACTGTTGGGAAGCCGTGATGGACGACGTGAAGTCGTACGGGGAGGAAGACGGCGAACTAAAGCTGCGCGAGGCTAGACTTGAGTTCAGAGGTTCCAAAAAGGAAGTCTCTGAGGTTGTGGTTGAAGTGGGAAAAGTGGGTATGGTGGCGGGGTCCAAAGTGTCGGCTGTGAGTCGACTGCGAGACGCGGGGGAAGCTAAAAGGCAGCCATTGTTCGTGACTGTCTTGTGTATGTGTTTGTGGTGTAGTATGATGAGGTGAGTAAGAAAGGAGGAATTCAGGCAGCGAGGGAAGTGGGGGGTTAAAAGTGTTCCCAAGCGAGCACGGCATCACTAAGGCCCGACCTGTGACTCACAAAACGTGCAGCAGCGCCAATGCCTCCCAACCAATGACTACCACCGGCCACACACTCCTCCATCAGCCCTAAGCCCGGATTAGGTTAATGAGGCATCACGTTCGCGACACCGCGCGCACGGTGGATGCCTCCGATATCCTGGACGGCCTCTCTGATTGAACTTGAGCTGGCTCACGACGGCCCGTGGACCCTTTGTGACCTCTAGCGACACCGGACTACCTCTTCAGCTTCTCGATGAGGTCTTGGAGCCCTGCATCTACTGTTCTGCCACGCCCCGGCCGGCATCGCGCGCACAGAATTTCAGGCGTCAGCTTTTGTGCGCTTCTATCGGTAGGGCGCGCAGCAGCATACATGGGGCCCCCATGTCAGCTGCGCGTTGAAACCGGTGGAGGCGATTACAAAGAGCCAACCCAAGACGGGAGAAAGGCCACAGGAAAGAGGGCTTAGCAGCTGCGCCCTTTTCATCGATCGCAGATTGGCGGATGCGCGGTACGCGCTCTCTCGATTTCGGATGAATTGATTGCTGCTTGTAGACCCTGGGTGAGTGCGCCAGATCTTTGCGACGAGGGTCCAAGTTGTTTCAAGCGGTGAGCAGAGATGTGAAACAGTATTGCTGTCTTCCGCATCCAGCGCGCTGGATCGGGGATTGACACTCGGCCTCTTATCGATACACGGTCCCCCGTATTCAGCCTCCATCGCGCAGCCAAGCCGACCAATAGGGCATAGGCGGCTCGCAAGAACCCTGCCACATGCTGCCTCAGCTAGCGACTGGTTCGTCTCGCGCCCACCAGCGTCGGTCGAATTTGTTGTGTTGTCTAAACTATCTCCATCCATGACCTGTATCGCCGGCCGGCGATATGCTGATTTTTCGAACAACAAAGCCTACGCTCACCGCGGGTCTTCGACTGTACTTGTGTATGCCCTGCACGGCCGCGGATATTTATCTGGAGTGGTACGCCATGAGTTGGCTTGACTAGGAGGTTTATCAAGCAAGGGCTTATAATGCCGCATGATCTTGTTCAGTACATCCGGTAAGAAAACTCTTCGTCATCTCGCCAGATCCGCATCATTTGTGTTTATGCCGACACATCGGACACGCGGACGATAGATATCAATCTACGTGTGGGTACGCGATGTTCGATCAGGATCCCGTCATTGTGTGGGGCCAACGTATACGTCTATCCTTTGCCGTGATCTGCATGTGAGAAAGCACGTGGAATTAGGCGTGTCCAAATCATCGCCCTGTAGCTTACCTCCACCTCGCCTTGGCGCTGATCGTACTCAGAACAACAGCATTTCGATAGCACTAACTCGGTCCACTTTCGGAAAGCGCTTGCTATTAACGTCCGAGTAATTATCCGTGAAACAACATCATGCCACAGAGGCAAACCTCAGTGCGAGCAGCGGAAAAGCTTCATGCGGCTTGCGATGAGTGTCGTGAGTACCTCGAGTCAGGCTCCCAACTTAGCCGCACGCATCTCAACGACACCCAGGCACGCGAAAGCTGAAATGCTCCGGCGATACGCCCAGATGTCTACGCTGCAAAAGAGAGAAAATAGACTGCGTTTACTCGCCTCAGAAACAGATGGGCCGACCTAGGAAAAGAAGGAGAGAAGGTGAAGCGGACGAATCCGCGGGGTTGCCGGTGGAAGCGCATGATGAATACGCCAACGTATTGAACAACTACCCTGAAATGCCAAACTTTGCCGATTTCGATAGCATGATTTCTCCGCCCCATATGCACAATACGCACTCGTCGAACGAGTCGTCAGGACAAGGGGCGATTACCCCAGGAGAATTCGACTTCAATCTTCCGAGTCAATTTGTACCACCATCCGGACCCGCTTTTGGGTATGTAGCCTCCGGCCGAAATTTCCTAGCAAAGACTAAACATCCCAGGTACGGTTTGAATCCACCAATCGATCCATCACTATGGGATCTGCAACCGGACGCCCAACCCAACAGCGTCAACGGCCCCTCGTCAGACCAAGAGAATCTAGCATCATGTACATGCCTCACAACAACCTGGCTAACACTCACCGAGCTACAAGCTGTTACGAACTTCGAATTCCCTCAAGTCGTCATACCATTAAGGAAAGCAATATCCGCACTGTCTGACCTGATCAGCTGTCCACAGTGTCCTAATGAGCCGTTCAGCGCAATCCAAAATGTTCAATCCCTTGTCTCCTTGATGAAAGCAATAATCGAACGACTCAACAAGGTTTTAATGGAAGTCGATCGCGAAGCAGCTCGTCTGGAAGTCACCGGTCAGAAAAAGCCGTATCGGATTGGCGACAACAACCCCGCACTATTTCATCTACATACTGGGACGCCAGACTGTCCTATGTGCTTTAACATTGAGTTGGAAGCCAAAGACTGGAGGCGACTTGTCAAGACCGCGTTAAGGACGGAAGTGTACGGAGGCGGAAGTAATCCGCAGCCACTGCTGGACCTCGTGAAGGAGAGCGAGGTAAGGCAAGAAAAATGGCACAACGATGAGCATGCGTGGAACGAGGAAATGAAGCAACTTCATGCTGGGAGAGCAGATTGTGATAAGTCCAAAGGCTGTGAGGCTTTGGGAGCGCAACACATCCGGAGGGCCATTGACAACCTCAAATGGGATTAAAAGAAAACTCATAGGAGTTTATGGTATTTCTCTTCGCGGCCTTGCCAATATGCTTTTCATCTTTATTTCCGCTCCCTCCTGTAACGCTTTCACCGGGTGGCCTAGTCTTTCATCATTGTTTCTGCAGGAACCATATCACACGGCCCGTCATCCATCTACGACCACATGTTGCAGTAGGCTTCCAGGTGTACTAAGAAACCAAGATGTTTGCTTCAAAAATGAATTGAAGTCTCCAAAGCCTTATGCGGCTAGAGTGATACAGCCGTTTCCAAACTTGGTACTAGTACGCTGATAGCTTGCTCAAATATAGCCGGTATTTGTCAAGTAAGCATCTAAAATAAGCACCAAAGCCGCGAAAAATGCCCAGCCTCCTAGCTAAGTGCCTTGCTACACGAGGAAATAATACTAGCATTTAAAAACACAGCTTGTTGCATATCGTACAGTTAACAACCCAACAACAAATGCTCCCGACCTAACAAAGACCAACAGGAAGTTGAAGCGCCCGCTTGAAATGAATGTCAAATAGGCGAAAAATATCCGGAAGGGCATATGGAACACATGGAAGAGACAAGCTGCATACTGAGGTCGCGTCGAGTGCGATGGCTCACACTGAACGAACAGTGTCATCTGCTCATCACATACCTATGGTTCCAGCTCCGAGTCACTCCACAACCACTCTACTTGGAAGACAACAATACAAGCAGGAGGCCTCTTTTTGATTGCTTGTGTATTAGGCAGGTTCTTTGAGAATTCTAGCCTATTTCTAGTTGAGGTTGTGGCGTCCATCGTGTCTCACTTCCACCCCCGCTGCGACCAGCCGATGTTGCTTCTTTCCGTTTATGGCCACCTACTTGCAACGGTTCTCCGGCGAGATATTGAAGATGTTTACAACTTCCGATCTTGTAACTAGGCAGGACGTTAGCGAGTTGTCAGCGAACGGCGGATTCGTAGGGACCTTGTCGCCGACAAGCACAGCACAGGGTGGGCTTTTGGGATAGAAAGATATGCGTGTAATAGATTTGATAGCTCTTTCTGAAACCCCAATATATTTTAGATCGATGTTCAACACATATGATCAATAAGGTGGCTTTTCGCGGCCATATGCAGAAGAAAGTCTTAGTGTAAGGGGCAGTTATAGGCAATAGTGTTTGCTTCACACTGCAAGAGATAGTGTAGGATAGCTCTGTATTCCTACAGTAGGCTCGTGGGAGTAAGAGGAACAATTCTTGTCTAGTTTCTAAGGTGCGAGGCGCAGGCTAAAGGAGCTATAGATGCCAAGGCACGAGTGTAAGAAGCAAACATGTTCGGACGGAGGTACTCCCACCCGTGGCCTCAGAATACCCAGCGCTACACTTAAAGCTAAATAGTAGCACGTCTCATACCTATTGGGGACGATTTTTGGCGAAGATTCCACTGAGTGTGTAAGCTAGTAATTTCGGCTACTCCACGTTTTCTACCGATTACGAGACCCTATCATGGAGCCTGCTGTTTCTGTCTGTTGCTTTACCTCAGATTCACCTTTACTAGGGGGGTAGCTCTAGCGCCACTGCTATTTTCTCCGAGTATATAAGACCGACTCTACACCTCAACTCTCTCCTTACATTTAACATTATCATCACTGCCAACTATCACGATCGATATTAACCAGTACGACAGCGTCAAGCAGGTTCCGAATCTTGACACAACGGCAGCAATATCCCAAAAAAGCGAGCTGCTGGTATGCAAGCTGTCGGACCATCGAAATGAAGCAAGAAGCAAGACGAACCGTCTGGTTTGAACAAACAGTCGCTTGAAGATGGCACTGCTTTCCCCTGCCTCAAGCCTCCGGGTGAGATACGGAATATGATACACAGGTACCTACTCATGGACGAAGACTACTGCATCCGCATCTTTTTTTTCCCTACATACGATGTCCCACGCACATGCGGTGAGTAACTGACCATGATTAATGTGTATGCAAGGATCATGGTACCAGTTTTTCGCAACGCTGAAGCAGCTTCCATGTTCTACGATACTTACTACTTCGAGAATACACTCGAGGTATGTTCAATGGTCGCGAGCTCTCACTAAGCACTACAAATACAGGCAAAAATGTCTTCAACTTCTATCGTGAAGAGAATCTGCACCATTTTGTACGCCACTTCGAGCTACGAACAACCTTGCTGCGGAAAACTTACGTAATACGACGATATGACAGAGTATCAATGAGGAGTCGAAACGCACTGCTTGAAAATGGCTTTCCACTACTGGTAGAAGCCACGAATCTAGACAAACTGTACCTAGATTCGTTGTTCGAAGAGCTGTATATGGCCACTGTGGGTGATTTCATAGCGAGCGACTGCTTCCATCACGATGCTCGCACCTAGTAAGAGGTCCTGACGCTGCAGAAACGTGATGTTGGAAATATCCTTGTGATACTGACAGTGAAGATAGAGAAGGCGGGCAAACTGAAGTGGTGCGAAGACAAGAAATGCCAGGAAATGTTTCTGGCTTTCATACGCAAGGGCTGAAAACTTGTACAAAGAGGACCCAGGGAGATTTGGGACTAGAAGCTGAAACGTCAGGGCAAATCATCCGCGAATCAGTCAAACAGTCTTCACATCCATGCGGCTTGGGAAGGAGATGCTCTTGGCGTGACTTGATGTATATGTGATCTGGCCAAATTGGAAAGCAGCTTGCGCTTACTGCACACATTATGGATGAATGGAACCCATTGATGTATCCTTGCTTGAGCTGTAGTAACGTGATGTAAGTTTTCCAGCATGACCTCACGCTGCAAGGGTACTTGTTCCGGTAGCCAAGCTTGTCTGTTGGCCTTCTTAGTCATGCGCGGGATCCCAATGGCATTACCAAACACCAGAACCAGTCACCTCAGGTATAGCAGGCTGTATGCCTCCAGGCTGCAAGCTTAGTGGGGCAGTCTGGGGCCGCTCAAGTGTCGAGGCGTCCATGGGGCGGGCTGAAGATGGCCAATGCACTAGCGCGACCGGAGCGGAGAAACAAGACTGAAAGGTGGGATGCACATGCAACTCCCATCCCACTAGGCGGGCGCGCAATTCACCTCCGCAACCGCGTCCCGACCCGTGCTCGCGCCTGATCGCACTGCCCCACCTCGCTGGTGGTCGCATCCTACAAACAACACGTACAGCCACCCGTTCCTCCTCCTCTTCCCGAAACAAGCCGCCGAGAGCAAGCGCGGACCATGGACGACTTCAACAGCGAGACGGATAGCGATTACACAAGCTACTGGCGGGATTGGGTAGGTACACACACTCTATATACTTTCACTTCGAATGTTGCTTGCACTGCATGATATACATAGCCCGTCATGACCATCCAGTCTGTTCGTGACGGGCACAAACGGTTCCTGATGGCATGGTATGGCTTGCCTACCATTCCTCCACTGCAAGCTTACATCTGATGATGCGCCAGTCTCGCTTGCGCCAAGAAAGGCTTGATCGCAGCAATCCAGTGTAAACACTACATTGACGAAAGCCGCATGACCTACTTCGGCATGGAGCTGGATCGGCTCATGATCCTCAGGTCTCGCTGGTGGTCCGACTACTTCCCGAATTTTCACGACGTAGAGGCAACATGTACATATCCGAACATAGGCTAACATGCGGACAGTTCATATCCTCGCGAGGAAACGAGTACTTTTGCGAGATCGACGAAGAATACCTCACCGACCGCTTCAACCTCACAGGCCTGAACACCGAGGTCCAATACTACCAATATGCCCTGGACCTGGTAACGGACGTCTTCGACTTCGACTGCGACGATGATATGCGGGAACAGATTGAGAAATCGGCAAGGCATTTGTACGGCCTGGTGCATGCGAGATACATTGTCACAACTAGGGGTCTGGCAAAGATGGTACGTTCTATATCCACGGTCAAATTGCGCATCTGGAACCAAGTCGCAAGCTAACAAAACACACAACAGCTCGAAAAGTTCAAGAAATCCGACTTTGGAAAATGCCCCCGCGTAATGTGCGAATCACAACCCCTTCTCCCCATGGGCCAATCCGACGTGCCCAACGCCTCGCCCGTAAAGCTTTACTGTGCCCGCTGCGAAGATCTCTACAACCCCAAGTCCTCCCGCCATGCTGTAATTGACGGCGCATACTTTGGCACCTCGTTCCACAACATCCTCTTCCAGGTTTATCCCGCAATGCTCCCACCAAAGACCCAGCGGCGGTACGAGCCCCGCGTTTTCGGCTTCAAAGTGCACTCTGCGGCAGCACTAGCCCGGTGGCAGGCGGATAAGAAGGATGAGATGAAGGACAGGCTCAAGACGCTGAAGATGGAGACTGGTTTCGAGGAGGAAGACGAGGAGCTGGAAGATGATGAGGACGACGACGATATGGAGCTTCAGGAGGGCGTTGAGGGTACCGCTGTACAGCTGTGACAGATGGGCCTATAACGGCCTTTTTCTCCAAATGTACAGGGCGGGACATGGGATATGCTACAGGACATGGTCTTACGAGTGCTCATTATGGAGTGGCAGGCTATGAGTAGGGGGGTTCGAGCATCGAGGACTAGCATGGGTTCGGCGATAAGGGCGTCACGGCTGGGTTGACCATAAACTATCTGATATACCACAAAACCGAAACGATCAAAGTAATTCAGGCTACACTTTTCTGCAAAGTCACATCTTCAAAGAAGTGGCAGATTGGTCTGAATAGAAATAATCTCGTTTACTATGCTACTTACTATGTTGATCGCTACGGTAAAAAAAAAGAAGGAAGAGTATCTCGCCTTTCTCTCTTGCTAACACACACACCACTCACTCAGTTCCCCCCTTCCCCAACCCAAACCCAGGGGTATCTACAAGATGGTGAAAACATGTTGACGACAAGATAGAAGTCGAGAAGAAAGCCAAAAGAAGTTGCAATAGTAGTAAAAGGTAGTAAGTAAAGAAGAAAAGGCCCAAAAGAAAAGTGGGAGAAGGTGAAGCGTAGAAGAAAAAGTTGAGCAACGCCGCGCAATGCTTGCAAGAAGAAAAAAAGAAGAATTCCAACCCAAGCATCGCGCTGTTATTTCTGAATCCAAGCAAAAGAAAAGCAAAAAAAAAACATCAACCCCATTTCGACATTTCAAAACATATACACATATCCAAGTCATGAAAGTAAAACTAATCGTTACCCAATGACCTCATGTCATGTCACTGGGTTTCTAGAAACCAGCAATCTTCTTGAACCAACTTCCCCTCTTGCCAGTCGGCGCGCCGCCGTCTACGGCCGGTCTGCCATCCCACGTCCTAACGGGCGGCTCCTCGTACGCAGGCGCATAGCTTGTACGGCGCGCACCCCTCTTTCTTTCTCTTTCGTCATCGACGGGTTTCGGCGCATCGAAGTGGCTTGCCCTTCGGCTGTGCTTGTGCGTCCTGTCGCGCTCGCGCTCGCGCTCCTTGTCCTCTGCTTTGCGGCGCTCGGCGCGTTCCTTGTCGCGCTTGGGGCCTCTGCGGCCGGCGATGCGCAAGCGGATGTCCTCGTCCTGCGATTGTGTTTCTTCTTCGTCGTCGTCGGGGTTCTCGCCAGCGCCGGGGGCGGGGTCGAGGACGGTCTCGGAGATGGGAGGTGGGAGGGGAGGCTCGTTGGAGAGGGACTCCACCCATGATGACGTTTTGTCGCCGCTCTTGTTGTTGAGGTATGGCATGTTCTCCTCGTCTCGGGCTTGACGAGAGCTGCGGTGCTTGGACTTGGCCGCGCCGCCGTTGCGCTCGTCAAAGTAGTCGGTGATGGGCTCGCCGCTCGCTTGAACGGGATATTCAGAGTTGCGTCTAGCAGCACGGCGCTCTTCGTGACGACGGCGGCGTTCTTCGTCTTCGTCGATGTGGACTGTCCGGCGACGTTCGTTCTTCGGGCGGGTTTCTTCGCGGACTTTGTCTTCGCGGACTTTGTCTTTGCGGCGTGAGGAACGCTTCTCGCGGTCTCGCTCGTCGGTTGGCTTGCGCTCGCCCCGTGCCTTTTTCCGCTCTTCTTTCTCTGCCATGCGACGCAGTTGCTCTTCGGCTTCCTTATTGCGACGCTCCAACTCGGCCATCTGGCGAGCTTTCTTCTCTGCAAGTGCAGCGCGCTCGTTCTCGCGTTCGCGTTCCCTGCGCCGCTCAGCCTTGGCCTCTGCCTCTTCAAGTTCGGCACGACGAGATCCTTTCTCTGCATCGCGTTTGGCTCTCCGCTCAGCTCGTCGTGCCTCTTTCTCGGCCTCGTAGTCGGCGCTGCCGTCGGCACCACCATTCCCGCCAGACATCATGACGTCCTCACCCTCTGGACCACGAGGATTGCGCAGACTGCGGCGTTCGTGTCGCAGCCGCTTGGCCTCGTCCTCGGTAGCGCCACCGCGTGTTGTAGAGCGCTTGCGACGCTTGCGCTCATCTTCTGTTTCGTAGGCGGTGCGGCGACGTTCACGAGGCGCCTCTTCTGGTGGCGGCGCCTTCTTGCGACCAAGGCCAAACATGCCCTTGAAGCCTTTGACGGCTGCAGCAGTGCCTGCGACACCGGCAAGGGTGCCCATAGCATCAGAGTTTCCGCGCGCACGACGAGGGCGATCCCGGTCGCGCTCGCGTTCGCGGCGGGGTCGTTCAGCCTCAGCTGGGTAGGGGTCCACCTCCATGGAGTCAGCAACGATGGGATCGTCGGCGCTAGGCGGTGCAGTCACGGGCTCGAGTGGTTGCGCAGAGTCCCGCTTAGATTTGCGGCGTGTAGGCTCTGGTCGTGTAGCTGGAGGAGACTCATCGTCGAGGTCTTGGTCGCCGTCTACAGGATACGGGTCTGGAACAGCTGCCAGGCGGTTAGCTTCGTGTGATTGCTTACGGATGGGCCAGCCAATGACAGGCGTATCGTAATTAGCGGGGAGCGGCTTACCTCGCGTTCTTCCCTTGTCTCTGGCGTCTCGGGTACTAGTCCTGCGCGATGAACTCTTCATGCCCATTACCTTCGCAGCTTTTGAGGAAACCCTTACGTCAGTGTCTGTCTGTGGCGGCGACATCATTGCAGCGTCTTCCTGATCAATGGAGGGTCGGCGTGACATTGACTTCATTCCTGGAGTGCGATGTGACTTGGAGCGGGTTGGCGGGGGAGGCGCAACGCCAAACATTCCACCCAGCCCAGTAGAAGCTCGAGCTGTTTTGGAACGTGACACTGTTGGCCTGGCTGCGTGCATCTTGTCAGACCCTGATGACCGTGATTTGATATCATTGTCTCTGGCCGAAGACGTTCGTCGGTGCGACTTTGTGCGGGCCACGTCAGGCTTGACAGCGCCATCCTCACCACCAGATACTGCCCTGTTTCTGGTTTTGGCACCAAACAGTCCCCATCCTCCAGATGCAGTGCCACTGCGACCTAATCTTGCGCGCTCCTTCCTTGGAGACTCTGTCTTGGGTTCCGGTGCAGATTCTGGGGGTGGGGTGGGAAGTTTTTCGGGTGCATCCTCGTCTTCATCTGGTAGGGCTGCATCTGCATCGTCCGCAGCCTCTGGCTCTTCAGGCGCTTCTTCAATGACCGGTTCTGGCTCAGGTTCCGGAGGAGGTGGTGGTGCCTTCGTCCTGCTGCTCTTTTTCGACTTTTTGTGCCTCTTCTCAGGGACCACAACGACAGGTTCTGGTTCTGGCTCAGGCTCAGGTTCAGGCTCCGCTTCAGGTTCTGGCTCTGGCTCTGGTTCAGGCTCCGCTTCAGGTTCTGGCTCTGGTTCAGGGTCATCAGCATCTGGTTCCGGTTCCGGCTCCGGCTCCGGCTCTGGTTCTGGTTCTGGCTCCGGTTCCTCTTCGATGGGAGGTGGTGGCGGAGGTGGTGGAGCTTCCTCAAATGCCATACCCCTTGATTTGCTACCTTTCTTGGACTTCTTAAGCCTCCTGAGCTCTTGGAGAACTGAGGGTACGGGCGCTGGTTCAGGCTCTGGCTCTGGCTCTGGCTCGGGTTCCGCCTCAGGTTCAGGGTCTTCAGGTTCTGGTGGTGGCGCGGGCGCGTCAGCAAAGTCCATCAAATCACCATCATCATCCGGAAATGCGCCTGGTGCAGGTGACCTTTGCTCAGGCACTTCGACAGGCTCTGGGTCCGGTTCAGGAATGACCAACGGAGCTTCCAACTTTGACTTCTTTGACTTTTTGAGGAGTCTCCTCTCTTCTTTAGACAATTTCTTCGGGGGTACCTCAACGACCTCGACCGCCGGAGGCTCCGGTTCTGGCTCTGGCTCTTCAGGCACAACCTCTGGAATCGGGTCGGGTTCGGGTTCAACATGTCGGTGTTTCTTAGACTTTTTCAGCTTGCGCTCCTCCCTAGACAATTTCTTTGGAGGCGGTTCCTCAACGATCGGAGGTTCTGGATCTTCCGGTAGCTCTTCAACGATTGGCTCAGGTTCGGGCTCAAGCTCAGGCTCAGGCTCAGGTTCTGGTTCCGGTTCCGGTTCAGGCTCTGGGTCGGGCATCACAGGTGCCTCCACTTTAGGCTCGATTTTAGTCTTGCGGAGAGAAATACCCCAAGCGCTGCCCCAGCCGCCTGCTGCTGCCTTTTCCTCCTTCTTGGTAGGTTTTTCGAGTTCTGCCAAAAGTTCGTTGGGGTCTGCATCCTTTACAAGATCGAACAAGTCATCGTCATTTGTAGGTTCTGCAGGTGGTGGTGGCGGTGGTGGAGGGGGTGGCGGAAGTTCCTCCACTACGCCTCTCTTCTTTTTCTTCTTTTTCTCCTTGATGGGGATGACTTCTTGTTCAGCAGCAAGACGAGCGGCCTCAGCTTCCGCAGCCGCAGCTTCGTCAGCTTCTTGCTGGGCTCTCTCAGCAGCCGCGGCAGCCTCAGCGGCTTCAGCAGCTTCTGCGGCCTCTGCGGCCTCTGCGGCCTCTGCGGCCTCTGCGGCCTCTGCAGCCTCTGCAGCCTCTGCAGCTTCTCTAGCCTCGTTCTCAAGCCTCTCCTTCTCCTCGAGTTCCGCTTTCTCTTTGGCCTCGCGCTCGCGTCTCTGTCTTGAAGTCTCTTTCTTCTTAGAAGATAGTCCAAATATGCCCCACCCAGAGCTTCGTTCGGCTTCTTCTTTGGCTCTCGCCTCAGCCTCTTCGGCTTCACGTTGAACTCTCTCAGCTTCCGCAGCCTCAGCAGCTTCACGTTCCAATCGCTGTGCCTCCTCAATACGCGCAGCTTCCTCAGCTTCCAAGCGCTCCTGCTCCTCACGTTCAAGGCGCTCCTTCTCCGCTTGTTCCGCAGCCTCCTTCTCTAGACGCTCTTGTTCCTCCTTCTTCTCGCGGGCCCTCTTCTCTTTCAAACTCTCCTTCTTCTTTGAAGATCCCCAGATACTGGCACCCCACCCAGCAAGCTTCGATCCTGCGGACTCCTCCTCTTGCTTCTTCTTCCTCCTTTTCTCTTCTTCCTCCGCGGCTATGCGTGCCGCTTCTTCTGCCGCAATTCGTGCCGCTTCTGCCTCTTCCTCTGCAATCCGAGCTGCCTCGGCCTCCGCTTCTTCTGCCGCAATTCGTGCCGCTTCTGCCTCTTCTTCTGCAATACGCGCTGCCTCGGCCTCGGCCTCCGCCGCCGCGTCTGCATCTGCGTCTGCTGCTGCGTCTGCCTCCTCAGCATCAATACGAGCCTGTTCAGCTGCTTCTTCGGCTTCGCGTGCAAGGCGCTCTTCCTCTTCTTTCTCAGCCGCCTCCTTCTCCAACCTCTCTTGCTCTTCCCGCTCTTTCTTTTCACGCTTCTCACGAGCTCGTTTCTCGGTCGAACTCTCCTTCTTAGGCGGTTTAGAGGAGCCACTCAAAGAGCCCCAGATGCTGCCTGACTTGCTCTCCTTGTCTTTCTTGCTCTTCTTCTTCTCTTCCACTGGTGGCTCTTCTACTACGGGTTCCTCAGGAGGCGGCGGTTCATCGAGCGAAATGAGATCCTCAAAGGTATCGTTTGGAGGCGGATCTACAACCTCGCCCTTCTTCTTCTTTTTTTTCGTAGTTGTAGCGGCGAAACCCCAGAGATCTTCCTCTTCAGCGGGTGGAGGCGCTTCAATCTCTTTCGGCGGCGGAATTTGACCGTCAAACTCCCCCGGAGGCGTTGGAACGTTGGGGGGAACAAGGCCTTTTTTGCCCTTCTTGGACTTCTTGCCAATGTTGAACGCGGCGCTGCCCCAAGGATCTTCTTCATCTGGTTTCTGAACTGGGGTCGTGGTATCCTCCATCACCTCGACAGGGACGTCCTTCTTTGGGTCCTTGTTCTTCCTCTTACTCCAAGATGGCGCGCCCCAGTCATCTTCATTGTCCTCAGGCTCTTCAACATCCTCGGGTTCTTGAATAGTCGCTGCCTCTTCCACTGGCTCTGGTCCGGGCTCCGGGAGTGGCTCTAGTTCGACTGCTTTGCTCCTCTTCTTTTTCTTTGAGCCTCCCCATATCGAGCTCAGGCCCCAATCAGACCCTTTCTCTTCTTCCTGGGGAGGATCTGGATCTGGATCTGGAATAGGTTCAGGCTCGACTGGAGGTGACTCTTCCACAACGGGTTCTTCGATGATGACAGCGGCGCCTTTCTTCCCTTTTTTACTCTTCTTGGTGGTAGGCGTTACTGAGCCCCAGTCATCCCAGGGGTCGGTCGACTTTTCGGCAGGCTCTGGATCAATGGCTTCTGACTCAGGAGGCGGAGGAGGCGGTGGTGGCGGTGGAGGTGGAAGCTCCTCTTTTGCTCCCTTCTTGCTCTTCTTCTTCTTTGTAGTTGGGGCCGTGCCGCCCCAATCACCCCAGGGGTCGTCGTCCTTCTTCTTACTCTTCTCAGCCTCAGCCGCAGCCGCAGCCGCAGCAGCGGCCTCTTCCTCCTCCACTCGCTTTGCCTCGGCTTCTTCCTCTTCTAAGCGTATCCTCTCGGCCTCTTCTTCCTCTTGGCGTTGGAGCTCGGCAGCCTCGTCCTCTTCTTTCTGTCGCTTAGCATTCTCTTCTTCCTTCAACTTAGCCTCTTTTGCCTCTCTGTCCAGCTTGATCTTGAGCTTCTTCGCCTGTGACTTGCTGAGCCCAGCATATGGATCGACAGGCGGTTCTGGTTCAGGTTCAGGTTCCGGTTCAGGCTCAGGTTCGGCTGGCTCAGGTTCAGGCTCGGGCTCGGGCTCAGGCTCAGGCTCGGGAGGAGGAGGCGGCGGTTCTTCCTTTGCTCCCTTCTTACCTTTTTTCTTCTTAACACCAGCGGCAACACCTCCCCATGGATCTTCTTCCTTGACAGGTTCTGGTTCTGGTTCAGGCGGTGGCTCATCAGGTGCGCTGTCGTCTATTAGAACCCCTTTCTTGCTCTTCTTCTTGACCTTAGTAGTTGCGCCAAGACCCCGGCCATCATCTTCCGCGGGCTTTCCCTCGGTCGCGGGATCCTTGAACGCGTCGAAATCAAAGTCGAAGCCATTTGGATCCTTCTTCTTCTTGTCTGCGGAACCCCAGGGGTTGTCGCCATCTTGGTTAGAATCCTTTGCACTATCCGTCAAGCCGCCCCAACCAGATGATTTGTTTGATGAGCCCCAGCCAGAAGCCCAGCTGCTAAGTCCAGGAAGTCCAAATCCAGATTTTGATGCGCCGGTATCACCGAAATTCATGTCAAGTTTGGGGGCGCTTCCTTCGTCAAGGTTGATCTCGTCGAATGTTGTTGGTGGCTCTGCTGGGGGATCAGGAGGAGGCGGGGGTGCGGCTTCGGCAGTCTATCGTGAGTTAGCGCAATGTGGCATGTAACTAAAGGAGCCGAAAACACAGACCTTCCCCTTTTTGCTCTTCTTCTTCTTGCCGCCCGCACCGAGCGAGGCCCAGTCATCTGTCTTTTGACTTGGATTCGCCCAGCTAAGATCAGCTGCTGCTTTCGTCACTGAAATCGTAGTCGCGGCTGCAGCTGCAGCTGCAGCGGCTTCCTCTTCTTCTTTCTTCTGGCGCTCGGCCTCCTCTTCGGCTTCCTTAGCTAAACGCTCCTCTTCTTCCTTTTGCTGGCGCTCCTCCTCCTCTTTCTGCAACCGCTCTTCTTCCTCCTTCTTCAGTCTCTCCTCTTCCTCCTTCTCCTTTTTCAATTTCTTCTTACCCTTGTCTCCGTCGCCTCCATCTCCACCGTCTCCACCGCTAGCCCCACCGTCTGCAGGAGGGTCGTCGCCATTGTCGCCACCATCACCCTTCTTCGCATCATCGACCGGAGCGGTTGCAGTGGGTTTCTTTGCAGTCTTTCCGCTTTTACCCTTCTTCGCATGTGACTTAATGCCGGTTTCACAGTAACCATAGTCAATGTCCACAAACGGCGATTTCACATCGAGAAAGAAGACGGAAGAATCAGGTGATGAGTTGTTGCTTATGCGTAAACAATTCGGAATAGTAGAACACAACGACGCGTCGAGAGAAGAAAAGGGTTTGTATTCAACCGCTTGCGCAATGGCCAGCGCATCGGTAGAGGTGTAGTCCGGAGGTAGATCTGCAACGGATTCGCGGTAGGAAGGCGGTGGATATCCATAGGCGCATGGCGATGGGTTCCATAGTTCTGGTATCGGCGCAGAGGCGGATAGAAGAAGACCAGACAATCGGGTCGCGAGGTCGTGCCGCTAGATATACAAGTTAGAGAATAGACCCAGTGAATCGACAAGCGCAAAGATGGTTCAGAGTAACGTGAAGTTTGGAATGTGGGGTAATCGCGACCAAAAATGTGGGCAAAAGGACCAAACAAAGCAGTGTCGTCATACCGAGATATCGTCGCTACTCGATCTCCTGTCGCCAGAGTCGCGGCTTTCCAGCCCGTCAAGCGCAAAGTGTATATCGTCCATTATGTCGGCCAGGGGATCGCCATTTCCAGACTCCCAGGCTGCCATGTTCTCGGATGTGTAGCTGCTTGCTGGCCAAGCACTCTGAATCCCACTCTTTCTCTCCCAGCCACCTTCAGCCGATCCAGTCCTCGAAAGCGGCGGGGTCCTTCGTTTCGCAGATGGCGCGGCGGCGGCGGCGCGACGAGAGCTGGCAGCAGACATTGTGCGAATATGAGAGGCGCAAGTAGAAGGAGCACGGCGGAGGTAGGCACATGAGCGCTCGTGCGAAACCGCAAGAGGCGAGCGGCAAGCGATCGATTGCGAAAACGGCGAAGGTTGTTGTTGTCGTATACGGTACGGAGGCGGGAAATGCGCAGCGTGACTTGCCTGGTGATGTCCTACTGCAGGGTCTCACTGCGGTCCAGCTATAGTAGTAATAGTAGTAGTAGTAGTAGTAATAGCAGCAGTAGTAGTAACGATGATAGTTGTAGTGGTACACCAGGGTAAAAGAAAAAAATCACAACGGGTCCTCAACAAGCGATTATGGCGATGCGATCGGGGACAGAATACAACAGACGACTATCGAAAACCTCCAAAGGTACGCGACGGGCAAACGTCGTTCGAGGCTGTCGAGGATCGCAGGGGCAAGTGTGTGTAGGAGAACTGCAGGCGCACCGATTCAGAGAGCGTCAGAGGCGAAAGCAGGGGAGCAGGCGTCGCGAGTGGTCACAAGGACTCTGTGGTGGGTGTGGATGTCTTTCCGCAACGCCAATCGTTATCGGCGTCGAATAGTCTCTTCTCCCTGGGCGCACCAAGCCTGTTGGAGCTTGCGGTTCGTTTCATCCACCTCGTCACACACGCGCCCGGACCAGCAGGCGGAATCTCCAAAAATGAGGGGTGGGCTCGTCGAGGGATGTGCAGCCGGCAGGGACGGCTGGGGAAGGCGGGTGTATGAGGTTTGTCCCAGGTATCGTGAAATGTCGAGCTTAGATCAGATGCAGGGAAAAAAGCGATGCGCGAATGCGGGCGGTAGAGGTAAGTTATTCCGTTGACACAGGTTTTACGCGGCTTAGGCCCGAGGTGCATTGCATGCGCGCGGGCTGTGTTGTGGGTTATTCACTGTTGTGCTTCAGTCTGGAGGCGCCAGGCGCACGAAGCAGCATGGCACCCTCGGAACCCATCCCTCTCTGTCTAGTCCGACTCCCAGCCATGCTGTTGTGGGCCAATTGCGGAGAGCGATGTGGGTATCAGTGCTGCTGGCAGATTCAGTCGCATATTTTGCCCGTGGGTGTGCTCTACACCGCCAGTCCTCTTTTGCTGGCCACGCCCAATCGCTGCCGCCACCACCGCCCATCGCTGAGCGCGGCAAAACTGCACGTGTAGCAAACGTGCATTAGGGCTGCCGCTTTCGCTCGTTGTCGAGGGAATGGTACATGAACAACGCATAGCGGACTGTAATTTGCATGCCATCACACACACACACACTCTCTCTCTCTCTCTCAACCTAAATGACGCGCTGTTCGGTGGGGCTGTCAACCACCATCTTGGACGCAATCCTCGCACATGGGTCAAGAGTTCGTCACGCTCTCGGGAGGGGTAAATCTCGCGCCATGGCTCCACACAAGTGTTCCTCTGCCTTCTGATCACTTCTAGCCGGCTAGTTTCTGCACACGGTCATGCCTAATGTGTTGGGTATAGGGTATTTTAGATTGTTGTAGTAGCCCTATATGCAGGCATGACAGCCGTGTCAAACACCTAGGGCTACGAGCTACTTGCAGCCACAAAGGGCAGAAAAAAAGACGTGTCCACATACACCGGGGCCCGTGGCCCCGCCACTCCACCGCCGGGTATCAATTCACATGAAAGAAATTATCTATAGTCGTGACCTCCCAGAGAGATACTTGAAGCAAGTTTGCCGAAGCATGTAAAGGAAGATGAAATCGAAGAGAAAACAAGGGATATCCGAGAGTCGAGAAGATTATACGTGATAGGGAGTAAGGCTCGTGGGGAATAAAAGGCGATATACGCTAAATCGCAACATTCGAGTTAGACATTACCATAATGTGAGAAAGCAAATTCAAATGAATGAACGCGGCCCATTAGTAAAGGTAGCCGGTTTAGGAGTCCTCGCCCATGAGGATCTTGCGCGCCTCGTCAAGTCTTCGTCGCCATTCTTTACGCTCGTAGGCTTCGCCGTACGTGCTCTGCAGGTTGGAGCAGACTTGCTGTATACCAGCAGCGACGCCGTAGACAAGCTGTGTTTCTTCCTCGCTGAAGGCTATTCGTGGCTCGTCACGTGAGCCTTCCGTCAGAATGGAAAAGATCTTCGACGTTTGGAGACCGCTGGCAAGCTCTCCAGGCGAAGACGAGCCGCGAGATATTAACGTCTGAGTGGGCGATGCGCCATTGCCGCGTCGCATGTTAATAGCCGAGTCAGACCTAAGGGAGAGAAAGCCATTTTGAGTGCCAGGACGAGAGAGCGACCGAGCCTGATTAGACATGATCTGCTGAGAGAATTGGTCCATTTGTTCGTTGTGATCGTCATCGTCGTCGCCTTGATCTTCTGCTGCCGTGGCGAATGTGGCGACAGTCGAGACCGAGTCAGCGCTCGGGTTTCGTTGATGATAGGAAATCCTCTTTTCAGCAGTGCTGAGCTCGTCGCTAGTCTGCACAGCGGTGACGGGTCGGGTGGTAGCGACAGAGGTACCTGAGCTCGTGCTAGATCGACGGTCTTCAAGACTGTAAGTGCCCATCGCACTATGCAGAAAGAAGGTCTCATAGTCGAACGCATCTACTCGATCCTCATGTCGCTCTGTAGTTGGCATCTCGTAGACTGCATCCTCGTACACGCTGTCTGGTCCGGCGTCTACGTGCCCGTCATGGACAGAGACAAAATCGGCGTCGTCTGCTTCCGAAGCTTCGTATGATTCTGACTCACTTGAGTCACTTTCCCTTTGCCCATACGAGTGAGTGGGGGATGCAAGTCCGCTGGACACGCTATGCTGGTCTTTGTATTGCGTGACCAGGTTCTCGCCGTGCTTTTGGGAATCAGTGGTGGCTGCGGTCAGTGGCCTATCCTGTTCTTCAGGGTAAAGTCCGGTCCGAGTGAGCGGTTCAGTCGTGATACCCAGCCCAGCGGTTCCAGTAATGGGGCTCTCGGGCTGGTATATATTTGAGCTTGAGTGCCATGTTTCAGCCGAAGTGAAGGGACTAGGTGCGCGTAGGTTTTGCATACTGCGCCGTCGAAGATGGTCTTCTTGTGCCTTCAGCTTCAGGCTGGAAATTCTTCCTTTAAGGTCGTTCATCTGGTCGCGGAGGCCGCTGGCTGCAGAGGTGGATCGGTGTACTCTGGCTCCATCTTCGTCTTCTGGTAGGGTTTCTAGGGCAGGTGGCGATTTGGAGCTTCTTGACGCTGACCTTCCCCCGTGGTCGCGGTCCGAGTTAGTCCAGGTGGTCCGGGGATTGCGGAGGTGTTCGACGCTTCGTGACTCTTTGATGGGGAAACGGCCTTGACCATAGCTCTCGGGCGCCCATGGACCGCTGGTATGACCAAATGCGCTAGATGCCCGCTTATTCGACGAGGTCCGGGTCATGTATGAATAGGAAGGCGTGAAAGGAAGCGGCACTGATGTCTCGCTAAGACCGCGTGTGTGTCCGTCTCGGCCAATGGGCGTAAGTAGTGATTGTCGATGAGCGTTGAGGCGTGGAGGTATCGGCCCCATTCCAGCATATAGTCTCCGGTCACGCTCGCGACTGGCTACCATATGATGGGTAAGGTCGGAAGATACGCTTTTGGAGCTGAAAGTGGGTGAGACCACCAACGACTCTCGTGCGCCCCGGAGGTTCCCCTCCATGACCTATCGTCGTCAGTGATTGTGCAGGGCAAGACAAGGCAGCATGAGACTGGGCCTACATTCAACCTCTTTTTCGCATTCGCCAGGATAATCTCTGCCCTTCGACTCAGTGCCGCTGAAGAGTAAGGGTCGTCGTCATCGTCACTGCCGCTGTTGCGCTCTTCCGGCCACCGCTCGTTGCTCTTCATGCCGTCAGCGCCGTCAGCATCGGTTTTGGTACGGTCGCGCTTTTCCTGGTCTTCTAGGTCCACGGCGCTGTCTTCGAAGCCGTCGTGGCTGTCAAATCCTGGCCAGTGCTCAAGATCCTCGGTAAAGATGGAGCTTGACGAGGGGCTAGCTTTGCGCTGATCGAGGCCATGCCAATTGCTGGGCGAGTGGCTGCTCAGGGCAGTGTGGATGGTGGGCGACGAAGCCAGAGCATCGTCGCGGGCAGTCATGCTCCTGGACGAGGCTGAGTCGGTCAAGTTGCGCAGCGTGGAGCGCGAGGACTGTGCTGATAGCGACGGGGATTTTGTTTGTTGTGAGGCGCGGCGCCGGCCCTGGGGGACTGAACCTAATCTGGCTTGACTCGAGTTTGTGTGCCTATACAAGTCGGACGGAGACGGCGGCCGCTCAATGACCGGAGTGGGCGAAGTAGCGCGAATAAAGTCCCCCTCGAAGGCGGGCAGAATCATGCCCGCATCGCTGAGCGTTGGGGAGCGTTGTCCATGAGGTGCAGGACGGGAAGCTACCGTGACGGCCATGGTTACCTGCAGGAATGGGTGGGTGGGCTACCTTAGCTTGGCTGCAGTGCTGGACATGTCGGTTCGGGGACCTGGAGTTTGGTAGTCGACTTCCGCGCGGGACCTGGGTCGAAAGCGATGTTTGGGCAAGTAGGACGGAACTCGAGAAGTAGAAGACACTGGGCGCGTCTCTTCGATTTTCATAATTTCAGCGTGATTAGCCTTCTCGACAGACGGCTGCATTGACCAGCCGGCAACTGGAGGCGTCTTTAGGGGCAGAGGCCAAGGGCCGATTGCTGGTGATCCCCGGCAAATTACCTCGCGGCGCCGCACCAGCCCGCTGTGATTCGTGGCGCTGACCCGTCTACTGCAAGGGACGCTGACTTCATGTCCGCTATAACGGCGATCCCTGCTCCTCATTGTGCGGGTACCCGTCGCGTTCCACGCGTTGATAGACGCATGCGGCCCTCACCATCGCCATCGCGTCGGCTAGCAGCCGACTTGTTCAAGTCTCTCTGAGCTGACAGTGGCACACGGCATCTGGCCGCGCCACCGAGCCAAATTCATGGCGCTCACAGACTATTTCCCTTTGCGAGCCGTAGCTCAACGATCAACATCGTCGGCGCACGCGCCGATTACAGACTTGTCTGCCTAGTGCAGTGCAGGCATCGCTTGCATTACATGCTGAGAAGACATGTGCAAGGGCTGACAGCATATACACGTCACGTCAGCTCGGAGGCAGTCCTGCTGTCTATTGCTCAATAATTTTTTTATAGTATCATAACCATAACCATAATCCCTCCTAGTCGCATGCGGCTTCTAGAACGCCATGCACGCCGCCCAGTGCTCCATGATATGCGAAAATCCCGTCCCATGCTCGCTAATAAAGATACAACGTTCAAAGTCAAGAGGAGCATTTCTATGCGAAAGCGTCGTCATCGTCGTTCCATCCCAACGCATCATATATGGACGGCTCCGTGTCATCTTCATGTCCCAATGCTGAAAAGGGGACAGGAACAGCCTCGCTGGCTGGCATCGAAAAAGATTTGGTGGGTGTGGCGACCACAGCAGGAGGCTCAAAGTTAGTGTTGTTGGGCGGTGAATTGCCGATGACTTTGCCAGGGGTTTCAAACACATGCGAGAGCCCATCAAACCTACTATGCGGACAAGGGGCCGCCGCCTTTAATGGCGTCGCAAAAATCCTCCTCCGGACTGTTTCCGAGGAGAATGCTTTGGCTGGTGGCGCTTTGGATGGTGTCTCGGCAATGCTGGACTGCGCTAGGTCACGAGCCGTCGCATGGCGATGGCCCGTCGCGGGCACCATTGCAGGCGGTGGCCGGACACCAGAGGATGGAACGCAAAACCCACTCGAATGAGGTGCTCCCGACCCGGGGGGCCTAACGAACGGGTCGTAGTCTGGTTGTCGAGGTGTCTGTTCGACCATATTCTTGGTCCTTCGCCCAACTCGTGGCGTTGCGGAAACCTGAACGTCTTTGACACTCTTTCTGACTGTGACGGCTGGTTTCCTTGATTTGCTAGGCAAGCCGAGACCACGTTGCTCAATCTCGGCGATGTAGCCACCAGCAGCCAGTCCCCGGTTTGGCTTCTTCAATGCTGATATAGCCTCTTGCAAGTCTTCCTCCACTCGCTGTTTCTGCTTGATCTTTGCTGATGCCGCCGCCGAAGGCTGAGCAAGATCAATTTGACGGCCTTGCAAATGTCGAATCTGTGACATCGACTGTCTAGCGCTCTTGGAAGGACTGCGCCGAAACGGTATCGCAGACAGTGGAACCTCACTGCCTTCTCTTTTGATACCGTCTATCAACGCGGAGTCGGTAGCAGATCGGCTTAGAGACGGCGTTGTCCGCTCAATCGTTCGTCCCGTATTGTCTGTAGCGACTCTCGCGAGGGAACGCCGGGACTTCTTGGCTTCGGGTTCCTTGGAGTCTTTTGACTTGCGTGAGGTGATGGGGGGCCTATTTGCCTTTCGTTTAGAGGGTAAGCTATGCGCTGGTCCACCCAGCTTCTTGTTGACCATGAGCGCCTGCTCGGGAAGTCGATTAATGTAGAAGGGTATTATGACTTCAACGCAAAAGCTGTGTAAACGATCATTGGTACCATTGCGGCCAACGCTATCCGAATTCTCGTTTTGTCGAGATGGCTTAGCATCGAAATCCAGTATTCCGACTTCCTCTGTTGCATGCCATATGCAAAGTTTGTCGAGCAGGAGATCGAGTTGAACGTTGATGTCATCAAGCTTCTTTTTGCGCTTCTTCGGGGCGGGTTGCTCGCCTTGGTTCTGGCTTTCATCTCCTGTCGGTTGCTTTTCAGGGGGTTTGCTTGTGGAATTAGCTTCGAGTGCGATAATCTCAAGCATGAGTATCAGCTGAGCCAGTGTCTCGCGAACCCGTAGGTCGCCAATGCGCCTTTTGATGCGCTGGTCTATGGTCTCCGTAGCCATTGTGTCACCACTAGGCAGCTCCGAGTGCCACCACTTCTTGACTAACGACTCTTCTTGTGGGTATACACCATCTCGACTAAGCTTCACCTTCTTTTTCGATTTCTTCGCCTTGATGGCCCCTGCGGCAGGCTCGTCGTCTGAATAGCTCCCTGGCGGCATGGCTTTGATCAACGCTGGGAGTTTATCGTAGTACTTCTTTTCGCTGGCCTTTGGACTTAGAAGCATGGCTCTCAGGAATGCGACAAGATCATGAGTTGGAGGAGCACCTTGGTCAGCCAATGTAAAAGCGTTTCGTATTCGAGTGATTGGGCCCTTGGCAAGATAGGCTAGAGAGGTTTTTGACATGTAGACAGCATCCAGATACTGGTGGACCAGGGTTTCGAGTTGCTCTTGGGGTGATAATGGTGCTGGTAGGGGTTCGAGTGGGTTTTCTATTGGTACAGTGTCGAGGCCGGCGATAACTTGGAGGGTAGATGTTTCCAGTAGCTGCGATTCCACTGTCGTCGGCGCTTGCGGTAGCTTCGGTCGGAGCATGCTCAACCTCGCGCGTTCCGCTAATGGTTCGACGGTCTGTGTCTCTATTGCAGCATGTTGCCACCATCCCCCCTGCGTATTTGTGCCCATGTCTGCCTTTGGTCGTATTGACAGCCTCTGAAGATTTGCAGGATCCCACAGGTCTGCAACATCTCTCTCCTTCAGCCAGCCCGCAAGCCTGCAGATGCTGTAGACGTGAGGCTGTACACGCTCTATTGCGCACAGACTCTTCTTCGTCTCCAACTGTGCAATGAGGACCCTAGGGGCCGCGTGATATCCATTATTCGACTCGTCGTCTTCTAGGATGTCGATTCGAGCAGCGAAGCGGCTATTCGAAGCAAAGTCATCGTCGGTGGAGGTATCGAGGAAGGTAAGAGGCAGTTGGGAACGTCCAACTACCCGGACAGGTCTGAAGGTCACGGGTCTAGCGTAGGGCGATTCGGAGTGCGGCCTGATCGTCACGGGCTTATTCGAGGCTCCGAGACCGCAGAGCGTGTCTCTCTTCAGTTTTGAAGGGAGTTGAGGCTTGGGTTCCTCATGTTTGGCGGCCAATCGTAGTAGCTGGGTTGGTGTATCCGAGACTGGTTGTAGCATTGTCTTCGTTTGCAATGCGTATGTGGTCATTGGGACTGCGCATGGCTATCCGTGGGCTGTACAAGGCGGCAAATGAGTGTTGAAGTGGGTTGCTTTCCCGAGCAGACGCGTTGCGGCAGTCGCGAATCACGAAGGCTCGTGCACTACAATCTCCGCGTCACAACGTCATTCCCCGTCCATCACCTCGATTAGCTCGACCACGCAATGCGAGCCAGAACATAGGTGGATAGGCAGTACGAAGTCTAAGATTCTGCTCCAACCCCCCCCCCCCCCCCCAGTATCCACGTTACGGGTAGACCTCGTGCATCTCGTGCGTTTAAGCTGCGCCTCCAGTGGTCTTGTAGCTTTATTGACGCACACGATTTTTGTCTTCTGAACACCGACATAAATTGGAGCCAGTGATGCTGCAGTCACGTCGTGCTGCTTTGTCAAGGTTGTAGTTCAAAGCGTGTTCAGAGCATATTCTTAGCTACGACACTCGGCAGGCATGGATGATTTGCTACTTTGTGTACAGCAATTCCCCCACCTTACACAGCAGGCCCTCTCCCAACCCACATTCTGTAACTTCGAAAAGGCCCTTTCCTTTTATCAGTATTGTTGTACTGGAAACTCGGACCCAACTCGAGCTGATTGGTGTTGAAATACAGCCATCCATCCAGAATAGCCATTGAATCAGCATGTTGAATCATGGCATTCCGTACCAAAACCCTCACCACGTAGTCCTCGGCTGGGATGACGCCGAACCCACCAGGCTCATTGCTGTCAACGGTCACATTAGTCTCGGCTTCAAGTGTATCGACGTAGTATATCGCGTTTTGCTCGCTTGCTGCGATATACACGCGGCCCCGATCGTCAGCGGTGAAGCCAGCTTGTTCCGAAGCACATTGACCTGGGTCCTGCACTGCAGCGAGAACCTCCGCTTCCGTATTTTCAGGGTTGACAAGGAGTTCTTGCGAGATGTAGTAGAAGCGTCTGGAAGCTAGAACGCCCCAGTAGAAATTTCCGGATGCTGTTGTTTCCATTAGTGGTGAAACGCAGATGTGGCTAAAGTAGCGCTCACCCAATGCGATTCCATCTGCTGCCGTGGTAAGGTGGCCCTTTTTGGTACCATTCCAGGTATAGATGAGCTCACCGCCATACGACCCCACGTATCCTTCATCTGCTCGAACGACACTTGTATTGAAAAGTCGTCGTACAGCGCTGCCATCTTCTAGATCGATCGCTAGCAGCGAGCTATTCTTGCTAGCATCTGTGATAAAGGCATATCCTTCTCTTCCCCCAAGGGTGGTATTGACGCGCATGTCATTCATGTTCATCCGATGCAACAACAATGACTGCGGTATGACATAAGTTCGAAGGTGTTTGCCTGTAGTTTCATTGAAGCTCATAAGTTTTGCGCCTCCAAAAATGGCGTCAGCTTCTGGCGTTGCGTCGTAAGGGATACCGCTATCGACAACCCAGAGCCGACCTCGGTCATCCAGCACAATGTTTTGTACGTTGATGAAGCATGTGCTCGGGTCTTCGCCAACGGTGCAATTCTGGATATTTGCACTAGGCCACGGTGCTTCATCGTTGAAAGAAGTGCAGATTACGATGTTGTTTGCTGTTTGGCCAGAATTACGGGGGTATGTCAGATACAGATTATGGGCTGAGTCGACGGCTAATCCGGTAGGCGGCTTCTGAGAGTCGTGAATGGCTTCTAAGAGCGGCCCTACAAGAGTGAAATCTTGAGGATATGCTCCGATGGTATACCCAGGACCGAAGGGGCGGTAGTCACCGGAAGGCGTCTCCCAGTATTCTGCCGCCGACGAGAAGGTTGCCAGGGCCAGCATCCATTTTAGTTTACAGCTCATAATGAAAGATCCGAGAAGATGACGGGGCCTTGATTGGAACTTCAGATATAGCTAGTAAACATGTATACATATATATATATATATTATGTAGAGATCGCGATGGGACTAAGAAGACGTTTTGTGTCAATACGCTCAAGAAAACGGATGCGGACGTAACAGGTACTTAGCTAGAGACTGGTACGCGATAACCCAGACCCCGCCGTGACCCGAAATACATCAATGACGTTCGCATTAGTGTCGTGATAATTAACTCCCGATCAACTGAATACATGGTACCCCGGTTATTCTGGTGGAGGAGAGGGGTTCCGCAAATAAGATCAGGCAATCCCATGTTTGCTTAACCCGCGTCACACTAAACCGGAATCGTATTGGCGCGCTTCCCCAGCTTCCGCTTGTGTCATCGGTTGCGACCGAGGCCGGTAACCGTCGGCTTTGAGCGCTCACAATTATCACACCTCGGTGGCAGGTCTTGAATATGTTTCTTTCACCGAGAAATTGCGTATGCGCACTCTATCCACCATGAAGTCCTTTGCAAGCAGAGAGGCATCGCGCCTATTCTCCCGATCAAACCTCGCCCAGCGGACATCAATCACCGCCTCAAGAAGTGTAAACACGCGCATACACGATCAAAGAAGAGGATTCCGGGAAACAAGGAGATTACTAGTGGTCAAGCCATACTTGCTCGCCGATATTGGGGAAGGTAAGCACTCGAGTGGAAGGAAAAAGATGGTGACAGAAGCTAAGCATGCTGTGCATAGGTATCACGGAATGCCAGGTCATCCAGTGGTTCGTTAAACCGGGGGCGCGCGTTGAGCAATTCGATCCCATTTGCGAGGTACAATCGGACAAAGCATCTGTTGAGGTATGTATCTATCGATTCGCACGAAAAACAATGGCTAAGGCGTGTAGATCACCTCGCGATTCGATGGCGTTATCAAGAAGCTGTACTACGAACCAGACGATATGGCTAGGGTTGGAAAGGTAATTCTGTCTCCCATCCCCGCGCGCATCTAAGCTGACAGTGAAAGCCCTTGGTAGATATCGACATCCAAAGCGAGATCTCTGCTGCCGATGAAGCCCTACTCAACGGAGGATCGGGCAAACAAGACGACGAGGCGCTGCTCACCGGAGGCGGAGGCAAGCAAGCAGAGCAAAGCACGCCGAAAAGTCTAGATTCACAAGAACAGGGAATTGAACTGGGGAGGAATGATACAAAGGCTACCAATGGAGATGTGCCTGCCTCAGATCAAAGTGCGGCTCTGCCGTCGGAACCATCTCAAGCGGGGTCGCCGATAAAACGACAAGCAGGCAAGCATGCGTCGCTCGCAACGCCAGCCGTACGGCATATGATCAAGGAACACAAAATCAAGATTGAAGACATAGAGGGCACAGGCAAGGAAGGTCGTGTGCTCAAGGACGATGTCCAACGGTACGTCGAATCTGCTAAGCAGATGGCAAGCGCACCGCCAGCGACATCAGCGCCCACACCCGTCCCAACACAACAAGTGGAAGACCAGGTGAAGCCGTTCACGCCAGTACAGTCTGGCATGTTCAAGCAAATGACCAAGTCCTTGTCAATACCACATTTCCTCTATACCGACGCCGTGGATTTCAGCTCCCTGACATCGCTGCGTAAAAAGTACAACGCTGGTCGTGAGAAGCCGGAGCGGATTACACCACTACCAATCATCATCAAAGCCGTCTCACTTACATTCCAACAATTCCCGCTACTCAACTCGCACCTAGACACGACTACCAATCCGGACAAGCCTCAGATGATACTAAAGGGGAGCCACAACATTGGAATCGCTGTTGACTCGCCTTCGGGGCTCCTGGTGCCTGTCATCAAGAATGTTCAAAACCACAGCATCGCTTCTTTAGCTCAAGAGATTCAACGTCTGAGCTCCCTCGCTCGCTCTGGCAAGCTCACATCTGCCGATCTTACGGGTGCGACTTTCACCGTTAGCAACATTGGCAGCATTGGTGGAGGCACTGTCGCGCCTGTTATTGTGGGACCACAAGTTGGTATACTAGGTATTGGTAAAGCGAGAGTGGTTCCTGCTTTTGGGGAAACTGGGGAGCTGGTGAAGAGGGAGGAATGCGTGTTCAGTTGGAGTGCCGACCACAGGGTAGTCGATGGAGCGTATGTGGCAAGGGCGGCAGATGAAGTCAGAAAGTGCATTGAGGGTGTAGAGGGCATGCTTGTGAGGATGCGGTAACAAATTTAGGTAGGACTAAAAGTTAGAAGCAGACAAAATGCGTTGTTCTACAATTTCACAGCACTATGCATTCGATGTCCTTCCTTTTCTTTTCTTTTTGGCTCCTGTGTGGGGGCAGATATTATGGGTGCTTGGACAAACTCTTCGTCTGGGTTTTCTCTTTGGAGGAAGTTTGTTAAAGGTGGTTGACTACCAGGCCATGCACATGCTAGATGGACAAGCTGATGAAAGCATCAAGAGCGACGCCTCTCTTCCCAACGCTCCATCGTCCACTAGCTCGGATGCATGGCCGCTCAAATCAAGATCAAGCAGCACCCTTGAGTACCTGCTCCAGGCTGTTCTTGCTGTTCGTGTACGTCTTCTCTAGGTAGTCCTCTTTCTTGTCCAAGTTGCCCATTTCTTTTGCCAGCGCTTCACTCTCATCCTTCAGCCTCTTCTGCACGTCTGGGATAGGTGTACAGACGAACCTGGAAGGAGTTGATCAGCACCTGATGTTCGCCGCAGTCACGAGGCAGATTGGGATTGGGATACAACCTACATCTTTCCGACACCCTCGTACACCTTTGTGTCCGCAGGCAGGGAGGCGACCTCAGACGAGGTAAGCTGCAGCATGCGGCCCTCTCGTGTTCGGGCAGCCTTTTGCTGTTTGACGATGACGAGTTGCTGCTCGGCGAAGGCCTTCTTCTGGCTGATCTCCTGCAGGACCTGACTTTGTCAGACTCACCCCGTCCTCAATACCACATATGAAGGCTGCATACCTTTTGCAATGCTTCGTTTGGCATAGACATGGTGGCGAAACTTGGCGTTGACAATGTCCGGCACTCTCGTGAGTTGAAAGGGCGGCCGCTCAAGCTTTCTCTCGGTTCGGCAGATTCGAGGCCCTGCGGCGACGTGATTGGCTCACAAAAACAGCACCGCTGCTACTGCTACTGCTGCTGCTGCTCGCAACCTTTCCCCCACGTGTGCGAGACGTGAGGAGTTGGCAAACAAGATTGCAACTACGCCGTCACCCCTTTGCACTTCACGTTAGACTGCATGGCGTGTTGATTGGTGCGGTGCGAGTTTTGTCGTTTGAAGCATTGACGTCACTTTTTGGTCGTCGCATCTTTTTCCTTCCGCAAAGTCCGGAACTAGATAGCAGTTCGATGTCTAGGGTGGGACAATCCATCGTTTCTTGCATCTTCATCATTCTCGCTTTTGATTCGAGTCTATATTACGGCAGTATGGCTGCGCTATTCTCTCGCCTTCCGTCAATACCTTATCCGCCTGAACAGGACGGCTGGTTTTCGCCTGTCACGTCTACTCTCGACTGGTGTGAAGAGGTGTGTTGATGTGCCTAGATAGACGACGGGGTTGGAGAGGGAGAGGGGATACTGCTGACATTCGGAAGAACTACGTTGTCACTCACTATGCGGCTGAGATTATCAACACGCTCACGAACCTGTTGTTCATGTACCTCGCTGCCAAGGGCATACGCAATTGCTTGAAAAATGGACATGACACAGTCTTTCTCGTTGTGTTTATCGGCTATCTGCTTGTCGGAAGTGGTAGTTTTCTGTTTCACGCGACATTGAAGTGTACGTGTAGCTGCAAAGAAAAGGTGGCGAAGCAGGTCCTGATGCGCTATAGACCCTATGCAGCTTGTGGATGAGCTCTCGATGATCTACACTACGTGTCTGATGAACTTTGCGACATTCTCGTATGGCAAGTCACGGCTGTATTCAACGATACTGGCTATCGGTCTGGTATCCCTCGCAGTGTTTATTACACTTTACTACCACTACCTGCAAGATCCAAGCTTCCACCAGAACGCGTACGCGATGCTCACGGCAATCGTCTTGTTTCGCGCCATGTATGTGATGGAGGTCAACATGCGTCCACGGTTCCGCTCCAAGGAGAGAGAAGCAGCGAACCCGCGCCGGAAGGGCGGGGTGAAGGCGGTGCAGCAAAGGGAGGATCAGCGAGACCAGGAGATTCTCCGCACCATGTGGACCATGATTGGATTTGGTCTCAGCATCTTCTTGGGCGGCTTCGGTGTGTGGCATCTCGACAACGAGCATTGCACGCAGCTCGTGCAGTGGCGGAGGGAAATGGGCATGCCCTGGGGGTTTGTGTTGGAGGGCCATGGGTGGTGGTGCGTACTCTCTGCACGTGGCTCAAGCGACAAAGGCTGACTAGTCTAGGCATCTCATGACGGGAACTGGGGCGTACTTTTACATTGTATGGGGCGTCTGGCTCCGACACTGCCTCAACTACAGACAAGACGAGTACGAGCTGGTATGGCCCAACATTTGGACGATGCCAGCGGTGGTCAAAAGACAGAGCGCAGCGGCTACTGGTGGTGCGAGCGGGCGTGGGAAGAAGGAGGTGTGAGAAGGGGGTTAGGCGTGGAAGCTGCAGCGGGTTATGCTATGCTCGCAGGATAAGTGTAGTGCGGAATCCCGCTGTAAGGACAGTCGGACCGCCCAAGAAAGGGCTGGCTGGGATGGAAGGAGTGCCGCAGCGAGAGCCCCTTTGGCGGCCGTTGTTGCGCGCCACGCTATAGTATAGAGCAGATGGACACGACAACTACACGGGCTGCAACGGCACAGCAATACAGGCCCTTTCGCCTCATATCCCCCCCCCCCCCCCCTAGTGCGTGTATGTCTTGACTCGGCACTCGTGCCGCGGGCAAAAGCTGGTGCCTGTCGCGCGTTGTTAGTAAATAGCGTTAGCGCCGACGAGGGCCTGTGCGGATCCACAGAGATCTTTAACGCACTCACCGCTTCTGCTCCTCTTGCTCTCCACACCAGCACCACCAGCGCCCATCGACCACCCTCAACCCAGCTCTCCTGACACCCCCAGCCCAGCACTTTCCAATTCACCTCTCCCCCAGCCGCCATCATGCGTGAGATTGTACGTATCTTAGCATCCCTAGAGTGCAGCGGGCGCGGGGCAGCAACGCGCCATAGGCTGCATTCAGGGACACGACGAGATTGCGAAGCAGACAGCTAACGACGACTCTCTCCTACAGGTTCACCTTCAGACCGGTCAATGCGTAAGCTCTCCCACCCCCCCTTCACACGGCGCCATGGAGCCGCCTGCTAACAAGCACCGCAGGGTAACCAAATCGGTGCCGCCTTCTGGCAGACCATCTCGGGCGAGCATGGCCTCGACGGCTCCGGTGTCTACAACGGCACCTCGGACCTCCAGCTCGAGCGCATGAACGTCTACTTCAACGAAGTATGCCACTCGACTTCCCATACAACAGATAAAAGACCAATACTGATGTACAGCAGGCCTCCAACAACAAGTTCGTGCCCCGTGCCGTTCTCGTCGACCTCGAGCCCGGTACCATGGACGCCGTCCGCGCCGGTCCTTTCGGCCAGCTGTTCCGCCCCGACAACTTCGTCTTTGGCCAGTCTGGTGCTGGTAACAACTGGGCAAAGGGTCATTACACCGAGGGTGCTGAGCTGGTCGACCAGGTCCTTGATGTCGTGCGCCGCGAGGCCGAGGGCTGCGACTGCCTCCAGGGTTTCCAGATCACCCACTCTCTCGGTGGTGGTACTGGTGCCGGTATGGGTACGCTTTTGATCTCCAAGATCCGCGAGGAGTTCCCCGACCGCATGATGGCCACATACTCGGTCGTCCCCTCCCCCAAGGTCTCTGACACGGTTGTGGAGCCCTACAACGCCACACTCTCCATCCACCAGCTGGTGGAGAACTCGGACGAGACCTTCTGCATTGACAACGAGGCTCTCTACGACATCTGCATGAGGACCCTCAAGCTGAACAACCCCTCGTACGGCGACCTGAACCACCTCGTCTCCGCCGTCATGTCGGGTGTCACCACCTGCCTGCGTTTCCCCGGTCAGCTCAACTCTGACCTGAGGAAGCTGGCCGTCAACATGGTTCCCTTCCCCCGTCTCCACTTCTTCATGGTTGGATTCGCTCCTCTCACCAGCCGCGGCGCCCACTCCTTCCGCGCCGTCACCGTTCCCGAGCTCACCCAGCAAATGTTCGACCCCAAGAACATGATGGCTGCCTCTGACTTCCGCAACGGTCGCTACCTGACCTGCTCCGCCTACTTCCGCGGTAAGGTGTCCATGAAGGAGGTCGAGGACCAGATGCGCAATGTCCAGAACAAGAACTCTTCCTACTTCGTTGAGTGGATCCCCAACAACGTCCAGACCGCCCTCTGCTCCATTCCTCCTCGCGGCCTGAAGATGTCCTCCACCTTCGTCGGTAACTCCACCTCTATCCAGGAGCTGTTCAAGCGTGTTGGTGACCAGTTCACTGCCATGTTCAGGCGCAAGGCTTTCTTGCATTGGTACACTGGCGAGGGTATGGACGAGATGGAGTTCACTGAGGCCGAGTCCAACATGAACGACTTGGTCTCCGAGTACCAGCAATACCAGGAGGCTTCCGTCTCTGAGGGTGAGGAGGAGTACGACGAGGAGGCTCCTCTCGAGGCTGAGGAATAAGCTGGTCATGCCTGAAATCCCGCTGGGCTTGGGTTGTTGGAACATTGCGAATGTGGCCAACGTCCATATTGTCAATTCGATTCGTGCTTTGAGCGATCGGGTCGTGCCTCACGGGATGCAAATGATGCGGGAGTGGTAGTTACTTTCTCGCGACAAAGCATCGTCACGGGCAACGGCACCATTCTCTTAGAACCTCTTGTTAGCGAAAAGATGCTGTAATCAATTATCATACATGAACCGGTTCCATGAGTGATTTCTGAAGCGATTGTTACTGAAAACACCCTACTCGGCTTGTCCATGTTCTCTGATGTGTTCCAGGTAGCCCACCAGTCTCTTCTTGATGACGACGCCGACTAATCCTCCTGTCCCTTCTTCAGTCACCATCAAGTATCTCAGTCCAAGCTTGGAAAACATTTCGACTGCATACTCCAACGGCGCTTTAGCGCAGATTGTCAACGGCGTCCGATCCACAAACGGCGTAAGATCCATCTCTAAGCTCCCAGGGCTAACCGAGTCCTCGACCTGTTGACCTAACAGCCTGACTTGAACATCCTCTTCGGGCGCCAACAGCGCAGCAGCGGGAACGAGCTTGTCCAAGCCAAATTCCAGTTCAGACTGTGAGATGTAACCCTGCAATACGGGAACACCCATATCCTCTGCAGTCTGCACCTCGTAGTCTCCAGCACCACGTCTCTGCACAAGCACGAGTCCCGCATCCATCAAGCCCCTCCTTCTCAACGCCTCACTCTTCTCTCTCAACACCCTTAGGCCAACTTTGTTACTTGTGGGGACCAGTACCGTGATTTCGCGCATGGTGCGCTCCGGCGGGATAAGGACGTCTACGGTCTGTCTTTTGGCTTGCTTGCGTACGATGGAGATGGCCACCTCCGGGTCAAGGAAGGGATGCGAAAGCAGTGTTTGGGCGAGGTCGTAGACGCCTTCGGAGGAAATTGCGTCGGCGGTGCATTTTGCGACGAGGATGGCGAGCATGCTGGGGAGGGTGTAGGGGAGGGAGGAGGTTAGTTCGAACATCTGTTTATTGTGGTAAGCGTTTCTCATATTTGACTATATATTACAAAGTCGGGTGATGGCAAAAGGGGGAGGGGGGGAAGAATCAAGATGAAGACTTACAATAACAGCCAAAGATATGGTCATACGTGACACGCCTGCTAGAAACGCAGCCGCACCCACCATGGCGAACACGGCGGGACTAACACCGCTGATGAATTGGCCTACCAGACGACCGAACAGCGCGCCTGCGTCTAGAGCGGGTATGATGACGCCCGAGGGAACCTTGACCCCAAACGTGATTGTCGTAAGAACGAGTTTAGACAAGGTGCCATAAGCCAACCAACCCACATACTTCCAGTTCAGCTCTTCAACGCCTCCCCCTCCTCTACCATCTTTCTCACTCCAACACACCCAAGATGCCTTGGAAGAAACATCCTTTTCGCCCCCACAGTCGACAAGCAAATGCTTAATCACCATGTCCCCCGGCTCACGCACGAGCGGATGCGGATACTGCACCAGCGCGGTAACAAGGACAACGAGCGCAACCTCGAGCACAGGATTGCGCCTGATGAGCGGAAACGCGCGAAACCACCTCGACCACAAAAAATTGAGTCTGCAAAACGCGCCGCCAAAGAGACCCCCCGCCAGCCCCAGGAGGACGAAGATAAAGTAATGAACCGGGCGGTAGTCTGCTTCAAAGTCGGACTCAAACAGCACCAGCTTGCCCGTTCCCGTCGGATTCAACTCCCTCAGCACCATGGCCGCAGTGAGGCTGCATAGAAAAGCACGCCAGAGCACTGTCCGCGGGAAATACGTCGAGATTTCCTCGTAGCTGAAGAGCACGCCGCCAATCGGCGCGCCAAAGGCTACACTCAGGCCAGACGAGCACGCCGCGCTGAGCAGCTCCCGCATCTTGCGTCCGTTGTCGCGGTATTTGGGGAAAAGACGGCCGACTAGGTGCCCGATGCAGGTTGAGATGTGCACAAAGGGACCTTCTTTGCCGAGACAGAGATTGGATGAGACGGCGAAGATGGCCCCGACCGCTTTTACGATGAGGACGGGGAGAGACAGGAAGGAGGGGATGGTGAAGCCGGAGAGGATGGTTTTTATTTCAGGGATCCCGGACCCGGAGGCCATGTACATTGTTTTTCCCCGTGTGGGCGTGTTGGTTGCCTCGTTGCTGTGGTTGGGTTTCGTCAGAGTTGGAGTAGTAGTAGTAGTAGTAATGGTGGTGGTGGAGGGTTGTGGTACATCGGATACAGATGGCAGCGTCGTTTTCGTCAACATGGTAATGCTACAACTTATAATCCCAAACGCCAGCGCCATACCTACGTAGATTGCAAATCCCTTTGAATAGTCGCTCGTCCATTCTTCCCACTCTTCACACCCGTCTCCCCCCATCTCCACGGTGTTGAAGAATCCAGACGCCCTCTCGCTCTTACAGCACGCCTCGCGGTTTCGAAATACGTGACCAGAACAGTATCCCTCTTTCCAGTCTGATACCGTGGCTACGGCAACGTCGACGACAAATGCTACACAGGCGGTAAGTGCGCCGATGACGATTACGGCGATCCAGCCAGAGCATGCGTCGAAGAGGGAAAGCAGTGCATGGCGAATACCACGGCGTGACTGGAGAGAGCGGTGACGGTATGAGTCTTTGACCTGGGTGGAATGTCAGACTATACTTTGTAGTTCGGAAATTGGGGGAGGTAGTCAGTACGAGGTCATGCAGCCAGTCGATGGTAGTATAATCGTTATATGGGAGTCGTTCTCCAACTGTGCTTCCGGCTAATTGCTGTTCTTCCTTGGTCACAGTGGACGCGATGATCGAAAAGGCTTCCTCGTCCTGCTCTTGCTGGAGATGCGACCGTCTATTCTGGCGAAGGAGGGGTGTACGCTCGTTTCCCACTTCCAGATCTGATGCCATTTTCTTGTTATATCAGGCGGGAAAGATAGAATTCAAGGTAGGTTATAGCTGCCGTGATCTGTAAACTTATCCATCTCGAGGGCAGGAACATGGAAGGCGCAAAAGAACGCTAATCAATGATGCAGCCATGCATCTCCGAATGCACGCTTATCTGCCGCGGAAGAGCGTGTTGCTGTATCCCGGGGATTGTTTGTGGCATGGCCAAGCATCTAGGGCTTGCATATGGCGGCTAGGGTGTAGAGATAAGGGAAAGGCGCGCTAGCTGCATTCGCACGGGACATCACCCCAGCCTGTGGTGACGAAGAGAAGGGATTGAGAAAAAGTATAACTGACTAAGCGGACATGTATGTGCTACAAGCTGTTATCGTTCCTTAACATGACCTGACAACCTCTGACCTGAAGGACACCAAACCAAGTCTAGTATCCAGACTAGACAAATACAGTGTCATCAAGACTCCATCGTAATCGACAAAGGAAATCTCCGTGGTCTAAAGTACCGGAGACGCTGTAGCGAGTTGGTTCGCATGCAGCGTATTTCACATAATCCGGAGCAACTAAGCGGCAGTTTGTGCCTGCTGCTGCTGCTTCAGAGCCTGGGCCTCGTCTTCATATTTCTGTATTTCTGTCAGCGCAAATTTCATCATGATTCTTCTCAAGACGAACCTTCTTCTCGCTAGGGCTCAATGCCTTCCACTCGCTAGCAATGAGCTTAGTTGCATCGGTAGTCTTGATGTTCTTCATATCGCCGCTGGCGTGTCTTCCCTTGAAGAAGAGAATATAGCCTGTGGCGGTAAGTTTGACACGTCGATCATCTATGAGTTTGGCAGTATGGGCAGGGCCATGCTTTTGAGTAGCGCTCAGCTTTCTTCGCAACGAGGCACGGGCAATGTTTGCGATTCTGATCTGGAGCGGGGTGTGGCTGTGGATCCACTTTTGATATTCGGCCTTCCTGGCTTCACTCCTCTGACGGGCGACTTGGTTGTAGTGCTCAAGCTCAGCGGGGGTCAGGTTCTTGAACCTGTCGACGGCTTCTTTAACCACGGCTATTGAGGAAACGCCTTCGGGTTTCGCGGCAGTGATTTCACCGAGGAAGACATTGTAGGCCGATACGGGTCGCGGAGACGTAGGCTCTCTCAGGGCCTTGATGCGCCATTGCCGGATCTTAGCCTTTTCCTTCTCTTCGTCCGTCAGTTCCCTCTTGGCACGTCCCCGCGCCTTCTTCTTAGCAGCTGGCTTCTTTGCCACCGCCTTCTTCTTCTTAGCAGCTGGCTTCTTTGCAGCTGGCTTCTTGGCGGATGCAGCCTTCTTGGGCGCGGGCTTCGCAGCGGCTTCGGCCTTGACCGCTTTCTTCACCGTGGCTGTGGGTTTGGTTGCGCGCGTAGTTGTAGCATAAGACCGAGTGGCAGAAAAGGCAGACGCGTAGACACGTGAGAGGGCGGCGGGGTGGGCGGCATTGCGAGCGAGGAGCGTGCGACGCACGAGGCGTGTGAGTTGGTGCATCTTGTGTGGGCTTGTTTTGGGAACATCAATTGCCAAGCGGCAGAGCGCGTCGGCCAGCATGGCGGGAATGCGGTGAGACGCCCTGCGAGCGGTTGCCAGTGGGCTTGACGACGAGCCACGCAGCTCTGGACGGGCAATTGGCAAGAGTCGGTGGTGCGCCGGACGTGTAGGGGAGAGCAGAAACAGCGTGCAGAGAGCGTGGGAGCGAGGTTGGGAGCCACCGCTGGACTAGCCGGCAACGCCCTGGGAACGTCATGCAGGCACACCGCGCATTTACCCCACCATCACCATCACCATCACCATCACCACCACCACCACCAGCCGCCACATCGACTCTCACTCTGAAACACATGGAATCGTTGAATCTCGTGGAAGAGATACGGTTTTTTTCTATTCTTGCTCGCATCACTCCATAGCTCCACCGTCCCGCCCGTCTATACGTGTCATTCTCTATACTACTTTGTAACTGTCGTGTGTCAGCGAATGCATCCCTGTGATAATTGCAGGCCTCATACCTCCATGGATGGTCCTCGTCACCATACTGGATCGCCTCCATCCATTCCTTCATTTGCTGCGCAATTGGGCCTGCCTCGACGTGGTCCTCAAGCCCGCAGTCGACAAGCTGTCCTTTCCAGCTAATCTTTCGCACGGGAGCGACAATGGCAGCAGTACCTGCGCCAAAGATTTCCATCATGCGCCCCTCTTGGGCAGCCTCGGCTACCTCCTTCATGGTGAACTTGCGCTCAGACACGTTCCAGCCCTTGGGCTCCAATCGCTCCCGCGCCAGCTCAAGGATGGAATCGCGTGTGACTCCCTCCAGGATGGTCCCATCAAGCGGCGCAGTGAGCAGCTCAGGCTGGCCCGTCTCCTTGTTCTTGATTGCTGCAAACAGATTCATGGTCCCGACCTCGGTTATGTACTCCTCCTCGCCAAACAGCCACAGGTTCTGGTGGAATCCACGGCTAGCAGCCTGCATCTGCGGGACAATGCAAGGCGCATAGTTGGCACCAAGCTTCTTGTCTCCGACGCCGCCCGGCCATGCGCGTACAGCGTAGTCGGTAGCCTCGAGCGAGATAGCCTTGAAGCCGGTGGGGTAGTATGGTCCAACGGGCGAGGCGATCACGTAAAGCAGTGCAGAAGCCGGAGGGCCTACGCCGAGGGTGCGCTGGGTACCGATCATGGTGGGGCGAAGGTAGAGGGAGTATCCTCGCGCACTGTCATGTAGTTAGCCGTGTGGGTAGCGTAGACATTGCTTGCGTCGGAACCTACTCGGGGACGAATCGCTCATCCTCCTTGACAAACTTGCCAATGAGGTCAATCAAAGCATCCGGGTCGAAGTTGGGCAATGCAATTCGTGCCGAAGACTTGTTCAATCTTGCCATGTTCTTATCCGGCCTGAACAGCCTGATGTTGCCGCTCTTGTCCTTGTAGGCCTTCATGCCCTCGAAGCACTCAAAGGCATAATGGAAGACGCAGGTGGCGGGGTCGAGGCTCAGATTCTGGTAGGGCGTGATGCGGGCTGGCAGCCATCCTTGGGTAGCAGTCCATTCGAGCGAGAGCATGTGGTCTTGTCATTGGGCGTCAGATGCGGGCTATACTGCTATACGGCTGCTGGAGCTATTACCTGAGAAAGTACGACCGAAGATGAGCTCCTCGGGAGGAAGCAAGTCTTTTGGCGCCGTTGTCTTGGTGATGGAGAGCTTCGTGGGATCAATGTCCCGAATCTTCTCGCCGACAGACTCATCAGCATGTATGCTGTACGGCCTCTGGGTCCGACATCGCAGCGAGGCGCTGAGCGGTGCTACAGGCGAACGGAAGGCGCAATGGGACAGCGAGGAAAGCAGGCGGGAAGAGGGCCGCGAGAGCATTGTGAGGTATGCTGCACAAGCCGAGAGAGTGGGGCGTGGATGGGTGATGGAGCAAGTGGTGGGTTCGAAGATATTATCAGTTTCGACTCCAAAACCGAAGCTGCCCGCGGGCTGGAGATATCGGAGCCCCTACACCGCGTCGCGAACAGCCATGCCCAATCACGCTCGCGCCCACGGCCGTGAGGATGCGGAAAGGGCGCAACAGACACATTGATAGCTACCAAGGCGGATATCTGAGGCTATTCGCGTATGCCGTGGCATGGTGGGTGCGGGCGGCGGCATTCACGCAGCGTGCATTCATGTCATGCACGCGCGGGAGACTAACATGCCCCCCGACCATGGTTTTCTCCACAGCACGCGTGGGTCGGTCGCTAACACTTGGCCTCGACTATCAATTGACGTTCCTACTCCGATGATCCGCTAGGAAGCCCAGACAACTGGCCATCGTCTCGTCGCGAGACATTGTGCGGAAAGAGAGACGCTGTCTCTCGGCGCTTCCACCTGTCAGTCTCACGTCTCGCGCGAATGCAAACACGCCCCACGCCGACATCACAGTCCATGACGCCCTCGCTCTACACCCACGACATCGCCGCGCGGGCGAATAGACCACCAGCACCATGTTCTCCAACGCCCTGAAGTCCTTCACCTCGAACATCTCGAGCAACTACACCCTAAGCCCACAGCCCACGTCCTACTCGGGGCCATGGAAGATATACGACGCAAAGAAGAAGTCGACCGGCAAGGCCGCCTCGGTCTTTGTCTTCGAGAAGAAGTCGCTGGAGCCGCCAGCCGGCGCCGGCTTCGGTGGCCGCTCTGCCGCCTCAGGCCTCAAGCGGGCGCATGAAGAGGTAGTCGAGCGGCTCAAGAAGGAGGCCAGCTCGCTTGCCAGACTACGGCACCCAAGCGTCCTGGAACTGGCCGAGCCTGTTGAGGAGACTCGCGGCGGTGGCCTCATGTTCGCCACGGAGCCTGTCACAGCCTCCCTCGCTGGCCTGCTACTGGACAAGGATGAGCAAGAAAAGGCTGGTGGTGTAGGGGGACGGCGCAGCCGATACGTCGTTGAAGAAGCCGACGGCCAAAAGCGCAGACGCGAACTCGAGATTGATGAACTTGAAATACAAAAGGGATTGCTGCAAATCGCAAAGGGCCTGGAGTTTTTGCATGAGAGCGCCGGCTTGGTCCACGCCAACCTGACACCTGACGCTATCTTCATCAACGCCAAAGTAGGTAGTAGTAATGCCATGTCTACCTTGAGAGCGACTTGCTGATCATCGTGACAGTCTGACTGGAAGATATCAGGTCTCGGCTTCTCGACGCCTCCTGAGAACTCTACGAAGCCAACGTCAGTAACACCCATCTCGCTCTCCGAAGTCCTCAACTACGACGCGCGCCTACCACGCTACGTTCAGCTCAACATCGATTACTCGTCGCCCGATTTCGTCATGGATAACAACATCACTCCAGCCGCAGACATGTTCAGCCTGGGTATGCTCATCATCGCACTCTACAACTCGCCACACAAGAGCCCCTTAGACTTCAACGGAAGCTCCTCCTCATACAAGCGGGCTTTCTCGTCGTCGTCTTCTGTGCCAAGTAAGGCCAACAATTTCATGTCTTCGCAACCTCTACCACGAGATGTCGCCAACGGCGTCCTGGACCGCTTGATTACAAGACGGCCCGCCCAGCGTTTGGACGCACGAGAGTTTCAACAGGCACAATATTTTGACAACATCCTGGTCTCCACGATTCGCTTCCTCGACTCGCTTCCAGCCAAGACTCCCAACGAAAAGTCGCAATTCATGAAGGGCCTACCGCGCATTTTGAATCAATTCCCCAAATCTGTACTGGACAAGAAGATACTTCCCGCTTTGCTCGAGGAGATGAAGGATCGTGAACTCCTCACTCTGATACTACAGAACGTGTTCAAGATAGTCACTATGCTTCCATCTGGCAAACGAGCTTTTACGGAAAAGGTGATTCCCAAGTTACGAGACATCTTTTTGAATGCTGGGGCAACAAGCACAAAAGTACCAGGCCAAGAAAGGGATAGTTTGAAAGAAGCCGGACTCATGGTACTACTTGAGAACATGCAAATCGCCGCCGACAACTCCAGTGGCAAGGAGTTCAAGGATGACATCCTTCCCATCATCAACTACGCCCTCGAATCTCCGACGCATTCGCTAGTCGATGCCGCCCTACGCACACTGCCTATCGCCTTGCCGATACTTGACTTCTCTACCGTCAAAAATGAGCTGTTTCCCGTCATCGCCAGTATCTTTGCAAAGACCAGTAGTATGGGGATCAAGATACGGGGTTTGGAGGCATTCAAGACTCTCTGTGGTGGTGGTGGTGGGAATGAGCAACAGGATGACTTTCAAAGCGATGGTCTGACTGGCGTGGTAGCAGCACCCAAGGCCAAAAGCTCAAATGTGTCTATCCTCGACAAGTATACCATCCAAGAGAAAATCGTCCCGCTGCTTCGTGGCATCAAAACCAAGGAGCCTGCAGTTATGGTAAGCTGAGCAAGGCAGGATATGATACAAGAAGCTAACTACCACAGATGGCTGCGTTGGACGTTTTCAAGGCAATCAGCCACCAAGTCGATAGCGATTTCCTCGCCATGGACGTCTTACCCATCTTGTGGCAATTCAGCCTGGGACCCCTACTCAACCTTCCCCAATTTCAAGCGTACATGAGCCTCATCAAGACGACATCGGCACGCGTAGAAAACGAGCAGACCCGCAAACTCCAAGAGCTGGGTGCAAACAACTCATCAGCGACCACACGCAACGAGTTCATGACATTTGGAGGTCCATCTACTAGCAATGGCTTTGACACCAGCAACAGCAACGGAGACACAGACTTTGAAGCGCTCGTACGTGGCGGACAGCAAGGATCGTCCGGGGGCACAGACATGCTCGGCGGGGACCCATGGGCAAATGCACCAGCATCCGCCGCCTCATCCATCATGCTCCCATCGCGACCGTCGAACAACCGCACAAGATCAAACAATGCGTCGCCAGCCCCGACCTTCTCATGGTCCACACCCCCAGTGTCTCCACCACCGCAGACCAATCTCTCGGCCCCGAGGCCACAAGGCCGTTCCATCACACCCGACAACACGCTCAACACACTCAACTCATCGTTCCCTGCTCTTAGCGCAGTGAACCCGGGTATCGGTAGCTCGTCTTTCACCCAATCCCAACAGCAATCAAGACCCGGTGTGAACAGGAACAGCATGATGTCTTCCAACACTACCACCACCACCACAACACCATCCTACGGCAACCCATCACAAAATACCGGTATAGACTGGAGCAAAGCAGGCGGATCTTCTTCAAACGCATGGGGAGGTACCTCATCCACTACAGCAAACACAAACACATCGTCCATGTCGAGTTTCCCCGCTATAGCGCCTCCGCCCACACAATCTCAGTCTCCTTACTCGTCCTTTAGCATTGCGCCGCCGCCTTTGAAGCCAGCACCAGGCACGTTTAGTATCGCGCCGCCACCGGGCATGGGCAGTCGGACGGCGAGCTCAGGGAGCGGTATGGGTATGGGTATGAATAATAGTATGGCGAGTTTGAGGGCGCAGACACAGGGTCAGCAGCAGCAGAAGATGCAGAGCCAACAGCAGCAGCAGCAGCAGATGAACTGGGGTAGTGGAGGCGACAGCTTGATTTGAGTGGTTGGTAGGTAATACGTGTGATTATTAGCAGGGCGTTGTGATGGTCAAATGCAAGCGAGCGTATGTGTTATGTTGTCAAGATATGGAGTCGTGTAAAATGTGTTGCATAGATGGAGGATATCATTTGAAGATTGTTTCTTGCTCCCGAGAATTTGCATTTTGTGGTGCTGGACACGCTTATAGTTCTCTATCTGAAGATCTTTCTGCTGAATGCGCCCTTCATCATCTTGTCAAATGATCAAGTACGATTGCTGCTACATTCTCCATGTACAGTAGAGACAGTACGCTCCCTAATCGTCTCACAAAGAAAGAAAAAAAGAGAGAGAAAAAAGAACAAAAGAAAGATTACGCAAGCTCTTTAGGACACAGGTCACAGCCACGCATTACTCGGTCTTCTTTCGACCCGGGACGCCATTCCATGCAGTCTAAACGGCGTAGTCTCATTCTTATCGTAAAAGGCTGATGGTTGACTCGGTATGCAGGCATTGTGTTCGACTTCCCGGATGTGGGCTGTCCTTCCTGCTTGATCAGGCCAAAAGCAGGCTGGGCACTAGATCCTAGCAGCAATAGCATTCCGCCCCGATGATCAGGGACCGCATGGCTCGGCCGATAGCTTGGATCCTATGGGATGGTACGCAAAGGGTCCCTCATGTGCGCATCTAACAGACTCGGTTGTTCTAGTAGGCGATTATTTGACACATTGCGGGGAACCATGTTGGGAAATGTTACGATGCTCAATCTTCCCGTCCGTGGAAAGTAGAACCCAATTCGGTAAGGCGATCTGCCTTGACAGATAAGGTTGGTTCTTTCATGATAAGCAACTTCCTGGTGAAGATGGTTGTGGCTGTAAGGGACAACTAGATGATCAGTAACTGGAGTAACACACTAATGCAGACGTCGGCGTCTCTGCGCCTCTCTTTAGGCTCAATGTAGAGATCACAGCCTAACAGCTGGCCCAGTAGAACCAGCATACTCCTAGAAGACCCCATGCGTTCTCCGCACAGCGTGGAGAAGACGTTGTCGGCCCATCGGTCGGGTGGTCGCGTGCTTCGTAGACCCCTGCGTATTGTGGAGGCCACGAAAGGATTCAACGTTTTACCTACTCGCCGGATTGTGAGTTTTCAAATTGGCTCGACTGCATTTCCCCGTTTTCGTGTGAGGGCAGCCATCTGGTGCACCCATGGACCGATATCCGGTGATGCATGCGCGTCAGATGGCTGCTTCTAACTACATGCCAAGCTAGCGATCAGCGCCCAGACACAAAGTGCAGGGTATCACGCAATCTGGCGAGCGAATTGGCCATAAGCACACACGTTTACCGGTGTGTTTCCAGTCGTCTGGCCAGCTGCACGTTCAGATCTGCGAGGATTCTGCGGCGCGGACGGTTCGAAGTGGGATGGTCAGAGAGGCGCCCACGGCTGACCTGATAGCGGACTGTTTACCCTGCAGCAAAAGTGTACCCCTACGACATGACAGGTATTATGCGGCATGCAAGAATCACTTGTCCGGTGGCTAGGATAAAGGTGGAGGATGGATAACTCGGCAGGATGTCCGGCTGATAATGAATCTAGTCAAGCAAAGTTGGAAGAATTCCTTGTTCCTACCGGAAAATTGGCGAGGCTTGGTCGCCGCGATTTGCCTACGTTATCGCGTAAGCTAAGCAAGCCAAGTCGAGCTTACCTTGCCGGTGGCCTTGGAATTGGAGCTTAGCGGAATTGCTTAGTGGGCGCCACAGTGACATCAAGCTGGGTGTCTCGCTTTTTGAGCTACGCACAACGGGCTGCCGACGTTGGAGAGGGTGTGATGGATGACTGAATCTATGGCCAAGGTATTGAGAGGATCCGCTCAACTGCCAGTAATAATACGCGAGTGACGTAGTGAATGTTGGACGTCCGGGTACGTGGTGCTCGCGCGGGTGCAAAGGTTCATCTGAAGAATTTTGCCGCAAAGGAAAATTGTCTCGTAGAGCAGATTACGCTGTACGACGTCACCCTCTTCGAAGCTGGGCCGAGATGCGATAAATGGTCAGAAGGCGGGATTTGCGGCCGCGAGTCGATAGGATTCGACTGAGATTTCATAGCGTGAGAGCGGGTGAGGTTGCAGTGTCGCGGTCATAGCGTGAGGAGCGGCTGTGTTCTGTGCGAGCCTTCATAGGTCGTGATGGAACTCGGGGGGCGCCAACAGGCCAGCAGCGTCTCCACTCTCGTGCCTTCCTTGTTCGCCTTCACCGAACTCTCAACCCCCCGCAAGTGTTAGACTAGCCATCCCAGCACCACTTCTCCTAGCTTACGCTTTTGAGCTACACCCTGCATCCGCTATCACTTTGCCCCCGCAGCATATTTAACGATCCGCGCGCCGGATCTATTAATCCTTTGTTCAATACACTTCGACACCAGTCTATCCATACTGTACCCGCGCAATTAATGCTCCCGGAAGCCACATCCCGTCGCGCTTTCTACTATACACCTTACAAGAGGTGTATCCGCTGCCTGAAATGGCGTTGAAGGGCATCTTCGGTCGCAAGGCGACCTCACCAACCGACAATTCCAGCCAGAGCAGCAATGAAAAGGTTGCCTACGAGAAGGAGAAGAACTATGACCCAGAAGCCGCTGCCGCTGGGGGAATCACGACACACCCCAACGACGCCGAATCTGACGCCAGCATCACCATTGGCAGGCAGATCGAACTGGAAGCCAACAATGCCATCAAGTACCGCACCTGCAGCTGGCAAAAGACAGCAGCTCTCTTGTTCTCCGAGTACATTTGCTTGGCCATTATGTCTTTCCCATGGTCCTACTCCATCCTTGGTCTGGTTCCAGGGTTGATTCTGACATTTGTCATTGCTGGCCTGGTCCTGTACACGTCGTTGACCACATGGTAAGGACCCTCCACATCCGCTAGCAGCATCTCCACTCTTACACTACCCCAGGGAATTCTGCATGCGCCACCCCCAGATTCGTGATGTCTGCGACATTGGCCAAATGCTCTTCTGGAACAAGAAATGGGCGTTCTACGTCACCGCGATCATGTTTGTCCTGAACAGTACGTTGCCATCCAATCCGTTTGACCCAATATCGGAAGGATTCCAATAGCATACTTTTACTAATAATACTCTAGATGTCTTCATCATGGGTCTGCACTGCCTCGTGGGAGCCAAGTGGTGGAATACTATCACTGGCCACGGCACATGCACCATCGTCTTTGCCGCCATCACAGCCATCATCTCATTTGCGGCTTCCCTCCCACGTACCTTCAACACTCTTGCCACTCTGGCGAGTGCTTCCGCTGGCTTCACCTTTGTCTCCGTCATCCTCGCCGCAGCTTTCTCTGGCGTCGACGGAAAGCCTGCGGGCTACCCGAGTAAGGGCGAGCTCGAAATCTATGCTGTTCCTCCGGCTGGTACCACATTCGTGCTTGGAATGAGTGCTTTCATGAACATCTCTTACACCTTCATCGGTCAAATCACTCTTCCCAGCTTCATCGCCGAGATGAAGGAGCCCAAAGACTTCCCCAAGGCGCTTTGGGCTGTTACCATCTGCGAAGTCCTCGTCTTCAGCTTAGTAGGAGGCGTGGTTTACGGCTACACTGGCACCAACTACATGACGTCGCCCGCGTTCGGCTCGATTTCCAACGAGGTCTACAAGAAGGTGTCTTTTACATTCATGGTACCCACCATCATCTTCCTCGGTGTCTTGTACGCCTCGGTCACTGCGCGCTTTGTACTATTCCGCATCCATGGTCCCACCTCCCGTCACAGGACTGGTCACACCGTTACTGGATGGCTCACATGGATCGCAATCCTCGCAGTGCTCTGGGTCCTGGCCTTCATCATCGCCGAGGTCATTCCATTCTTCTCCGATTTGCTCTCGCTCATGAGCTCGCTTTTCGACTCGTTCTTCGGATTCATCTTTTGGGGTGCTGCGTACTTTCAACTTCGCTCGGAGAAGTATGGACCGAACTTCTGGAAGACACGTGGTTTCCGCGGATACTTCGCCTTTTTCTTCAACATCGTACTTTGCCTCATTGGCCTGTTGTTCCTGACGGCTGGAACCTATGCGACTGTACAATCTATCATCGATGGATATGAGGCTGATGGATTTGGCGGACCGTTCACGTGCGCCGACAACGGCCTGTGATTAAAGCTACGGTTTGCGCTCTTGGCGACAGCAGAGCAGGATCGCAGAGATGGAAATTAGGGGGGTTTTCTTTTTTTTTCTCAAAAAAGGTTATTCTAATGCTGGAAAAGAGGACGGGCGTTTTGGTTTTCTATTGCAAGTACATCTGGTATACCCCGCAGCATACACTGTGCATGGCTGAATACCTTGCGCCACGAATGCCTCTATAGGCATGTGTTAAAGAAATGACAGGATCACAAATTGAGTCTCCACAGGCTCCACGTGATGTACTCCACAGACCTCGGATGGTTCGTCCGCGAAGCGCGGTTCATGCTGTGCGGAGCTATGACGTCTCACTAGCGGGCGAACTGCCGACTAACACATGCTAGGCAAGCTGTCAACATCCCCCACATCCTTCTCAACACGAAGTTCTGGCGACCTCTTCCTTTGTTTTTGTCTCGATTCTGTTCACCCACGACCAGCCTCAAAACATCCGCCATCATGACTGAATATATTGACTTCAGCAAGCCTAGCTTGTGGAGTGAGTACAACTAATAAGCCCCTCACCTGTGGATGCGACAACTGACCAGGCAACAGTATCTGCAGCTAGCATTGCGTTCAACCCTACTTTCTGGAAGTGAGTTGGTTCGAATGACTGTGTTTGAAATTCACTGATTCCTTTCGTAGCATTGCGGCACAGCAAGGTACGTGCTTTATCCTTCATGCCCGCAGCCAATGCCAGAGCTGAGGATGGCAATTGCAGGAAAGCCATGGAGCAAGATAAGTTGACACACGACTAAACAATATTAGAATACCACAACAAGGCCATCACCAAGCTTTTTGGTGGTAACTCACGACTTGGTTGCTATGCGCTCGCTGGAACCATCTTCTCACTGGGTATATTTCGCGACTACCTGTACGTACAAGAGCCCGGGACGCCGTTCCTCGGTCTTGCTTCCTTGATTTGAACTTCAATTACTGACAACACTTAGCTACAACGAAGCCCTAGTAGAGCAACCCACACACCCCATGCTCCTCTCCCCCGCAATCAAGTACTCCGCGATCCCGCTTTTCCTCACCGGTAACACCCTCGTCTTGACCTCCATGTGGGCACTCGGCGTCACTGGTACCTACCTTGGGGACTACTTTGGTATTCTCATGGACGAGCCTGTCACCACCTTTCCCTTCAACGTCTCCGGTTCTCCCATGTACCATGGTTCCGCCATGTCTTTCTTGGCCACTGCAATCTGGTATGGAAAGCCTGCTGGCATACTCCTTACTGGGCTGGTCATGACTGCATACTCGATCGCATGCAGGTGGGAGGACCCATTCACTTCTATGATTTACCAGAAGAGGGACGAGGAGAGGGCCAAGGGAAAGAAGGGACTATAAAGGTCCTGATTCTACAGCCAACACGACATTACGGAGCAGTATTAGGGGAGTCATGCCCTACAACATGGCATGAACAGATGGTGACGCTAGAAACCATTCGCGGGCTAGAGGGCATTAGCGAAAGAAGCGGGGCAGCACGTCTTTTCAACACGACAGACGAGCACGGCGACCTTGAAGGGGTATTCAACTGCCAGCTGGTAGAAGGGTACATAGCAGCATCAAAAGTACAGTTGATTTGACTTGACACCATAGCCCAAAGCGACAACACCCCGAGCGACATGTCCTTCTTCTTCTGCTATGGGTAGGTCATCATATTGCATGTATTGACTTTGTTTCCAATCGAGAGATTCTTGTCGTTACATTCATGTGTCGCCTTGGTCCCTGAGATCAAGGCTGCGCCAGTCATCAAGGTCTGTTATTGCAGTAATGCCCCTCCAAGTAAAGAGTCAACTGGAAAGTATTAGAATGATGGACGAGCTTATTCCAGCATTGGAACACATGCATCGATGTCAATGTGATTGCGTGAAATTGCTAAGAATCAATGTAAAGCGAACGCTACTATGAGATACAATCCGCCCTCTAATATGCAACGTCTCCGGGATATACCACCAACACCATGCGCTGAGAATGAGTGATCAAAACAAAAGGAAAAGAACGATCAACAAGGGATTAAACCTCCTGTGCTATACCACCCCTTGAATGTATCGGACTAGGTGGATTGCCAGCGTGTGGCGCACCGTTCCTGTTGAGCACACCCAATTCACTTTCATCCATGCCCTGACCATTCATCTGCGCGCCAGTTCGCCTCTTAAGCGCCGTCTCACTCACACGAGCCCGACTCCACCCTTCGGCGCCGACGTAAGAGCCTCTGCCCACACCAATCCCCCACGCGCGCTCATAGCTTCTTGGCCCCCATGCCCAGCCCGCACCCCGTGTGACGGGGAGATGGTACCATCGGAAGGAGAACCACGAACATGTGACGCCAATGAAGGTGCCAAACAACAGGTCAAACCCAAAATGTCTGAAATCCGTAAAGCGCGTACTTGTGATGTAGATGGCGGCGCAGACGGGTACGAGGATGAGAACCAGAGTGTAGACGGGAGGTGCGGCGTTTTGGTAGCGGATGGGTACCACAGCGTCCTCATGGTAAGAAGTTGGAGATGAGAGGGAAGACTCTTGCTTGTGGACGGGGAGGATGGTAGACTTTTTCAAATTGGACGGGGTAACGGCAGATGTGTGGGCTGGGTTTGTGGAAAACGGGCGGGGTGGCAGGAAGGGGATTGCGACGGAGAACTTGGAGGCGAGAAAGAGTGTCAGGTAGAGGAGGCCTGCCCATGAAACTGTGGATTATGCTGATTAGCGCAAGGCTTGGTTGGAAGATGGTGAGGGAAGGCTTACAGCTGGCGTGTCCACTGGGGAAAGACTTGAAACCGTCCTTGAGGAAATCATTGTCGGTCTCTGTGCAGATTCCGGGAGTAACGAGAACCCAGGCTGGGTCAAATATCTCTCCAATCGGGTTCACAGCGAAATCTCGGATGCGGTCGAGGTCAGGCTTGCAGCGCGACAGTAGATCCGGTCGCGGCTTTCCGAACAAGTTCTTCATGCCCTGAGTGATCAAAAAGGCGGTCGCAAGTGAAAGCGCAAGACCCATCCATCCGGTGTTCCACTCCCAGAGCTTCCTCCTCCAAATGAGCAATTTCGATGTTCCACGCTCAGCCGTCGGACCAGGGACAAAGACCAGACACACGACCATGATGATGCCGGCTGGCGCAATAAGCGAGACAACGACGAGTAGCCAGGTCGGGATCATTTCGCTGGTCTGGTGCGGATAGGATATCGAGAGGTCGACGGGCGAAAAGGGCCGTCGGAAGGGTTCGAGGAATTCCCAGCCGCCGGCGACGGCTGCAATGGCGACGATGCAGATCCAGTCGAAGATGTAGGACGCGACGAGCCGTACCGATGGCACGTTCAGCCTTACAAGCATCGGCATGTTTGCGATGGTGGAAATTCGTGGCCGATAGTAGCGAGGGGGTAGATTGTAGCGGTAAGAATGTCAACGAAAGTAAGTAGGACCAAACGCGCCAGACGTCGCAAATCGCTCAAACAGACAAGCGCATCAGTGATGTCTGGGAAACAGGCCAGCGTAGCGTGGGAAACAAGGGCTTTGTACGAGTCTAAAAGCGGATGTAAGTAATCAAGGTAAGGCGGAGGCAAGGCGGGAAAAGCAAGCGGTCGTCGTGGTATTGACGTGTAATGTATGCAGGCGTCAACGACCTTGCCACATGGGAGCTAGAGGTTGATAGTAGAGGGGACGAACAAGACAAATCGGAGTCAAAGGGGTGAAAGGGAGCCGGGAGCACGCGACAATCGCCAAGAGCCCAGTCTGACGGCTTGAGGCTGTGAGGGCTTGCTGGGCGTTGGTCTGAATGGCTACGCATCGTCTCAGCAGGCGCCCAGAGCGCCGACGGACCATCGTATTCTAGGCCGCTGTGCATGGCTTAGATGTGCTGACGGCTGTCCATGGCAGTTTGGTGCGGGCGTGGTTTGCACCGGCCCGAAGATTCGCAAGGTGAGCAGCATTGGATTATCTGGAAATGCGATGAGTTGCGGACGACATTTTGATGATGCAAGTGAAGAGGGATACGCGGCCGGGATGCAGCGGTACCCGAAGAACGGCACGGCTTGGCCCATGCAAGATGATGTGCACGCCAGTGGGAAAATGCTCCGCACTCCTCCGCCCACGTCATTTTTTAGATTTGGTCCGAAAGTGCGTTGCGCGTACACGAATGCGCAGCACCAGCACCAAGCCCCCCAGGAACCAACCGCCCATCTAGCTTACGGATACCCACCACGCCCGAATAGCCGGCCAGCATCTCGCGCGGGCACACCCACCATGGCGCTTCCAGCACCAACAATCGATCTGCTCCTCAACCTCATCGATACCCGCCCGCAGTCCATCCTCAGCTCGCTGGCGCAGCATCCCCACCTTGCCTCCGCCCGCGATGCACATGGCTACTCGCTGGTCCACGCCGCCGCCTCCTACAACCAACTCTCGGTGCTGCGCGAACTGGTCCAAAAATACAATGCCGACGTAAACATCCTAGACGAGGACGGCGAGACGCCCTTGTTTGCGACTGAAAAGGTGCATGTCGCAAGATGCCTCGTCGAGGAACTCGGCGCAGACAGTAGCATACGGAACAGCGAGGGGCAGACGGCCGAGGACAAAATTGGCGAGGAAGAGGGCGAGGCACATGAAGTGTATCAGTACCTGAGAGGTCGGAGGACGGGCACTGAGCCTGCGCCTGCGGGTGCCGTCGAGACTGAGGGCCTTCACCCGCCCCCGCCGCTGCCAGAGGGTGTCAAGGTCAACATGGGCACCATGGAGGAAGACGCTGCTGAGGCACCCGATCCAGAGATACGTAGGCGCATCGAGGAGCTGGCTGCAAGAGACGACTACGACTCGGAAGAGGTACAGCGCCAGCTGCGAGAGTTGGTGCAAGATGTTGTCACTGGCATTGGTGCGGATGATGCAGGGAGGAGTGTTCGGAGAAGGGTCGACTGAAGATGAGGAGGAGGAGGAGGAGGAGCCATTGGAGCTTTCATCGAATCAGAAGAGCGCAGTCGGTCACTGTCTTTGACCGCCTCGCGTGTCTGGAGAGGACGCAAGAGGCGTAGGGGCTGGAACGCTTCCATGAGCACACCGGCATCAAACCCCGTCAACGATCGGCATATAATCATAAGAGACATATGCTCGGGTCATTATGAGACTCCATCAAGACTCACAGTAGTCAGGTCGAGCAACGGTGCAGCCACCAGGGTAGTTTCAATACATCACAAACTCAGACCTGTTTCATCATTCGTCTTTAGCATCAACCTCAACCCTTGAATACTTCCCTCAAATCGTCCTACTTTCACTTTTACACAGCAACAGTACGTATCGACCCATGTTCCCAATCCCAACAACCCATTGATAGTCGCAAAACCTTGTCGCCTTACCCATCCTCTTCCCTTTCTGGATAATGCTTCTCTCACATCCCGTAGCCGCGCATCAGGCCCACCACGCCACCCTCACCCTGCTGTATCAGGTAATTCTCACTTGCTTTGCTTTAAGTGTTGATCACGGTCCGGCGAAACCGGCGGTATTCCACCCTGTAGGATCCTCAAATTGCGTGTCTGAAAGTGGGTGTAAGTCCGGATGCATGATGCCAGACAAAGTTGCGGGAGAGATCTACGCCGATATTGGTGGCGATGGCCGTGGTAATATGAACGAGAAAGGCGCGACCGAGCCACCATCTACACAGCAAGAAAAGTACCATTGGTAACGCACAGCAGAAAAGCAGTCTTTCAACAAACGATTTGCATAATAATGAAAAGGAAAAAAAAATGTACCCCCATATTTGTGAAATGTGCCATGGCCCCATATCCCAGATCCCCTGTCGCCACCAAACCAGGAACCAAAAGCAAACCGCACTTGCGTCATAGGGCACCACTTTATCCCCGAGACACCCCATTATTCCCATCACCAACCTACCCTCTGCGGCAACAAACCGCAAAAACCATTGAAAGCAGTCGCAGTACTTCGGACTTTCTCTCTCGGACCTTCTTCCCAATCGGTCCACAGGGCACATTACACACGTACGACAGTCACATAGTGAAGTGGCCCAGCCGAGTGTTCCATGTAACGAATTGTAAGGAATGGGTGGTATAAAAGTGGTTCCGGGACCGAGACCGAAGGCCGACACGACCGACCAACGCCGATCGGCCATGTTCGGCGTCGGCCTTTATCGCAGTTTTGCACAACCATACACCCGCCGCAACGCACAGTCTCCTCCCCCGTCTGCTTCTTACCCGACCTTACCTTACCACGCCGCACTGCTTCGGCGGATTTACTTCGCCACCGGATTCCTTCGTGGCCGCACACCCCCCTCTCCCCTCCCCATCATCCTTCTCATGTCCCAGCTGCTTGGCTTCTTTACTGTAAGCGGAAGGACAAGGCAACATGTGTTGATTCTAGTCGGTCAAATACGCTGCTTTTTCGGCCTTGTTCGGTGTGTTGGGGGTGGAGTTGGCCGGATATTGGCTTTCGTGAGGCAGTAGGGTGTTGCTTATACAATGCTGAGCAAGCTGTGCGATGTGCACTTGCTTGTCCTTTTTTGGTATTCTTTTCATCTAATTTATGGATCGGAGGCATATACCCACGAAGGTAGGTTAAGAAAGAGAATGGGAAGAAGGGGGCGAAAAGGCGGATTGGTTGGGTATGCCTGACTTGCATGGCCTGGTCGGCTTTACTTCGTCTGCGTTGTGGGTGTGTTTTTTTTTCGCACGTCTTGTCGATTGTGGTACCTTGTGTTGTGTCTATGACTGGTTCAATGTTTGATCACCCTTTCCCGTCCACCCTTACCCTACCCCATCCTGTATTCACAGCCCCAGATCCTACTGCAATAGGTAGGCTGTCTTCAAAAGTGTCGATTCTTGTTCGGTCCGCGAGGCCCTATTTTTCACGTAACCTTCTGCTCTGCAGCCCCAGAAAAGAGAAGGATGAACCCGACAGCTCGGATCTTATCCAAGTATATTACCACCGTACGGCATTATCATGTGGTAATCACCCCAAAGAGACTCCGTTTTCGTACTTTATGCTACCGACTCGGAGGAGAAGATCCTGTCTGCTTGGAAATCACTTTCGTTTCGAGCCCAACTCTTCCAACAGGTCCGAAACGCTGGAATACCACCGTCAGTGACGCTGTACAATCCGCCGCCGATAATCTTTGCACGGTGGCCGCCTGAATTCTACAACAATCGTTCTCGAACATGGTTGTAAATTGGAAGCGAACACATTCTGCATTCCCTCGCCCCCATCTTAAACCCACTGTAGAGATACTATCAACACACATCAGGCCCCCCGTGCGAAATAGTCCGCTCCGCATCATCAACGTCCACGCTCCGGTACCCTACCAGACTAGCCGAACCAGCTATCTCAATCCACCATCACGATGAAAAATTACCCCATCGGGAAATCCTCCATTGGAAAACCATTGATCAAGGCCAAGCTTTGCGGCCCGCGACGCCTCCAATGGAGACTGCTGTGTGGCGAATTCAAGGGTCTGATGTACCATGGAATAGTGGGAACAATAGTTTACCAAAGTCCGCAGTTGGGCAGCCCTTTTCCCAGCCTTTCTTCTTACTCTTGTCTTTTGCCGAAATAGGTAGGTTGGGTGGGAAAAGTGTTGATTGTAGGGTCCTCAGATGCCCGATGTGACCTTGCTTTTTTCGATTGGCTTTCTGGTAGCGAGGCTGGTGTGAATGGTAAGCACCGATTGCTAGGCGCAGATGACGAGACTGGGGAAAGGCTAGAACAGTCAGATGCAGGTGTTGTGTAATGCGTAAAGCAGGCCCGTCTTGTTGTTACTCTTTCATCTATCCATCATTCATATGTACCCCCCATGTATATAACCCATCAAAGACGTTGAGTCCTTCCCAACCAAGATATGCTCCCAAAAAAAAAGACGATTCAACACTGCACCCCAAACTTTCGAAGTGTCTCTTTTCCAGTGGTAATCTTCATGCCGATCCTAAAGAGACCGTTAGCATGTGACATTATGACATCACAGGAGATGCACTACGTACCTTGCATCCAGATCGAAGCCACCCCACTTGGTCACCTCCTCTAGCCAATCCTTGCATTGAACCAACATCTTCGGGTGCTGCTCCGGATGACCGTCAACATCGGCCTCACGCCAGATATTCGCGGCCATCTCGTAGCGCGCGCAGGGTGCAGTCCAATTGTCCCTGAAATTGCCCGTCAAAAGGGTGCGATCGACAGGCAAGACTTCCTTTTCGAGGATAGCCTTGGCTTCAGCCGGTTTGTTCATGTTCCTCAGAGTGGCTGCGCGGAGTACATTGAGGATGGACTTCTCGTCGACGTTTTCCTTGTCCCAGTGTGGGTTGGCTGAGGACTCACTCCAGGCTAGGTTTGCGAGCGAAGTTTCCAGGTGGTCGTCCCGCATGCGCTTGTATCCGTTCCAAAAGTAAATCATTTCCTCGAATGGTGAGACTCCGACTGCATCTACCAGGTCGCAATTCCACTCCTTTGCTCGAGCCTCCCACTTTTGGATCTTGCGGGCGACGAAGACGTCAAACGGCAGTTGGCGAGCCATGAACTTCTTCTTGCCTACGTTGGGCATGACCTTCTTCATAAACCCCTCTGCCTTTTCGCTGTACTTCTTTGCCTCCGCGGGGTTCGTCGTCTTGTTCCGTCTGTAGAGCTCAACATAGGATGCGGCGATAATGTCTGAATTGTTAGAGTAGGAAATCAGTATATGTCTCACACTCAGTTTGGAAATTGGAATTGCTTACGATAGTATAGCGCGTGACTCCAGTTGTTCAAGGTAATGCATTTCTCAAACCCGTCAGCAGCGGCTTGATAATCGTGCATGTACATGTTGTTGAGACTGCGCTCGAACCAACTCAGCGCCTCGAGCTGTTTGAGCTTTGACTCGCCCGCATCAGCTATAAATTGAACAGCCTTCTCCAGCTGCTTCTCAGAGGCCAGCATCCGTGACTCCTCGAGTAGCCAAAGATGGCTTTGGGGGTATCTTTCGCGCATGTAGCGAAGTAACGCTAGACACTTCTCTTTCGGGTATGAGCCCTCGCCCTTGGTGGGTAGAATATCGCAGAAATTCGTAAAGCCATTCAGGTAGCCCATCAATACCACACCAGCCATGGCGCCGTGAATGTTGTGAAATTTGGTCGCCTGCCACAACATCCTCATACCCCGTTCCCTATCACCCTTGAAGCCAACAATCTTCAGCAAAGAAGCAAATGAGGGTGGGATGAACGAGAGGATGAGCAGCAACATTCCAAAGCAGAAGTTGGATCCTGAGAGAATGAAGACATCCACAGGGTGTTCGCTGAAAGTAGCAATGTCCGCGTTAGGCGTGCCCTCGTCGTTCAAGGTAAGCTGCTCGAAATATTCAATGGCATTTGGTGTAGAGTCGGTTGGGTTCTCTCCTGCTGCAGGTAGGGCAGAGCCCGAGCTGGATTTGATATCGACCTTCTTCTGGGCGTTGTCCAATTCAATGGAAGCGTCCTTACCAGCAGCAACGTTGATGTGCCCCATGTATTCTCCAGTTGTCACATCGCCAGTGCGCTCTTCTTTGGCATCTACAAAGTCAAAGTCGTCCTCGGCATCGTCCCTTGTGCCCTTCTTGGCCTCTGGTCCAGTGACCGTGGTGCTCTGCTTGATGCTGGACGTTGACGCCACCATGGACGCATCGGCCGATGCAGCGGCTTTGGATGTACCATCCGCTGTACTGGAACGAACCGAGGCCTTGGAAGAGCCACGCGAGCCGACGGAGTTGACGCTGCTCGTACTCCGCTCTTTCAAGAACTTCTTCTCGTTTTCCATCACACCTTCCAGCGCAAGGTATGCCTTCCTCAGCTTGTAGAAGCTCTTGATGGCCTCCGTCAAGCTCTCATTGAGCACGCCGACAACGGCACTCATGAGTTGTGCCTCGGCCATACACACAGCGTATTCTGTACCTGGCGGGTAGATTGGTGACCGGTATGAGTTGGGATCTTTGCTAGCTCGTCGCTGTTGTTCGTAGGCTGAGTTCTCGGCTACATATAGGGCATTGGCAGCTGTCCTTGACGTTAGTCTAGGTCGGTGATACCAGAACGGGTATCTCTATAGACCTTCGCGGACGATTTCTGGCTCGAAGCCCAATGTTGCCCGTATGAAGACGCATACTCCTGCTCCCAGCTGGTGGAACGGCGAACTGCCTTTATTAAGATGTGCTTCGGCACTCTCGATATCGTCGGCCATAATGTAGGTGACAGCTGCACTCGCGTGCCATTAGCCCTGGTCGCGACACTGGCCGAGGAGGCGGTCTAGGAAGTTCATACCGCTCATGGCATCCTGGACTATTCTGTGTCAGTAACTACCTTGACCCACGTACACATCGAGACTCACTCTGTGCAAATTCATTCAACGAGTCCAGGCTCTTCGCATGGCCAGGCGTATGGCCCTTGAGCCAGCCGCCGACTTTGAACATGATGTATAAAGAACTAGAGGCGGGGCAAGCCTCACGAGAAGAAGACAAGGAATGAAAAGCAAAGAGAATGTAGAGGAGGGAGGCGTAGTATATTCCAAGAGCCCGTGGGTAGCGAAGACCCTAGCTAATACGCTGAGCGGATATCTAGAAGCATACTAGGACATCCAGACAACGCGCTTACAGCTTCGTCCGGCAGCTCGGAGCTAAACGAAGTACCCGACGTCATGTTCTTTGCCCGGGGCTTACAGTCGTCTATCCTCCGACGCGCCGCATACATGGCTTGAAATGGAGGGTATAGAGGTGTAATGGGTAATTATGAAACGCCTCGCTAGATTTCAGATGGATCGTCCTCGGAGCCAAGCTGCGATAGCGATACCTGGAACTCTGTACCCCGCGAACCCAGTTTCCATGGGCACCACGTGATGTCGCGCTAAGCTCTACGGACAATCGCCGCCTCCTCCGCCGTTAGAGAGCCGCATCACAAAGCCTACAGAAGCACAACACACCGCGCAACCCAACATCAGCTTAAACCCCCCAAACCAAATAATATCACGATCCCGATCGCATTCACGAGCACAGCGCAATGTCGGGTTCAGCACAAGGAAGCAGCGATATGAAGAAGGCCGTGGTCAACGACTCCAAGAACGGCGAGCAACCGCTGGCACCCGAGAAGAAGGCCGCTACACAACTGGAGGAGGATGACGAATTCGAGGATTTCCCTGTAGAGGGTAAGAGTAGTATAGCAACGTGTCTATGAGCTTAGCTAACTGTTGCTTTAGACTGGACAGAGGAGGAGACTCAGATCCCCAACGGAAACACACATCTGTGGGAAGAGAGCTGGGACGACGATGACACTAATGATGACTTCGCCGTACAGCTGAGGTATGGGAACTGCAATCAATCCTGCACAAGACCAAAGCTAACCATGCCTACAGGGAGGAGCTGAAGAAGCTAGGCAAATGAGCGACACACCACGACGACGATACGAAACGATAGCCTTTCTACGAGATGCGGCGACGGTAATCGACAAGGGGTGCGGCATAGCATCATTTGACCAGACGAGTCATATGTCACAAAGCACTACAACACGTCTAGAGCTACAGAGTCGAGGGCGGTGATTGAAGTATGGTTCATAAGTATGGAAACCAGAAAGAGCTATAGCTACACAATCATAACTTCGAAGATATACCTTCCCTCGTCTTGAGCAATCGTTCACCTCTTTAAGTGAATGATTTACTTACTTGACAGGGCCGAGACACCGGGCAGGTCCTTACCCTCGAGCAGCTCAAGCGATGCACCGCCTCCCGTTGAGACGTGGGACAGCTTGTCCTCTACACCGTACTTGGCGGCAACAGTAGCCGTGTCACCACCGCCGATGATGACAATCTTGCCGCTCTGTGCAGCGTCAACGGCAGCGTCGAGTGTTGCCTTGGTACCCTTTGCGAACTTGTCAAACTCAAACACACCGGCGGGTCCGTTCCAGAGGATGGTCTGCGCCTCGCCGATAGCCTCCTTGTAAAGCTTGATTGACTTCTCTCCGCAGTCGAGACCCATCCAGCCATCTGGGATGCCGTCCTTGTCCTCAGCATAGCCGGTGTTGGCGTCCTTGTCGAACTTGTCGGCAGTGATGTAGTCTACGGGCAGAACAATCTTGACATTGTTCTTCTTCGCCTTCTCAACAAGATCCTTGACAGTCTTGCTGCCAGCCTCGTCGAACAAGCTGTCGCCGATCTTGACGCCCTCGAGAGTTTTCTTGAATGTGAAGGACATGCCTCCGCAAATGATCAGGCTGTTGACCTTGCCGAGCAGGTTGTCGATCAGTTGGATCTTGTCCGAGACCTTTGCGCCACCGAGAATGGCGAGGAAAGGTCGCTTGGGCTCCTCCAGCGCTTGCGCGAAGTAGTCGAGCTCCTTCTTGACAAGGTAGCCAGAGGCCTTTTGTGGGAGATCGACACCGACCATGGAGCTGTGCGCACGGTGCGCGGTACCAAAAGCGTCGTCTGCGAACAATCAGCCTTCTGCATGCAGAAAGAAAAGCTCATGGTGTCACTCACTGATGTAAATGTCACCTAGGGCAGTCAAGCCCTTCCTGAATTCCTCAACCTTGCTCTTGTCGACCTTCTGCTTCTTGCCCTCGTCATCCTTGTAGCTACCCTCCTCCTCAGCGTGGAAGCGCAGGTTCTCCAACAGGATGATCTGGCCACCACTAGCACCGTTTACAGTGTCCTCTACCGACTTGCCGACACAGTCATCGGTGAAGGTCACGCTCTTGCCAAGCAGCTTCTCGAGTTCGGGAACAACCGGCTTGAGGCTGTACTTCGCGTTCGGCTTACCGTCTGGGCGACCGAGGTGGGACATGAGGACGACAGCCTTGGCGCCATTGTCGATAGCGTGCTTGATTGTGGGGAGTGCGCCGACAATGCGCTGGTTGTTGGTGATGTTCTTGTCGGCGTCCAGAGGGACGTTGAAGTCGACCTGGTGGTTGGGATTGTTAGACCAAACCTCTGCATGGTCCAGAAGAAGGAAGCTCAACTTACTCGGATCAGGACGCGCTTGCCCTTCAGGTCGACGTCGGCGATTGAAAGCTTGTTGGAGAGAGACATGATGAGAGTGTGGTGTGCACTGAGATGGCACGCGTTTTAGTAAAGCTCTTGGTCTTGCAGGCTCTGTGGCAAGGGGCACAATTGTTTATTTATGAGATGACCGGGGTATCACTTACGTCAAAAGATATGGAGAGAGGAGGAAGAAGAAACGCGGGTGGTGTTGTGTTTGTTGTCGAGCTTTAGGTCGTCATAGGTAGGCTTGGTGGGGGGTAGCGGGGCAGTCAGTCCACAGGTTCCTCCTGCATGCAAAGCTTCCTGCTCCTTATCGAACCACAGAAAAGCAGGTTGACGTGACCAGACTAGAGACAAATTAGCTGAAGTAAAATACTTCTGCTGTCCCTGTGCTACTCAGGGTGCGCGGGTAAGCCCCACGTCCTCCCGCGGCCGAGAGTGACGGTCGGGAGTGATAGTCGTAAGCTGCAAGATTCTTGCAAGCCAGGTACCTATGTAGCTGCCTCGTTACAACGCCTTGCAAACTCACAATAGCAAACATCTTTTCGCCTTCTGTGTGAACTTCATCATTCCTCACAAGCTTGGGCAAAAACTTTTTTTTCTTAAAAAAAACACAAAAACAAGGCAGTGCATCGCAGGACAATATCATTTCATTCTGACCTAGTTCAAGTTCGTAGATAAACCCGCAGCGACTCTTGATCAAAAGTCGCCAAACCTGACGCCGTGCAAATGCCCAATCAACTATGCAGGCGCGCAAAAAGCTCAGAGAGAATCGAGTCCAGACTGTCATGACCCAACTCGTATGCGCCCAGAATATTTGTACAACAGGGTTCGTTCGCGTGACATGAGAGAGCCTTAGGCTTCTTCGGCGGAGTTCGTCAAGGAAAGGTAGGCAGTCCAGGCAATACCTACGGTGGACACAAAAGGCTGGCATAGTGTTAGTTTGCTCCCTAGTGAGAAGTGCCAGACGACTTACAATCTGGAATTGAATGGGCATGACGCGGAAGTTGATTAGCTGCACCGCTGGCCAGACCATGTAGTTGGCCTTGAGCGCAGGCACGTAGACGTCCTGGAACTTACGCTGCACCGCGCGCTTACCGCCGCCCTCAGCGACAGTCATGAAGGTGAAGAAGGCGGCTAGACCAGCCGGAGCAAACAGGAACTGATCAAAAGCTACGCGCTTCAGCGCTGGCAACCATGTGGCAGTCTTTGACACGGGGAATGTCGCAGACAGGAATCTGAACCACCTGTGTTGGATAGGCGACATGAGGAAACCGTAGGACATGAATCTTGTGGTACGCTCGAAATCGAAGGGCGGCGGCAGTTTCTTCGAGTCGGGAATAAGCTCGTTGTCATTTAGGGGGTTTCGCTTGTCGAGGTCGTGGATTTCAATCGCCAGGAAATCGTCCTTGCCTGGGCCACCCTTCTTGCGGACTGCGCGCTCGCGCACCGCAGTCAGTGTCTGAGCTACTGTGTCCGCAATACCACCCAACACCTATTCTCAGTGTTAGCTTTTCCTTTGTAGACTGTCCGTACACGGATTCGGGCTGGATGCGGATATCCGTGGCCTCATCGCAAGCTACCGTGGCCACGTCTGCGATACGGGGGCAATGCGAGCGCAATGCGCAATTCGTCTAGAAACCGGAAAAGGACACATACGGCGTTGGTGATCATCGTGGTAAGCACTGGTCGCGCGGCATAGTACTGGTTGTACTTGCGCGTGAGCATACTCACTGCCGCCATTTGCAAGAGAAAGACAAGGGAATGGAGTAGCGGCTGACGGCTATCAGTAGGCTATCGACTTGTTGTCGGTGGTGTCGCTCACGATCTTTCCGTAGATCCAGCGGCTGTTGAGCTGGTAAAGCAGTCTGTGTCTGGTGCTGTTCATGATAAGTTATGGGTCCTGTGAAAAGCTCTAGGTGTAGCGTTGCTCGAAGATCGCGCCCGATGACGTTGCTGAAACGCAGCCGGAAGGTCCGTGTGCAGCGATAAGTGGCCCTATCTATCTCTATCGAGGCTGTTATGCGCGATATGGGCAGGTAGACGGCAGGTATGCTTTTGTGATCAGAAGAGCAGTCTATTCAGTGCAGAAGGCGCAGCCTGGGGTTGAGGCACGACGGACCTTGGTGCAGTGGCGGAGAGTTTCACGGCCCGGGACCAATGACGAGTTTCAGACATCAAGCGACGGGCAAGGACTGGCATCAGCCTAGTACCGAGCGGCTGCAGGCTCGTACCATTTAACTCTATCCCGACATTTCAATACGTGCACCTGATGCGTCGCCGTCCATTCAAACAAAGCTTCAGGGACCGTCCCCTCTCGGGTAGGTCGGCTCGCCTTCTGAGGGGGAGGTGGCACTAATCCCCGCCATCGTCGCAAGTACATTTTGTGGCCTGGCAGAGGCACGCTTTCAAGACAGGCACTTGCTCATTATGCTGTTGACTTCCAAAATTACTCTGAAAGGCCCTTTGGGTATATATTGGCATCTAAGACAGGCTCATGGTGTTACAGCAACAATACTGGGCAAGTCACGGATGTCCACAGCTTCATTGGTGATGAGATCGACCACACGTATGGAATCGACAGACAAGACACCTGCAGTGAGCGCGAGGAACTTCAGATCAGCCGTATAGCATGAACCAGGGGACAGTTGCCTGCATACGATTAGCTTTCTCAGCTTACGACCATTCGGCTTGCTACAACGTACCCTACACGTATGTCGGTTGTCAAACAGATCAACTCTGCTGTCTCGATCCTCGCGCTTTTCTGCTTGGCATACACAACGTTCTCGTCTGTGACAGCTGCCGCTAGTAGCTCCCTTTTGTCTGTACGAGCACCGCCTATAGATGATGCTGATGACCGCGGTCGGTGTATCTCCAAATCCTTTGGTCTCTTCACAATAACCAAAATTGCCAGCCTGCGTAATTTGTCGGATCGGTTGACAATAAAAATATCCCAAGTGAAGATGTCGCCAACGCGGACACTGGGTGGTCCAGACACTGTGAGTGTGACATTGACATCGTTATTCGGAGGGGTTTGCTCTTGGGCATCCTGGGTGCCAGGCGCAGGAAGAGAATCGGGATTGGATGCGCTTGTTGTATGCGTCGCAGAGCTGCTGAGACGATGGTGAGATATTTTGGCGAGACTAGACGCTTGTTCGGATGTGAAATCGACAGGTGTTTTCCACTCAATAGCTATGTCTGGCCGACAGTCACTAGCGACAGTGACGTTGGCCTCGACATTCAGGGTCAGATAATGACCCTTACTTCCGAGTGTCGGTGTTCCATCAGGTGCGAGGTCTGGAAGGATCTTGTACAGATACGTCAATTGATCACCAGGCTTATGGCTTACTGTAGCGTCGTATTTGTCGCTCAGCTCCTTGACTTTGCCTTGATGCAACACCAGGCTAACCTTCTTGATCCTCACGTCGTACGTTGCAAATTGCGCGACTTCCAAGTCCAGAGAGGCAACCAGTGACGCATCATTAAGAGCAGCTTGAAGTTTCGTATATCGCATTCTCCAAATTAGTGGCGGCAGTACCCGGAACAATGGTTTCTGGCCGTTCCGGATAGGGCGTACCATTTCCCTTGCAACAGGAGCACTCGGTGTGACTTTGCTGATGCGCATGGACGAAAGCCTTGGATGAATGCCAACGAGAGCAGGGTCATTTTCAAAAGACTGAAGTAAGTTGAGCGGTGTGGGCACTCGACTTGGGAGATATTCGTCTTCTAGAGCATCTTGTTTGGGTCTCTCAGCAGGCTTGAAGGATGCCGTCGGTTGGAAGTAAACGGCAGGCTTGTGAAATCTGCCTTGAGGTCGGGCTATCTGAAGTCAGGGATGTGTCTAACCTGGCAGTATTCAGATCTTACCAATGAAAATGTCAACCTTCCAGATGACATAGGTGTAGGCATCGTCGCCCTCGCCGTGACTGACAACGCTAGGCTCGTCTGTATGATTGATGGTACCGGAATATATAAGCTCTTTAGGAGGTGCCGACCTGGCATCCTGTTCCGGTGGGGGAGCAGTGCTGAATGCGAATGCCTCTACATTGACTACCAATCTTGCCAGGTACGACTTCAAGGTCGTGTCTTCCAGTAATGGTGTCCGAAAAATGACATATACAGCCAGTAGTTCATCTAAAAGCCTACGTATGAGTAAGAGACGTGCGAATGACGGAAAGTCACAAGGCACATACCGAGGAGAAGTACTTGTCGCTGCGGTAGGAATGGGAGTATGGAGCCAGCCTCGTCAGCAGTGCCATTCCAAGACCCGATTTCGCCCTTGATATCGAGTTCAGACTTTGCGGGAACGATGGCTTCCAGCACCGAGCTTTCCACGAAATCAAGACTTTGGCGCGGCTGCGCTTCGGCCGTATCCGCAGCCATACCTACTAAGTCGGGGTGAATAGCGGAAAGCGCACGTGAATGCGGTGCCTGAGCTACCGGGCAGGGGCCCCGTAATCCGCGCTAGGCCAAACGTCCGTGCATCAAGAAGTTCCACAGCTTCTTCGCAAACGGGCAGTCCGACGAGTCCTCCCTTCACCTCGTCGCCCGCGTGACTCCCAACAACCAGCGCAATGAATGGATATCCGCCCCCCATGGCGCCGCCAGGCTCACCCTGGACAACGGCCACAACGCCTGACGGCAGAGAATACTACTACAACACCGTCACCAAGCTGACCACGTGGGAGAAGCCCGACGAACTGAAAGACGACATTGAGGTAGGATGGTTGGCATGACGCCGCGGCTGAGTAGTAGCTGACAACCATCAGCGCGCGCTTCCGGGCACTGGCTGGGCCGCTCACATGGCAGATGGCAGGCGATACTTTGCGCACATCGAAACCAAGCAGACGACGTGGACCGTACCCGACGTTGTCCAGCAGAAGATAGACGAGTACAGGCAGAACCAGCCGCCCCAGCGTCCTCCTCCGGCAGGTCCTTCTGGCTGGGCCGGCGGTCCGCCTTCGAATGCGCCATCGTACGACAACAGGCGTCCCGAACGCGACGAGTACCGCCCCGACCGTCACGACCGCCGCGATGATCGAGACCGCGATCGCGAATCGGGATTCGCCGGTGAACGTCCCAACATCAGCTTTACAACAGGCACCGAGCTCCAGTTCTCTACTCCCCAGGAGGCCGAGGCTGCTTTCATGAAGGTGCTCAAGCAGATCAAGGCGCAGCCCGACTGGTCCTGGCAGCAGGCTGTGCGCGCTGGTATTCACGACCCCAATTGGCGCGCCATTGCAGAGCCAGAGAAGCGCGAGGAGGCTTTCAAGAAGTATTGCGAAGATCTGCGCGCCCAGGAGAAGCACAAGGAGCAGGATCGCCAGGCTAAGCTGCGCTCCGACTTCACCGCCATGCTGCGCTCGCATCCTGAGATCAAGTACTACACTCGCTGGAGGACTGCTCTCCCCATCATCGAGGACGAAACCATCTTCCGCTCTGCCAAGGACGACGCTGAGCGAAGGGCCCTCTTCGAGGAATACATCATCTCGCTCAAGAAGGCTCACGACGAAGAAGAGGCAGAGAGCAGACGATCTGCACTCGGCGAAGTCATGGCTCTTCTACAGGGCCTGGAGCTGGAGCCCTTCACTCGCTGGCAGACGGCTGAGGAAAAGCTAGAGCGTAACGACGAATTTCACAGCGAGAAGTTCCAGACTTTGACTCGCATGGATGTCCTCAACCAGTTCGAAAAGCACATCAGACAGCTTCAGCGCGAACACAACGACCGGGTGCAAGCCGAGCGCCGCATCAAGCACCGCATCGAGCGCAAGAACCGTGACGGCTTCCTGCAACTGCTGGATGAGCTCAGGAACAACGGAGTATTGCGCGCGGGTACCAAGTGGAAGGCTATTCACGAGGTGATCCAAGACGATCCCCGCTACACAGCTATGCTTGGTCAAGGCGGATCTTCCCCCCTTGACCTATTCCGCGATGCTCTAGAGGAAGAGGAGGGCAAGTTCCGTACTCTACGCCGAAGAGCTTTGGATGTGCTAGAGGTAAGTCAATACTGTCCCCATAGTATGATTTTCCACTAACTGTTACTAGCAACAACGCTTCGAGGTTACCACAGCGACCCCCGTGGAAGAATTCCTAAGTGTCATGCGAAAAGATCCTCGCACCGCTGATATTGACGAACAGTCTATGCACAGTATCTATAACTACGTTCTCAACAAGGTGAAGAAACGCGAGGAAGAAGAGCGACGCGACGAGGAGTCCAACGAGCGTTACGCCGTAGACAAGCTCCGATCTGTCATCAAGCACCTTGATCCACCAGTGTCGCTTTCAGACGACTGGGAAGTGGTACGTCCCCGTGTTGAGAAGACAGACGAGTATCGCGCACTGAAATCAGATACCCTCCGCGAGTCGGCATTCGACAAGTTCATTTCGCGTTTGAAAGACAAGGAGAGCGATCGCCGGGACAGGAGCAGGCGCGATGACCGTGACCGTGATAGGGACAGGCGTGACCGAGACCGTGAGTATCGTAACGGACATTCTGACTCTCACCGCCGTCATCGTACACGTACTCGCTCACCTGAACATGACCCGTACGCTGCAGAGCGTCGCCGAGCAGTCCAAGACAGGGAGGCCCGTTATAGGAACAGCGACAGCACTGGATTGTCTCCTCTTCCGCGTCGCGACCGCCGAGACGATGACCGCTACGAACGCTCTCGCCGCAGCCCCTTGGGTGATCATTATGGACGTGAGCGCCGCGAGCGTGAAGTGGAGCGCGAGCGATCTTACGTTAGCAGAGCCGATCCTCGTGAGGCGACTGTTAGTCTTCTTGACTATGGTGACAGTGGTGGCCGTACTTCATCGACCCGACGCCGTCGTGACAGCGACGAGAGCTCCAGCAGGCGCGATCGTGAGACCAAGGTACGTAAAACGAAGCATCACAACATTAAAATGAAAACGGACTAACTCGTCAGCGTGCACGCTACTCCCCTCGTGTCGACCGCAAGTCCAAGACTCCCGTCCCCGAACCAGTCGTCAAGAAGGAAGAGGAAGACCGCGCCCTCCGCAGCGGAAGCGAGGAAGGTGAAATCGAGGAGGATTAGAAATCTTCCAACGTCCATCCTTCCCGTAGGAAGCTGACCGAGTTTCGTCGCACTCTAGTGGCTGTCTGTCATCCAGATCACAAGTAAGTAGGCTACGGTACTTTCTTCTTATCAGTCGTTTCAATCGATTGCTCGGCCACGCTGCCACCATGGCATTTGCGCGTGCGTCTGTATCATAATCTCTTCGTAGGCATAGTCAACTGAAAACTACTCTTATATCTAATCTGCCTGTGGCTGAGTGACGTGCTGCATGGGCCGTGATATCTGTGATGGTCTGGACGATTACGTTAGTATTCCGACGTGCTATCTAGGTCGTGGTATCTATAGGCTAGGCGCCTACATTTAGGGACCCATCGTGCGACTAGCGAATGCACATATTCCTAAGTCGCCTAAATCCAACTTCAATCTATGCCATTCAAGTCTCTGTACTAGAAGACTGAGCAGACCTGGAGATGGCCCCAAGTTTTGAGGGCGATTTGGTATTGAGGCATTGGAGCAATCGTTCGAAACACAGTTGGACCACCATGGGTTCAACGCTCTCATCACTTAGATACTAGGGTCTGGGGTTCAATCCGGGAGTCTGGACAAGGCGTTCAGATTGTATTTCATGCCACAAAAGACTGACTGGAGGAATACATCCTATGTTCCCGCAGATCCTTTGGCACTCTTAGGTTGGAGCATACCGTGATGTCTGGTTTGACCAGTTCTTCTTTCGGGTTCTTGTCAAACTCCGCCGACTGAAAATGGTAGGCAACACCAGGCAGTGTCCAGACTGGATAGACTGATGCAGAGTACTTCTTTGGTCGTACAACGAGCTCCTCAAAGTCGGCTTCAGCTCGTCGAACCAAATCGACGGCATGACCCACCGAAACGATGAGTACGATGTAAGATACACAGCAATAAGAAGATGTTTGTAAGAGCTTGCACGTGAAATCTGAACCATATGGCTTCCAAGGTTGCGCCTAGAGTCGTCGTTGGCTCATGACAGGGCGGGGGGCGTGCAATTTTGGCGTACCTCGGCTCAGATGAAGCTACCCCGGACTCCACTTCTCCTCACGCGTAGGCGGCGTCGTTCATATACCGAGCACCGCACCACCATGTAACCCACGACGCAGAAGAGCCCAGTCGCTCTTGTCAATATCTCGATTCCAAGTCTGCTATAGCCGACCGTCGCCATGTCATCCACCGCTTTCGTACCCTTCTCCGAGCCACCCTACGTTGTTGGCCTTCCATCCCCATACTACAAAGAGACGCATCTCAGATGGCAGAAAGCATGTCGCGAGTTCGTGGACAAGCACTTGATAGAGAAGTCTCTTGAGTGGGATACGGCTGAAACATTACCAGAGCATGTCTTCGACACATTCGCGAAGGCAGGCATGCTGCTACCGACACTTCCAGCTCCTCTACCAGTGGAGTGGTTGAAGAAGCTTGGAATCCATGATATTCTTGGAGTAGTGAAGGTCGAAGAATGGGACTATATCCATACTATGATCTATGCTGATGAGGTATGAAAAGTTGCTGTTGTGCCAAACGTAGCTAACAGAAATACCAGATGTCGCGAAGTGGTCTCGCAGGCCCCTCGGGCTCCCTCACTACGGGTATGTCATTCGGCGTACCGCCCATTCTCAAATACGGCAACAGACAACTACAGGAGCGCTTCCTCCCTGAACTTCTGACCGGCAAGAAGCGAACTTGCATTGCCATTACCGAACCCGAAGCCGGATCAGATGTTGCAAACATCACAACAACTGCCACAAAGACACCAGATGGAAAACACTACATTGTTAATGGTACGAAGAAGTGGATCACCAACGGAGTCTGGTCTACATACTCTTCTATGGCTGTGCGAACAGGCGGCCCCGGCCCAACAGGCCTGTCGATGCTGGTCGTACCTTTGAAAGGACATCCAGGCGTCAGTATGCGGAGACTCAAAGTAGGTGGGCAGGTATCGGCGGGCACAACTTTCATCGAGCTCGACGACGTCAAGGTGCCAGTGGAAAACCTCATTGGAGAGGAGGGAATGGGAATGAAGTACATGTGAGTCTTCTGCGACTTCTGTGGTTTCCAGACTAATGTGATAACTAATAGCATGACCAACTTCAATCACGAACGGCTCAGCATCGCTATTGGCGCAACCCGCCAGGCCCGTGTAGCACTTTCCGCCGCAATGGAATACGTTCTTAAGCGCGAGGCTTTCGGCAAGCCACTCATCGACCAGCCCGTTGTACGTCACCGTCTCGCCAAAGCCGGCGCTTTGCTAGAATCTCAGTGGGCATGGGTCGAACAATTCGTATACCAAATGGTACATCTACCCAAGGCCACAGCAGATATCGAGCTAGGCGGCTTAACGGCCATGGTCAAGGCACAGAGTGGTATCGTCTTGAACGAGTGTGCTCAAACAGCACAGTTACTGTTTGGCGGCAATGGTTATACAAAGAGTGGACAGGGAGAATTGGTAGAGAGTGAGTACAGCAATACTGAGCCGCTACCGAGCGTGGCTAACATATATCAGGGATTTACCGCGAGGTCCCAGGTGTAAGGATACCAGGTGGCTCTGAAGACGTCATGCTGGATCTAGGTGTTCGACAATTAGTCAAGAATTTCAAGTCGAAGACAAAGGCCATGGAGAGGCCCAAGGGCACTTCCAAGCTATAGAGGAGATACCGTTTAGCTATTGTTACGAATGTTATGAAACAACTATTGCATCACGAGATAGACCTGGACCCTATCAACGGTAATATGTTTAGTGAACCTACACTTAATTCTCGTTTCGTGTCTGTCTTTTCGCATTCGCAAACTTCGTCTTGGTGGACATATTCAACAATTACAACCTTGGAACAACCATATTCCATAGCCTTAGCAACCACGTTGATTGATAAAGTTTAGCTGTAAGAGGTTTCCGCGGTCGATTGAATGCCATTATGCAGCTCCAGTGGGCTACACAGTGGTGCAGTCTTCCGTGATCAAGGACGCGGATAACTTTTCCGTCTCGCCAGCCCCTGCAAGTGTGCATCGAGTATGTATCTCTATTTCTATTAATTTCATATAGAAAGTACCGCAATTCCTCACCATCCCACAATTGACTGGAAACCTTATTCTCGTCTGGTCCTGATTTGATCGGGCAGAATAGGCACGACGGAGTCGGAGCAAAAGAATCAACCCGCAGTCCGCGTGAAGATCTCCTATTCGACGCCAACAGATCTGCCGCTCACTCCGTCACACATATCCCAGTCGCCTTTTGCAGCAGTATTGCTCAGCGGGGCTGATGTCGGCAGTAAACCCTTACGTGGATCGGAAATCTGCTGAGCCGAAGAATGCTAGTCGTTTGATGCGACTCTGTGATGATGATGCCGTAAGTACACGCGATTAGTTTTGGGCCTTAGTCAACGAAGGGACGCTGGAGGACTAGACCACGTTTTGCACCACCGTCGGCCGTGCAGATCAAGTCGCGTGGACCCGCTTGACCGATGGCTCAGAAGTGAAAATCGGGGGCTTGACCGCTCGTCAGTCTGCTTAGTTGCTCGAGCATGTGGTGTTTCCAAATGCACAACTTATCCTCACAACCCCAGGTAGCCGGGAACAGACATAGGCAGCGGCCGCGGACAGCCGCGGACAAGTGATCGCTGATGTAGAGAGAAAAAATTGTGGGAGCTGCAGCAGGACGCCGAGAATCTAGTGGCAATCTGGAAGGATGGAATTGGTGCATGTCTGCGGATGGGTTTGTGGCGGATGTCTTCATGCAACGGGATGGCGTCGCCCGAGACTTCCCCGAGAAGGGAAAGCGTTCCCCGCAGTTTCTGGGAGCAAAAAGCCGCTTGAGATCATCCTCCACTCCACTCGTTCGTCGAATCGTGCCTGTCCCCTCGCATGTTGACATGCATCGCGCCCAGTCAGCTGGAGAGAGCCTTTCCCCCGAACGCCGATTGTATGAACTGACTCACGCTCTCTCGTTTCCACTCCACGTCATCAATGGCAACTTTCCCGTCGCGCACCCAAGACGACCAAAGTGGCTGGAGCGGTCAGCTCCCATCAGAGATGCGGCGAGCACCGTGCCCGCTAATGCCCACGATGCAGGTTTTATTGGGGTCAGCGTCGGGGCAATGGACGTGTGCGAATAATTGGCAAAAAGCCGCAAGCATATTTAGACGCCTATGTGTCCTCACGTGCGTCCGAGACGGCTAGCACTTCGGCTATAGAATCCAGAGCTGTCTGGCTTGGTCATAGCATTCCGCCTGTGGAAGCCAATCGCGCTGCACCTGGGATATTCATTCCCGCACTTTGCAACGATGCCTGGCATCGTTGGTGTGGGACCCTCCGTGATTCGAAAGGGCAAGGGACCCCACATTCTGACTGACTCGATAATTTTGTTCCAAGCACAAGACACGCGTGCCAAATGTAATCGTCTGTCAGACCAGAAAGTCGGCCTTGGCGTCCACAAGCCGCGTGCCAAATGTAATCTTCTGTCAGATCAGAAATTCGATCCTGGCGTTCACAAGCCGCGTTACACCTACTTGCGGTATGTGGAGCAAGGGCAGGGTCGGCTTTGAGGGCCAGCATGAACCGCGGCATGTCCTGTACACAAGGATCGGGCTCGCAGCTGACGTTGCTCAACGCGTTTTGGTCTGCAGGAGCGGGCTTAGTCCCGATGACATCCGACAAGCGTCGGCGCCCTAGCTGCCAAGGATAAAGCGCCGACCAGCCGTATCTGGGGGACTGGGGTATTAACTAATGATCCCCAGTGGGGACGGAGGCGGCGTCATGAGCGTTAAAACGCACCAGGTGAAGCGCGGTTTGTCTGCGAGTCCTAGCACACGACTAGCCCTGGCATGTAATCCACTCTCGCGAAATATGACTTTATAATCTTCGCGCGCCCCCGGGCCCCTCGCGTGTTGTTGGAATTCTCAACGATATTTGCCATACTTTGTGCTTCCAACCAGGACAGCAGACGACGACAATTCGCAGCCATGTCTGACTATTCCGCATCGCCATCCGACCATCAAAACGATATACAAGCGCCCAAACGCAAGGCTAACCAAGCCGGTCTCGATGGACACACAACTGGCCGTTCAGTAAAAAGGAGGGCTTCCAAAGCGTGTCAATGCTGTCGAGCTCGCAAAGTGCGATGCAATGTCACAGAACATGGCGCTCCATGCACAAATTGCAGACTAGACGAAGTCGATTGCATTGTGTCGGAGAGCAGGCGCAAAAAGTTAGTTCCATATTTCCGTGCAATGTCCGAAGTCTCCGTAGACAAGCCGCGCTGCTGTCTGATCAGCGACTCCGATATGCAAAGTCCTATCGAGAAACGTCATGCAAAGTCGGCTGAGGCCTCGGTACTGCTGGACTAGCCACTTGGGGAGCATTGAGCCTATCGTAGTTGGGTGGAGCATTCCAACCAATAGCTGCCGATGGGCCTCCTCCGAGCTGCGTACTTTTGACTGACAATCGTAGGAAATGGAGTAAAGATGACGACCAAGCCACAGAAAGCGCAAACGCGACTGTGACTGCCACCCGTAAAATCGCATCTCGCGATGCCCTTGACGGGGTCCAAACTTTCAACTCAGCCTCGTCTCGAGGGTCACATGAGGCGGAATCAAGAAGAGACGAGCATGTTCCTCACTCAATTTGTGCGTAGGGCCGGTTCTAGCATATTCAATCGACTAACCACATGATAGACCAAAGTCATGGACATCGTATCAATTCCATCGCAGGCATTTCAGATATGCAACGACGTCTTTCTATCACTTCACAGATTAATGGCCTTCCCACCCTCCCATTCTCGCCCTTTTCGAACGAGCCTCGACCACCATTCTTCGGAAGCCTACCACAGAAGCCTGCGCCCGGCGAACTCCCCAAATTCATCAAGCCTCTTCCGGCCAAAATTGGGCCCGATGAGATCTCATATCTGGAGAAGAAGGGTGCTCTGAATGTACCGAGGGGCAATCTACGCAGCGAGATGCTCCGCGCATACGTTGAGTTTGTTCATCCATACATGCCACTAATCGATCTACACGACTTTCTATCAATAGTAGATCGACGAGATGGAAGTAAGGGCAAAGTTAGTTTGATATTGTTCCAGGCCGTCATGTTTGCTGGTTCGGCTTTTGTTGACATGGAACACTTGCGTGCTGCGGGCTATGCGTCTCGGAAAGATGCCCGCAAAGACTTCTTCCAAAAGACTAGGGTAAGTTCGGACCCCTTCTTCGGACGACTTGGCAACTGGCCTCGGCCGGATCGACCCTTCGCACGATTGGTGTGCACTCGGCTACACCGACGTTCCGTGCACATGCCAACATGTGAAATCGATTAAGTTTCCAAAGTACCGATGACATGTGAACCACAAACTAATCACTTGATAGATTCTCTATGATTTCGATTACGAATCCGATCGTGTTTCGCTGGTCCAAGCCTTGCTGCTGTTGACGTACTACTATGAGACGCCGGATGACCAGAAAGACACTTGGCACTGGATGGGTGTCGCAACGTCTGTCGCCCATACTATTGGTCTACACAGAAATCCCGACAACACTAATCTTGATAGCAAACGCGTCAAGCTCTGGAAGCGGATATGGTGGTCGACTTATATGCGAGATCGCCTCATTGCGCTCGGCATGCGTCGTCCCACGAGGATAAAGACTGAAGACTTTGATGTGCCGATGCTAACTTTGGATGATTTCGAACTTTCACCTTTGCCGGACAACATCACCTGTCTTCCAGCAAACTGCCGTGTGGCAAGAGATGTGGATGCGCAACGACAGTTGGCTATCATGTGCATTGAGAAGGCCAGGTTATGTTTGTGCATTTCGCATGTGCTTTCAAAGCAATACTGCGTGCTCAACAACAACCATGGCTTACAAAACGACCGCACAACCATGATGTTGCTTCCCAAGAAACTGGACCCTGAGACTAGTGAAGTCAAAGCGTGCGACGAAGAGCTCCAGAAATGGGTCTCAGAGTTGCCCGAAGAAGCAAAATATACGGACAAGCCGAGCGGTGTTCCAGCAATTGACCTTGCAAGATCACTTCTGCACATGGTTTTCTTCACCACGTTGTCTGCACTTCATCGGCCTCAGGTTCTGCCAAACGCTCAGGGTGGTCCGGCAAGCGCTCCAACGAAGAACAATGTCGAGTCTGAACTTCTTGACGTCTCGCGGCGCAATGTTCGTCGGGCTGCTTCAGCGATCACATCGATCGCGCAGCGTCTTGACCAGGGCGGCCTCGTCAAATACCTACCAACAACCGGTGTTACGGTTCTCCTACCGGCAATCATTATTCATCTGCTTGATATCAAGGCACCAGAGGAAGAAACCCGGCGATCATCCCTACGCGGCTTTTGCCAGTGCATGGCTGTCATGGGCAAGTTGCGAGATCTCTACGCTGCTGCCGACTACTCAGTAGCCTTCCTTGAAGCTGCCATTCGGAAAGCAGGTATCCACGTTGCGCCCTTGGCTGCACAAGCATCACCAGTAGCAAAGGCATCGCCGGTGACCTCTGTAGAAGACCTTGTTGATGCCGGACGACGACTAGACCTCGCTAACGCAGCGTCGACCACAACACAAACGATACGCCCATCGGCTCTAACACCGCCTCCAGACCACGGCACGACGAACATGCATGCCCTCGAGAAACAGCACAACGAGCCCAACGTGACCGATGAAGAAGTCGCACGCCGCCTCGAAACCTTCCTCGCATCCACACCCCCAGATTCTGACCACGAGCACATGTCCAGTATCACCATCTCGCAAGAAACACCCATGGTGAACGCCACAGCACCACCATCATCTCACACCTCACACCAGTCCCACCACCAACATCACGCACACGACGCCATGAACTCAATGAACAACTTCAATAAGTGGAGCAGTCTGAACCTCCCACCAAACTCCTTTACCAATGCCAAAATCAACCACCACCAGGACGATGAGATGCTGTTTTCCAGTCTCCCGCTGAACAACGAGTTTGATGATGGTGATTTTGATCAGCTTCTCAATCTCGATGCAGTGGGCGAGGCGTTCAACTTTGACGACACGACGCTTGATGGGAACATGGGCCTTGGAGCTGGTGTAATGGGGGATGTGGACTGGCTGGGTCCGGGGAACGATCTCTCTGTCGAAGCGTAAGAGAGATGTTTACCCCTCCCGGACGTATAACGAAATAACGGCTCCGTCCTTTTTTTTTTTCTTTACATTTTTTTCTTTCTCGAATGAAGCCTTGTTTGTTTCTTGGTTCAAGCACGGTAATCCAAAAAAGTCGTATTTCCAGTACTTTTTTTTTCCCTCGGTTCTGGCTTTGGTATTGGGTTAGGCAAAGATATCCTCTTCCGCTTCTTACTCTTTTCTCATGCATATCATAGTTTGCAAGCAAGGGAGGCGAGTAAAAAAAGGGGAGTGTGTTTCCGCATGGTATTAGCCATGAATGATAGGCGTTTCTCTGTTCTGTTACGAAACAATACGAACTCGCAATTAGACACACACACACACACACACACACACACACACACACACACACACACACACATATATACACCCTTGCTGTCTTACTTCTCTGACTCTCACTTCCGGCGCATGCTCCGTGACAATCAACCGCTACGCCCGTATCCCCCTTCTCACCCGACTAATCACAAAAACACCCCATGTAGCATACCCCGCATACTTGTCACCCCAAACCATGCCGCCTTCTCCACTACGGAGTTACGGCCACCCCGATTCCGATTCCGGTTCCGGTTCCGTTGCTAGCTTACTAAATGGATTGAACCCATACTAATCCAGTCCGGCAGTTGCGCCGGCCCGGAGTATTTAGGGGTTGCGACGGAACCTGGAGTGGAAAGTGGAAAGCGTAAAGTTTCGAGATTTCCATGGTAGATGTGGAGATGATGATGATGATGATGATGATGATGATGGGTGACCATGTAATTGGTGTGTGGTGCATGATGCAGAGTCCGGAAAAAGCACGGCGTCGATATGCATGTACAATAGAGTAGTGTAAGGATATAAGTATTCGAAATCTAAACGAAAGTCTGTACATGTATAATCTCTCTCTTATTCTTTGCTCTTTCTTGATATTAAAATAAACATACTGTAAAAAAAAAAACAATGGGGGATTTCTTCGGTGAACAAGATGAGTGCTCTCTGGCTCTGCGAAACGGGTAGAAACCAAAGACAAGATGAAATGGAATGAAAATAGATGTGAAACACACGTGCTTCCTGATATGCGTTGTGTGTGTGTAGCACCCCCAGCGCCCGTTTTAAGATAACCCATGTTGAATGTTGCAAAGCTGTCCTAGCTTTCACCCACTCACTCTCTGTTTTACTCCATTGGCCCCAAACATGGCCTTGGCATGCAGTCCTACTCTTCTTGTGCCCAAATCTTCTCCCTGAGCATCATGCGCTCATTGTCCTCTTCCTTGCCCCCGTCGAGAGACTTCTTCCACGCAAAGTACTCTCCTAGTCGGATCTCGGCGTAGGTGGCGTAGTCGAATTCGATGAGCGAGATCTGTGCTTGTATCAATGCCCAAATACCCCAATAGAAGCCAGGGACACCGCGGAATCTGTCGACTTGTTCAAACAGTTCCTCCAACTCGGACTCGTTGTACGACTTGTTCTGGTGGGCGCTGAAGCTGCGCAGATACTCGCGGAGAAAAGCGCGGCGGATGTTGCGTGTGGGCATGGCGCTGTAATCGCAATCGAAACCACCCCATTCGGCAAAGTGGTTGGCAATGTCAAATGAAGCAGGTGCAGGCGTAGCATACTCGTAGTCGATAAAAGACACACAAGCAGCCGCCTCAGATTCGTCAGAGCCGCTCGAGGCGCTGGACCGACGAGATGCTGAGGCGGACGAAGACGAGGGCTCGATGATCACGTTGCCTGAGAGGAGGTCGCAATGGGCGAAGACAAACGGATTGGAGCCGCCGATACCCGGCGTGTCAGCGAGCAACTTAGTCAGGCTGTCGAGTTCGTGCATCAGCTGGTCTCTCCTTTCCGACTGGGCGGTGGTGTCTATCGGCAGGGCAAGAATCCATTTCTGCATAGTTGTCCACACATTCGGAATAGGCTTGCCTGGCGTGAGTGTAGCCATGGCGGCCAGAGACTCACGCTTGTTGTGTTGTGAAGTGAGCTGGGCAGGGGCAGGACATATGCTGCTAATACTCGAAATAGGTAATGTGGCATGCCATTCTCCCAGCCTTTGAGCTACCCCTCGCCATACTTCTGGCCGACGCAGGTCGGCGGGCGTACACACGCTGCCCTGAATGTACTTGTATAGGAGACCATTTTCAAACCGGGCGTAGAGAGCGGGAGCGAGATTGTGGCGGGCGAGGAGCGAGTGGGAGCGGGTTTCCTCTATGCACTTGTTTAGTGCCGTGCAAGAGGGTGAGGACGTCTACTTACTCTCGCGGTCAATGAGGACGTCTGTGCCTTTGCCGTATGCGCGCAGCAAGATGGCGTCGTCGTCGACCTCTGTCTTGGAGAGGCCAGGTAGGTTGTTCACCGCCTTCAGAAGCTATCCCTCGTCTTAGCCGTGCGTGCAGAAAGGGGAGGCAGGGGAGGCAGGGTAGGGGGCAGTCACCAGCGGAGGGCTGGTTGCGAGCATGTGTGCATACCGTATTCGTGATGCCATCGGTGAACCTCACAAACTCAATTGTGTCCTTGGAGTCCCGCCATTCTGGGCGCAGAGCGAGTATGAGGTTGAGGGCCGAGTTGTGCGAATCCGAGTTGTCGTAGTACTGCGGGATGTTCCGTAGTGAGTCGTAGGGTGACTGCGATTTACTCATAGTGATACTGGATACTGCTGCATCGTCAGTCCTCTGCATGTGGTGTGGCCTGGGCTGGGCTGGGCGGCGTCGGCGGGCGGCATTGGAAAAGACATGATGGACGCCAGCTTCCGTCGCATGTGACAGGTCAGATGGCAAGCAGGCAGCGCCCGGGGGCAGCCGCAAGCAAGCAGCTGGGGCTGGGAAACAACATACCAATTGGAGACAGCAGTACTTGGGCGCTACAATAAGAGTCTGCTGGGCGGCAAAGAGACTTGGAGAGCGAAGAGGACGTGCTGCCGTCTCAAGCTGGACTGCCCAAGGCGGCGCCGCTCTCTGGGTCGCGTGTGCGTGGGCCCTTTCCACTTCCCCTGTTCTAGCCCCGCAAAGCAGCGCCACATGGCAAACACACCCGTGGACCCTGTCGCTCGCCCAACAGCCACCATGACGTCTGCCGCCACATGCCTCTATCCCGAGCCCTGTGTATCGATCAAACTGCCATCCCAAACCCAACTAGGCTTCCACTTGATCCCACGATGCTTCATGCCCGAGCTTGAACACCATTCTGGCTTGCTAGGGCCGTTATTCGGCTCGGGACAGGCAACAAGGGGCTTGCTATGCACAAATACGTCTACTGCGGGGCTTGTCTCTCGCTATTCCACCCGTGGACGAGTGTTGCGGCCCCGATTGGCAGTCGGCGAACCACCTGCTTGATGTACGAGTAGCACACGCTGAGTACATTAACCTGCTCCCACCTCTCATGACGTTGAACTAAACTAAACGTCGCCACTCGCTCATGCCTGCCATGCTGTCCCCATGCTGTCCTTTAACACCTCTCAGCTACAACCATGACGCCCTGGAGCCGCACTCAGATGGCCGCCATCTAAAACGCCGCGCTTACTGCGCATACATAGGGTATATCCATAGTCTAAACACCGCACCTATCCTTGAATTCCAGGTTCCCACCGCACTTTGCGCCATTTTCCAATCCCTCACTGCACTTTCCGACCATTGTCCTTGCGAGCTCTCCATTTGTACGATCCAAGCCCGGTGTCCATGGCACTGCTCTGCACCTTTGTCAAGCCGTCGAGTGATTCCTTGCCCAACGTAATCACTTTGACCGTATTGCCAAACCCCACTGCGATACTGCGCTTGCCCAGCCTGACAGTCGGCCCAGGCGCTGCCACAAACAGCTCCTCTTCGTATGGCACCGTCGCTTCATCGTCCACATCATCGGGTGTCAATGGTCTTGAGCGGAAGTCACCTGTAGTTGAGAGTGTCCATGCCTCCCACCCGTCAGTATCCCCGATTGAGCTTTCCATGCAGTCGTGCCTGATGAATGCCTTATCCGCAAACTTGGACGCGCTCGGGCTTCCCTGGCGTTGAGCACGCTGCTTGATTGCAGAAGCAAGTGCCCCTGCATCAACACCCTGCTGATCATCTTCTCCGCTTGAACTTGTTGACGATGGCGTAGGTGATTGTTCGCGTCTTCTGATCCCTATCACGCTCAGCACGTCTGTCGACTCCCACGACCCAGCCGGCTCGACCGAATGAATCGTCTCCTTTGCACACTCAAGCCCACGACACCTATGCTTTTCCCGGTCTAGCGGCTTCCCGAGACACATCTGTGAAGACATCTTATCATCAAGACAAAAAGTCTGCATCATCATGTGATTTGTATCCTGTTCCGCATACGCGACAGAAAGTGAGTTGACTGCGGGGGCTCCACATTGACAGACTCGTCGCACCGAGTGTAGCACCCTAAACGAATGTGGCCGAATGTGGCCAATCTGAAAGGCGTGAACCAGCGCGCGGCTGGCAAAGTCGAATATCTCCGCCTCCTCGTCACGCAGTGCGAATATCAGCCCAAGGCTAGGGACACCATGGATACATCGAATCTTTGCCGGATTGCTGCCCGGTGGTGGCCCTGGATCCAGACCTGCGACTACTTCCGACGTGTAGTTGTTCTCCTTTAGTGACAATATGTGTACTTCGCCAGGCTTAGTCACAAACACGAGACTAGTATCGTCCTTTCCCGATGTGTAAATCGAGCTGCAAAGAATTGAACTAGGAGAGATGCGCCTTGTGTGATGGATGCCTGTACGGGCCTCGAGTTTTGTCAGATGACCGTCTGGGCTGACGACGATGAGATATAGCCTGTCGACATCGGTTCGCGTCTTGAGTGTGACGAATGCGAAAAGCATAGGCACCTGACCCCGAATGTCGATTTGCGGAAACATTAGGAAGCGCGATGCAGGGATATCCCACAACCCAATCTGACCGGTTTGCCCACATATGGCTAGCATGCTTCCGCCGTCGTCCATGGCTGTAGAGTAGATAGGCCAGAGCTTCGGTTTCATCACTGCCGTTTGCAGGGTAGCATGCAGATAGCCTCCTCGTCCCTGCAGCCACAAGGCAGTACTCCTGTCCAAAGAGACACTCGCGAGGTGGCCTTTGGGACAGGCAGCCAACTGTGCAACATCCAAGTTCTGTGGCGCTGGTAATGTTTTGACCGAGAGCTCGTTGTCTTCCTCGTTCGTCTCTTCAGGAGCTGCTGGGAGCCCGTTCCATAGAAGATAATTCATCAGTAAAGTCACAGTGGCAATAAGCATTACTACCATCAAAGCTACTGGAAATGCATGCCCATGGGCAAAGCGGCGGAGCCCTTCCATTAGTGATGAGGGTGGCTGAGGCCGATCACGTCCATAAGCCCCCTTTGCGACCACTAGTATTGGGTTGTAGATGCGAGCTGTGAAAGTCTGTGCTCCAGGTTTGATGAAGCTGAATAGTTCCCGGGCTGTATTGTGATCCTGGAGTCTGAGCCAATCAGCGGGGGTCCTAGCCTGATTGATTGGCGGCGGGCTCCAGGTAGCATCGACGGCGCGTTTTTGTCGTCTGGAAGTGAGACTCTGACGAAGCGTAGTCAAGGATAGCTGCTTGCCGCTGCTGTCGAAAAAGTGCCAGTTGATGGCGAGGATTATTGAGAAGATGGCGACCGTTCCTGCAAAGCGTGTACTAAGGGGTAGAGTACCCTCCCTGAGCGCACCGAACCAAGTCTGACGTTCTGTCTTATTAACTTTACTATTTTGATTGAAATCGATACGGTCCAATGAGTCAGATAGTTCCATCCTTTGCACGTCGACGCTGAGGACGGCGACGAAGAAGGTCAAGTGGAAGACGAGGTCGAATACGAGCGTGACAGCGGCGAAGACGCAAAAGTCGGCTACCCAGGGTGCGACAAATCGAGAACAAAAGTACAGCAGTGCGAGGTTTTGGAAGGCGATGGCGAGAGACAGGTGGCCGACCTCGCCCAATGCATTCCCGATGCGCTGATGAGGTGGCATCTCTGGAGGTGTCTCCAAGACAACGTTAATCAAACGGAATCTGGTAGTTGTGAGCATGGCGTTTTACGGAAAACTGCTTGTGTACGTACATATTTCCGAGGCCGAAACAAAAAACTACTCCGGGAAACCATGGGCGGGGTATTCGCGCTAAATCAATTCCAAGATATGTGCAAAGTGTGAAACTAGCGATGACACATATAGTCATCTAGTCATGGGGTTAGCGAAGACCGGTCATGCATGTTGCGGAGCTGCGTACCTTGACACATATTGTGACAAGCAAGCCAAACCAACTCTTGACTGCTCGTAGTTGCTTCATCTTCCATATTACGTATGCTGCAGTTATGAGATAAGAGGCGGCTAAGAATAGGTCGTCGTTTAGGGTCATGGGCTTGAATGTGAACTCGAACAGTCGGCTGTGCATAACCTGCCCATCAGACGGGAAGACGGTCCAATCTGGAGAGATTTCCTCGGCCAAATGGCGCGCTCTTGCGTTCCACACATCGCCTACGGTCGAGTTGGTCTGGTCGAACAGCGTGATGACCAGAGCATCGGCGGCGCGAAGCTTCGTATGCGAGAAGGATTTACCGGCAAAGACAGTGCTGGGACGCAGTGTGATGTTGAGCGGCGTGTGTGTCCGGGTGCGGGCATTGATAGTCTCAAGCAGGTTGGGATCATGCTCCAGTGCGCTCAGGGAGCAGTTCCAGTACATCAACGGCGAATGCCAACCCCAATTCTCTCCTGGCCCAGCGGCTAGACAGCCAGATTGGCTGCGGGCAAGCAAGTCCTGGTCGGTGTATGGTACATTTGCTTTGGCCGACTCGAAGCCGCCGTTGATCAGGGCTTGCTGGACTTGCAAGGCCTCGCGCAGCACGGGCAGCTTTATGGCGTCCATGTAGTCACCATGGATCCAAACCTGGCGGACTACCACGTCGGCAGGGCGCTCCCCTTCGACTTGGGTTGTCGAGGTCCAGACATGCTTGGGCAGGTTGCGCAGGCCGGCGGCGGCGGAGCTGTCGGCCTGGAAGATGGCCTGGTAGCAGAAGAGAACGGAGATGGTGATGGTCAGAACAATGGAGAGCAGCCAATGGCGGGCAGTGGCCGTGCCATGGGCCTGGAAGGCGCGGCGGATGGGGTGGGCGGGGGATAGCCGTGGTGGTTCAGTCGTCCTGCAAAATGGCGTTTAGCATCGGGAGCGGCCTCGGACGCGTCCATGCAGTGCCATGGACAGATTACTCACCCACGCAGCGGATAGAGGAGATACCAGATCATTCGGGGTCGCGGTGTCTCTCCAAGGGCATGCCCGGGCTGGAAGTGGACGAGGCCTCAGCTGCGGCCGAGGGTTTGCGACGCACTCTTCGTCGAATGCGATGTGTACGAGTGTGGGGCCGCTCATTCATCTGTCGGGGGAAACGGGGCCAGGAGGGGGCGGAAGGCGCGAATGAACGCAGAAACAGTCGGCGGACGATGGCGCAGCTTCACTCTGACTTCGCGGGGACATTGAGGGGCGGCGTCGATGGGCATTATTGATTATTCGTGGCGTTCGCGGCTCCGGCGACCTTGACTTCGTCGCCAAGCGCCGACCATGTCTCGTCGCAGCGACCGCGCCTTGGTGTTACACGCCGAAGCGCCGTCGCCAATGGGCTCTCTTCCCTGCTAGCGACCACGCCCAAACCCTCTGCCCTCAGCACGGGGGGCCTGCACCTACCGAACAAAACGCCGCATGGCGCACGCCAGCCTGCGTCACATCGCCGACCCTGTTGATATATCGCATGTCGACGCGGCAAAAGCAATGCGCATGCCCCCGGAGTGGAGCATCATGAACATGTGGCTTCGTCTATTCTAGACCTGTCATCGCTAGACTGACAGCTATCCTAGTCGCTTGCGGCAGCGGCATCCTACATGCAGGGACCGTCCTACGCCGTGCCGACTGCTTGGTGAACGTTGACTCCCAATGTCCCGTGCTAGCGCTACTTGCTATCCATCTCTCTGCCTCTGCGCCCGGGGTATATCAACAAAAGCTAAATACATGTGAAGATGTGCGGTGGTGGTGGTGGTGGTGGTGGTGCTGCTGCTGCTGCTGCTGCTGCTGCTACGAAAAGGAGCGACGTCAGCTTGTGCTACCCCAAAATGCCCCAGACACCCCCGGCTCGTACCACGTCGGGGACAGATCGCCCTCGTCGTTGCTGTTCGGTGACTGGTCGCCATGCATGGCCGCGCTGAGCTTCAAGACACGACTGGCAGAACCGCCATCTACGTCTTGCACGTCGCACTGCTTGGCCTTCACGTTTCGTCCATGTCCTCGTCATCGTCTCCGCCATCGTCTTCCTCCCATTCGTCCTCTTCTTCCTCTTCCCCAGTAGAAGGCCCAAGCACGTCGTTGAGTTCTTTCAACAGCTCGTCTGCGTGGTCTTTCAGTCGATCGTCTTCATATTCCAGCATAGTGTAAAGCTTCAGACAGTTCTCCAGCCAATCGCGGCTAGCACGCAGCAGGGACCTTGTAACTTTCTCCTCTCCTTTAGCCTTTTGCTTCCCCGCAAGCAGGTGTAAGCACCACCCACCCAGGTACCACGCCTCCACACTGCCGTCATTCTCGCCCACCAATCGCTCCAGAACCTCGATGGCTTCGTCTTCCATTTCAGCCTCCATCAAAAGGCGAGAAAGGCTTATGCGAAGTGAGTAGTCTGGCACCTTGGGGTCGTCTGGGTCGAGGTCTTTCCACAGATCCATGCTTCTCGTCAGGGCGGACTTGGCCTCGTCGGGCTTTAATTGCGAGATGCGTATCGATGCGAGGGTTTGGAGGGGCTCGGGGTTCTCTGGCGCGAAGAGTAGGGCTTCGGTGACGGCGGCGTTGCATCGAGCCTCAGCCTCTTCTTCCCAAGACAGATCCGTCATGTAGACTTCAGCAATGCCACAGAGCGAGTTGGCAATCTTTTGTCTCTTCTCTTCCAGCAACTCTTCCATGTCATCCTGCTTGACCATCTTCCCTTCCAGCTCACTGATTTCCCTCTTCAGCACCTCGATGCCCTTTTCAAACCACTGCACACTTTCGGCGCCTCCCTCCTCGTTCAACTGTGCCATCCACAGAAACTTTTCGGCTCCATCGTTTGCGCCTTCTGGGTCGATCACGATCGCAGCTTGGAAGGCTTCGCGCGCGGAATCCGGGTCACCCAGCTCTACGTTGATTTCGCCAAGAAGGTTCAGCGCGGGCAGCGCGGCTGCTGAGGGTTTTGAGGTACCAGGCTGAACTAAGTTCAGCGCTCTTCGTGCGGCGACGAGCGCTTCCTCGGGCTGTGAGGTTTGGAGAAAAGTTGCCGCTTGGATCAACAAGTCTTCCGGTGACGCCCTCGGCTTCGATGCGCCCGACTTTGCGCTCTTTTTCGACTTTCGGTCCGCGGGTTTTGTTTTGGCCATGATGTACGACTAGTCGTTGTTGGATGTGATTGGAAAAAGTCGCGGTCGCCAAAAATTATTTCTCGACATCGGCAATCGGAGCTAACGTGGGGAAGGCGCGCCCCGCCAAAGCAGCCTCAGCGTCACTGTAGGCACATGTCGGCACTCGAGTGATTTCCCACACCTAGATCTGCGCCATGGGTATCGAAGATCAAAAAGAGGAGAGGGAGGTCCTGGAATCTATCTTTCCGGACGAGATCACAGGTAGCACAGAGTTGCGCGATACAGCATGCAGCGTCTGCTAACACTCCGCAGACGTTTCCGAGACCGAGTTCCGAGTCGCAGTACAGCTCGACGATGGCCGGCATGAAGACGAGGAGCGCGACGATGAGCAGCGTATGTGACGCAGCGAGAAACGAGAATATACATGAGCTGATGACAACTAGCAACCATCATCCTCAACGTCTCGTACCCGCCAAACTACCCCGACGAAGCCCCCAGGCTCGACATAACACAGCCGCCCAATGCGCCGAAACACCCCTATCTAGACATACAAGAAGACAAGCAACGGCTTTTGGACTCGCTCTCAGAGACGATAGAAGAAAACCTCGGCATGGCCATGGTATTCACCCTCGTAACCGTCCTCAAAGACAGCGCCGAACTCCTGATGACGGAACGCCAAAACGCGAAGCAGGCCCTCGCTGAAGTGGCAGCTGCCAAGGCTGAAGAGGAGGAGAACAGAAAGTTCCAGGGTGAGGCTGTGACACGAGAGACATTCCTGGCCTGGAGGGAAAAGTTCAGAGCGGAGATGGCCGAGGAGAAGAGGCGGAAGGAAGAAGAGAAGGAGCTCGAAGACAAGAAGAAGAGAGTTGTCAAGGAAGAGAAGAAGCTGACCGGGAAGGAACTATGGCAGCAGGGCTTGGCTGGAAGGGGAGAAGATGATGACGACGACAACATTGACGATGTGGATGTGGGAAAGCTGAAGATCGAGGCTACATCGTGATACATGGCAGATGTATGCGTTTCAATCTTGAATATACCCGTCGGGCAGCGACAGGCTGTAGCATAGAAGACCATGTTATCACGAATTTGGTTTGATTACTCGTATAGGGTCCCTCCTTCTTCCCCTGACAATCGTCTGTCCCTCCTGCAGCGCCAGTTTCTTTTCCGTATCCACAATCCTCTGCATCTTCCTTGTGATTTGTCTATCCTTCCGCGTGTCCCTCTCGTGCGCATCCTGATTCTCGCGTTCTGAAAGCCGGATTGCATCAGTCCACTTGACATTGTCATCCTGCTCCGTCAACTGCTCTTTCATCAGCATGTCCCACTCGTCCTCCTGTTGGCACATGGGTAGCCACCAATTACTGAGCAAGATTTTTGTGTCGAAGAGGTCGATCTTGCGCTGAAGTCGCTGACGAAGAACGCGGCTCAGGGCTGGGGGCTGAGGCTTTGTGAGACGAAGGAAGGGCACTCCGTTCGCCGAGGCAAGCATGGGGACATGGCGGGGTCCGGAAGTTTTCACATACGGCCGGACATTAAGGACCGCTCTCTCTGGAGGGAGACATGCCAGCCGTTCTTTGGCTTCTTCGGGCGGTTGCCTTATTTTTCTTGTCGGAGTGCGTATCAGACCGCGTGGTAGTTGGGACACCAGCTGCATGAGCATGCTCGTGCTGGCTGCATCGCCAGCAGTAGAGGCGTCCAGATGATCAAGCGTCTGCAAAAATGTCAATCGGATATTTGTGCTTGTGAGGATTTACGCGCACCTCATAACCGGCTTTGAAGCTCAGACCCAGCTGGTACGGGCTTTGTATCTTCCTGTTCCGTCCGAACTTGTTGCGAACTGCATTGCGCAGGGACGTGCGGGCGTCATCGGGGAGGGGAGCGGATGAACATCGCGAAAGCAATGCTCTGTACAGAGCAATTGCTAGGGATGAGATTAGAAAGGCTAACGGTTTATCACTGTTCAAAGTCTAACCTGCTACACGGTGCTCTGTTGACTTTTTAGGCTGGAGGAATCGGGGCATGCATGGGATAGCTCGCTGGTGGAGGTCCGAAGCCTGAGATCCGACGCGAGATATTTCGACTGTGACACATGGTCACGTGCTAGTCGTTCGCGCGTCAACGTGTAAGGATTTGAACCGTTTGTGTGCACTCAGATGAGATTTGGCACGTTTGCATGCTTTCACGCGGATCGGAGATAGAAATACGGTGCTTCCATGTGACCCCGTATGAATGCCACACCAGGCTCACCAGCAATTGTCAAACAGAGATAAATGGGAGCGGCATAGTTGGTGAAATATGATATTCAGAGTCCTGGTCACTTCACCAGCGAATTCATGCGTCTGACAGACCATAACTCCATCCCATGCACCTTCCGTTCGTTCCTACCGTACATCCATATCTGGCGTGTTTTCGTGTTTCTCGCTCAGGCTGTCGTCTTAGGAGAGGTCATGTGCGCGACTATGTCTAGAAGGTTGTACCTTCGGCGGGCTGTGGAAGCTTCTTGTTCTGGGGAAGTGCCATGTATCTGGTATAGTGTCAGCCTTCATCTCCTTCGTTTCTGGGTATTCCGACCTTCGAAGCTCTATAAGAATGGTCTCCATGGTAAAGTCCCTCTTCCACTGTGCCAGGCACGGCAGCTTTGACGGGTCAACCTAGCCTTGTCAGCAGGCGCTCCTTTATTTTCCTATCACGCAGCTCGTACCTGTCCATTCTGAGGGTTGACGCAGGGCAGGTTGATCTTGGATGTGAACTTGATCTCAGGAGGTGTGTCGGGGTAGTCTGGGCCGCAATGGATCGATACGCTGTAGATGCGGTTCTCGTGGACACTCTGCAACATGGGTCAACGGAATTCAGGGAGCATGATGGAAAGGGCGCATACATGAGGTGGACCGAGTATAGTGCCGTTCCAGTCTGACATCAAAAGGTCGTCTCCATCGTCAAGACCATATGAACAAGCCTCTGGTTATTCTCAGCAAATCGTTCCCCAAGCCTATGCGGCATGTCTATCATACCGGCACCTAGACCCTTCTCGCCTTTCTCCAACTCTTCCAACAAGCGGAAGTTACGCGGAACCTTCGCGCCCATTGTCGCCGTAGTATCGTGAGAGTACTGATGAGAAGTGTGGCGCGTGAGGAAGTGGGATGGGCCCCGCTAAGAGGTAAGTAATGGCCGGCGCTGGCTGTGGTGGGGAGAGGTGTGGATCGGGCTCGAGATGTTGTATCTGGCGAAGTATGCACGGTTCTACTTAGTCATCTATGTCCAGGTGCAATTGTGAGGCTTTTGGGTGTCGCAGTGATTGCTGTTTGTTTGGGCATGCCTGTCCGATCGACTAGCGTCGACGATATGACGAGGCCGGGAGTGACCAGGGTCTCACCTTGCACCCCGGCCAGCATTGGGAATCGCTTGGCCGCCTCCGCTAAACGCGCCCGCGACATCTATACGTTGCCTGTAATAGTCTGCCAAACAACAACAACAACAACAACAACAACAGCAACCCCATTTTGGATTTCCAAGTCGCTCCTTTGCTTTTACAGCTCGCCCAGATGCTTCGGCTCACGCTTAGAGAATGACGGCACAAATTTTGGCGGCTGAACTAGGCAACCTCATCCAGGACTCCAAGCGCAAGAACACCGAATTACGAACCGCTGCAGAGATAGCTTTGAAAGATCTTAAGTCGCTTCCTAATACTTCCGAGGCCCAACTTTCAGCCGGTGAGATAGCCTGGAATCCGTTAATCCATCCTGTGTTGACCGTGTCCAAGATCTATCCCGGCGCCCTCATTTCATCTCACCTTTCTTGGTTGCTTGCGGTACTCACAATGCTAAATTCGCATCTACTGGCATCTCCTGTCTCCAGCGCCTCAGTGTTGCGCGAGCTCTACCACGAGAGCGATTGACGGAAATTCTCGACGCATTCCGCGAGTCGGTATCTTCAAGTAGAGTTTGCCCACTACAAGAACCTTGTGTACACGACTGATGCAGCTAGGTCATGACATCCAGCTGAAGATATTACAAGCGCTACCGTCCTTGCTTCAGAATTATCCAGCAGAAATACGTGGCGACTCCCTTTCTTCGGTTCTCCAGATATGTTCGAGCCTACAGAACGCCAAGAACTTTGCCGTCAGTAACACAGCAGCCGCGACATTGCAGCAACTCGTCATTGTAGTATTTGATAGAGTTGCATTAGAAGATGGTATTGTAAGCCCAATTGTTCATGTTTTTATTGTATACTTACTGTCAATGAAGAGAAAGCTCTGGAGGTTCCCATTGTGACCGAGGTGAAGGGGGACGGTGGCCAAGTGCCCGTCAGACCAGCAGCGAATGATGCTTACAAGGTCAGTATAGCATCTTTGAAACATCAGCTATGCTGACCACGAGTAGATGTTCACTGATCTCATCTCACTCGTCGTGGGAGAAAAGCCGGTGTTCATGCGATTTTCATCACTGCCACCCTCTTCGACACTGGAACTGATCGAGGCAGTCTTGTCAAACCACAACGAGATTATGACCACGCATCCAGAGCAAATATACATAATGCGGGCCCAGCTAATGCCGCTCATCATCCGCTCTTTATCAGACCGCCTATCATTTGCAGTCACTGTGCGCATTATCCGGATACTACATCTCATCATTCGATACCATCTTGACACACTCCCCTCTGAATGCGAGATTGCGCTCGGTCTTCTGAATCACATGCTTGATCCAGAAGCTTCACAGGCATGGAAAAGGGCACTCTGTCTAGAGGTATTCCGCAGTATTTATGCCGACTCTAAGCTTCTTCTAGCCATATATGCGCTGTTTGACACGAAGAGTGAGAAGAAGAACATATTCGGTGACAACTTGGCGGCCTTTGTACGACTTGCGACCGAGAAGCCTGCGATCATCGGTCTCGGTCAACAATCTACCACTATCACAGGCTTCGAAGATGGGAAAGCTGCAGTATCAGACCAAGCCGTTGCTGAAGCAGGTGCTTTGGCTGGTGTCATAGGTGGTCCAGTAAGTGACAACGGTAACAGTGCCCGCCCTCTGGGGATCAGCACGCAATGGAGCACTCTCAAAACTCCTTGCATAGAACATCTTGACAAGTCCGATCCACCTGCATTACCAGATACCTATATCTACAGTCTGGTGTTGACATGTATCACCAACATCTCCGAAAGTTTGGCGAAGTTCGTTCTTCCTCTTACAGTACATCATGAGGGCCGAAGCCGGAGGAAAACCAAAGCAGACGACTCGAACGAACAGGATGCAAATGTTGCATCGCCAGACGAAAGCTCGCGTCGTCTTTCGAGAACACAGTCGTTCCGCAAAAAGACTATACCGGTGAATCCTCTTGACCTGACGGAGCACCCAGCCTACGCCTCAGTACAGACGTCAACAAATCTGGTCACCGAATGCTGGCCAGCAGTCCTTGCCACTTGCTCCACATTCCTAAATGCGGCACTCGACACCGAGTACTACCGCGCTCTGGTCAGATCTATACAGAAGTTCACGCAGGTCGCTGGACTTCTCAGACTTTCAACACCGCGAGATGCATTTCTTACCACCATGGGTAAGGCAGCAGTCCCATCAAACCTGCTACTTGCAAATGTGTCTTCATTCACGCCAGCCGGAAACGAGAAAGCTGGAGTTTTTTCCAATGCCAAGGGCATGCTCAGCGTGGACAGCTTCGTGAGTCAAAGCTCATCAATGTCAGCGGACAAGAACCGACATTCTTCACACGACTCAACACCTCCCGCGTTAAGCCCTCGCAATCTCTTGTGTTTAAGGGCCTTGCTCAACCTAGCAATTGCACTGGGGCCAACCCTCCAATCAGCATGGTCCATCATTTTTGAGACGCTACAAGTAGCCGATCTTGTCATGGCGATGTCAAGCCAAAGTAGTGGCCGCGCATCTGGACTTGAGCCTCGTTCGGAAGGTGGTGCAAGCGTCGAAAAACTGGGAGCAGAAACCTCGGCTGTACAGGGCGCAGCTCGTAGACTCTTTGAGAGCACGGTTGACTTTCCCAACGAGTCATTCTCGGAAGTGTTACAGGCTTTATGCTCTCTTTTGAACAGTATGCCTTCAGAAAGTGGTCAAAGGACGCCAAATGCTTCTGGCCGTCCTCAGATTCTGCACCAACGACGTCTAGGTAGTGTATCCGGGATCTCCTTAAACGCTGAAACGAACTCTCGTGATTCAGCATTCGCATTGAACAAAATTGGAGAACTCGCGGCCTCGAACGAGGCCCGGTTGGCTCAATACGACCCTGCAGACAGCGGCTGGGATGTTTTAGTCAAGGAGGTCGTGCAATTTTCCACAGATAGTCGGAAAGCAACACCTACGAGACTGCTTGCTGCAGACATATTAGCCAGGACAGTAAAGGAAATCGCGGAGCTTTCCATGTCTGACGAGCAGCGTGAATTGATTCAGGCCCGCATACTTGCTGCACTGCAGAGACAGATTGCAGAACTTTACCACTATGATGGGGTCAGCAAAACCACCATCAACGACGCCGACATACGGGTTCATCAGATAACTCTAGAGGCACTCAAGAATGTGATTGAACAGTGCGGTGAGTCGCTGGTCGCAGGATGGGCTTCTGTCATTGAGAGCTTGATGAGTGTATTTGCACCCAGGCAACCCTCTCTACAGGGCCGTCCAAATGAGATGGAAGACACCGGGACCGACAGGCCGCTCGAAAACGCCCCAGACGTCATATCAAGGTCTCTTGCTCGATCTGCATTCGCAACAGTCAACCTCGTCTGCTCGGATTTCATGACTGCTGTCCCAGATGCTTGCCTTTTCACATTGTTGGAGCTCTTGCGGAGGTTCTGCTCTCAGCAGGAGGACCTGAACATGTCACTCACCGTAAGTTTCCTTTTGTGATGTGTTCATTACACCTCTGACATAGTACAGGCCATCACATTTTTCTGGAATGTTTCAGACTACTTGCAATCGCAGGCTGACCTTTCCTCCCTACCGAAGACCTTTGGTGACACCGAGAAGGATATTAAACTTGCAGTTTTCAGCAACTCACAAAAGGGAGAAACTCCAGCTCTGTGGCTACAGGTCTTGTTGAACCTCTCCTCTATCACTGTAGACGAGCGTGTCGAAGTACGGAACTCGGCGATTCAAACGATTCAGCGTATTTTTGAGAACTGCTCCGATAAGCTGTCATCTGCTGTTTGGTTGCTCTGTCTACGGACCATATTGTTCGGCATGGTACAATCCAACTTGGAGAAACAGCGCGATATCCGAGCGCAATCAATAGGGAAAGATGAGTTGAAAGACTGGGGAGAAACCACCAAGGCTGTTCTGCGGACTGTGAGCATTCTCAAGACGACTTACATGGAAAAGCTGGATGCATCTCAGCTTGGTGATTCCTGGTCTGAATTGCTTGACCTCTTGCAGCGGTATTTTGAGTACCGTTCGCATGCTCTAGGAGCATCAGTTTTTAACACCATCACAGGCGTTCTTACTCAGACGGACGATATTCATATCTGGAGTACAGAGCCCCTGCTCAAGACAGCTGCAGTATGGAAGAGCTATTTCCCGTCTCCTGATGCATGGCAAGAGGGCGACGAAGAGGATAACCAAGATGCCTTTGTGGCCTACGCAGATGCATTCAAAGCCATCTACCACATTGCGTATAGACCGCTTGCTGCAGATTTGCCTTCGATGTTGGCCAACCTTGAAGCCTGCGTTGTCAACTCAGACGAAGTCGCGTACTCTTCTGATGTGGATAGCATGACTGCGCTCCAGAGCCGGATCGTAGAATGTTTGTCGATTGTCAAGACGGAAGGTCCCGAGATTCCGTCGTATCTGATGCGATTGTTGGGCCGATTCATAACACTTCCTTATGAAACACTGGAAAAGTGCCCCGAGAAGCGTGGTCCGACTTTTGTTGCCCTTTCGAAGGCTTCAATGACGCTATTGCAAGAAACGACTATCAAGCATATCGATCAAGAAAAGATCTACACAAGCAATGCCCTTTCCTTTGCCTTGGGTAGCTTGGCGCGGCCGGTGCAAGAGAAATACGTGTGGCAACGTGAAGGTAGATCGCCGACACTATGGCAGAAGGCTACGACGACGAGTGTAACTATCCTACAGTCGGCACTATCGCACATCGGCTCCAATAAGGATACATGGATCAATCTAGTTGATACTGCTCATTACATTACGCGAGCGCAACTACCGTCCAATCCCCCCCAATCTCTCGAGAAAGACGAAAAGTTCGATATGGACTCGTTTACACGGCTTTGCGAGCTCATCACACTCCCTCTTGGCTCTGCATCGCTTCCAGACAGTCTTCGACGAGCCTACGCCCGCAATGTTTTTTCATCGTCTCTCATACACAACCCTCTGTCTGGAGAAGTACCAGATGTGGCGGCAGCACCACTCGAAGAGCTGTACAAGATACGCCTAGGACAGACGGCCGAACTAGGCTGCACATGGCGACCAGCCATGGGGTACAAATGTCTCTCGGAGCTATTTAGCCTCGTCGCAGTGCATGACGGTAGCTCTGAACGCATCAAGTTGGCTCAAGCAGCTGCGCCGTATCTCATTCTACGATGCGCGCTCCCGATCAAGACTTACATAGCCGATCATCCTTTGCGGGGCCGTATGCCTGCACCGGAGTCGCAAAGACAGGAGCTGCTTTTCGTACTGGGCGAGTTATACAAGCTGCGGTGTGAGCCACAGGCTATACCTGATGCGCCGGGGGTGAGGTCAAAAGACAGGAGACATCTGCACAGGTTGTATCCCCTGTTGGTCAAGGCGGCCAGGGTGGCCCGACACGACAGCGACGTATTCGAGCTTTTGTCAAAGCTGACGGATCTGGTTGGCGACGGATTTGGGTTGGAGGATGATTGAAGGATAGAGTACACAAGTGCTAGTTAGAAGCAATTCCATGGGTGCAAGGAAGATGGCGATATGTTTGGCGTGAGGCTCTGCAGCGGCAGCGAATCACAGCAGCGGCGAAGGACGCTCGTGCTTCCCCACAATAGCGCGGACCGAGGAGGCACAGACGGCGACTCCAGACATGCTGCCCTTCGTGTGCCCACTTGTTGCAGCGGAACTGGCGCGCGCGCGGAATTAACCATGAGCTCCACGACGCCCGTGGACAAGAGCAATGCGAGCGACACCATGAGCCCGGCCAATGACTCGGGCAGCAATGCGAAGCGGAAGAGCGACGATGGGCCCGCGCAGCCCAGGGCCAAGCGCAACAGGTACATCTCCATCGCCTGCAACGAGTGCAAGCGCCGCAAAATCAAATGCAATGGCCAGACGCCGTGCCAGCGCTGCGGCAACCTCAATCTGGACTGCCAGTACTCGCCCAACTGCTGCAACAACTTCAAGGAAAGCGACGAGTAAGCAAAGCGTGCCAGCGACAAACGACGTGGCAGCGCGATTGATTCTTTCTAGGTTCAAGCACATGTCGGCGCACATAACCTCTCTGCAGCAGCAAGTCGACGACCTCTTCCACAACATCAGCACCCTGCGAACCCAAGTCGACGTCCACAGCAATGCCTCCATCGGCACACCATTCCCCCAAGACTACCAGCAAACGCCCATGCTCCCTCCGCAATCGGCGCGATCGCGATCCAAGTCCTTTAGCAAACACCCGCGCTTTCATGGGCCTACGTCCAACGCATTCAATGTCGGCGTTGCGCGGTCGAGTCTGAAGACCATGGGCATCAATGCGGGCGAGGAAGGGGAAGACGACGGCATACTGACCCGCGATGTAACGCCCAGGGCATCCCCGGCCGTACCCAACGCCATGCTGCCAAAACGGTCCATGCATATCGACAAAGACCCGATATGGGCCATTTCCAAGCACGAGGCTCTGCGACTGGTCCATGTCTGGCATGAGGAGATGGGTGTCATGTATCCGATACTGGAGCTTGGCAAGGTCCTGCGCTATACCGACATGCTCTTCACTTTTGTAGAGGCCGCGGCTAGATCCGGTCTCATGCAAGGTTCTCTTCCTGGCTCAGATGCAATGATGGACGAACAGATTAGCGTACTCAAGTTAGTTCTCGCAATAACACTGGTTCTAGAAGGCGGGGGAAAGGATCCCCTAGGCGAGAAGCTCTTCGCGAACGTACACAAAGTAGTTGACAAGGCCTTGTCTGAGCCTGTCAGTCTTCACGGCATTACCTTGTTGGTTCTCACCGTGAGTAGAGACTTGTTACTGTCTTTTAGCTTTGCTCACAAGAATAGGCCATGTATCACTTCATGCGAGACGACGAGGCCTTGGCGTGGCGGGTGAGTGGACTGGCTGCGCGACACTGTCTGGAGCTGGGCTTACATCGCCGGGATACCTATGCCGCTCTTTTTCCCGACCCCGAAGGGCAAGCGTCGGCCATTCGCACCTTTTGGACCATCTATGTGCTCGATCGTCGCTGGAGTTTTGGGACAGGAATGCCGTTTGCTCTGCAAGATGCTGACATCGACAGCAACCTTCCTAAGCCGGTATGTCATGACCAAGGCTCCTCATGAAACTCCATTTCTGACACAACCAGGACGCTTCATCTCACGAATCGAGCCCATACCTCAACGCAATGATTTCCTACTCGGTCATTGGATCCAAAGTATGGAGGTCGATTGCTGACGTGGGGCATCAGGATAAGATTAACAAGGAAGACATATCTTTCCTAGATTTCCAAGTCCTCAACTGGCATCGCAGCATCCCGGAGTCTCTAAAGTTTATTCATCCTGACAGCGGTAGACAAGTGGAGCCTCCAGCCCGCTTGGTCCACCGACTGCAAGTAGTGCTCTATCTTCGGGCAAACCAGATGCGGATACTCATATATAGGCCAGTCCTGCATACAGCGACAACCATCATGGAGAATCTGGACTTCGCACATGTAGTTGTCAAGGTCGCCAAAGACACGATTCGGATACTGACGTACCTTAACCAGACGTCTGACATATACAGAAGTCAGCAGACAATGTTCAACTACTTCCTCATATCCGCATTGGCAGTCTTGTTCCTTGCAGTCGCTCATGCGCCGGCCGATTTCAGCCAACAATCGCGGGACGAATTCTACATGGCTCTTGAACTTGTCCGTGGCCTTTCTTCAAACTCATACGTCTCGAAGCGCCTATGGAGAACCATAAAGACAATCAAGGAGGTTGGGCCCCGTCTTGGGCTCGTCGTACGCAGCGACGACACGCATGATGCACACTCGTCCGCTGCTGTTGCCATGGCAGGTCTAGCAGGTCATTCCATGGACGACCTTGCACTGTTCTCCAATGGTCGCAACAGTAACAATCTGGATACGCCCCATGGAATGGCTAGCGACCTGACGACTTTGTTTGAGGCTGCTGGTGGCATTTTCAATCTCAACGGTTTTGGGGCATCGTCGACTGAGATGTCGAACCCCAACGGAGAGTTTGTGAATGGGTTTGGGCAGGAAAACGACGAGCTGGCCCGGATTATGAGGGATTTATTCTGAGAATCAACTTATTCCTACTCATAGCAATGCTCCAAAAAAAAGTGCAACCTTGAATACTTCTTCATAATGACCGGTAGTCGTGTCATGGCAGGTGGGCTGCAGAAGGACAGCATGTGAGGGATCACGTGGCCTGCCCGATCGCTAAGCTCGGGCGGCCAGGGCAACCTTCGATCTTCATCTGCCAAAACACGGCTTCACACATGTACTTGCGGCGCTCAAAGGATTGACTGCACTGATAAGCCGCGCAGAAACAAATCTCAAATATTTCACACCGCTTCGCATCAAGCTTTGCACTCGCTCGACCCCTCCCCCACCGGATTTGTCTGCATTACGACTCCCGCCGAGCCTTTCCTTGTCCAGCATCCCAAGGCCACTATACATGCGATAACAAGGCTGCAAGTGCAGCTTCACACGCGATACCCACCCTACACGCATCAAACGTCTTCCGAGGCGCGCGCTGTTGGCTCTCATCACCACGGCATACCTTCACCCCCACATTGGCATTTTCAAGCCCCTCGTCCTTTGCAACGCACGCACGCACACATTGCGACTGCGCATAGCAGCTTGAGCCGCGTCTAGACAGCGGTAGCTATTCGCAAACACACGACAGACAGCATGTCGTCTTCTTCGCAGGTCACCGAGTCGTGGATTGCGTCCTTTTGTGGGCTATTGGGCCACGAGTACTTTGCTGAGGTGTCAGAGGACTTCATCGAGGATGACTTCAACCTCACGGGCTTGCAATCACAAGTGCCCATGTACAAGGAAGCCCTGGAGATGATCTTAGACGTCGAGCCCGAGGATGACGAGGACGACGAAGAGGAAGAGGAAGAAGAGGATGAGGAGGACGAGATACTGGGTGATGAACGGGCACCAGGTTACCGACGCGCAGGCGACCGCAGGCATCTTCGGATAGCGTCGGATCTCAGTGTGATAGAAAGCTCTGCTGAGCTGCTCTACGGACTCATACATCAACGCTACATCACCTCGCGACCGGGAATACAACAGATGGCCGAGAAGTACGAACTCCAGCACTTCGGCACATGCCCGCGCGTAAACTGCAATTCTTGCAAAGTCCTTCCCGTCGGCCTCAACGACAGCCCCGGCCACGAGACAGTCAAGCTGTTCTGCCCTTCATGCTTAGACGTATACACTCCACCCAACTCGCGCTTCCAAACCGTCGACGGCGCTTTCTTCGGCACCACCTTTCCCTCGCTCTTCTTCATGACTTTCACCGATCTCGACATTGGAGGCGGGCTGCGTAGCAACACGTCCAACACTATTGACGCACTACAACAATTACAATCGCAAAGTGCCGACGGCAAGTCACGGAACACCACACCCTCCAACGTTACTTCGATAAACGGCGTCGCACCCCACAACCTTGCACCTGGCCTTGGCACGGGCAGCATATACGAGCCACGAATCTACGGCTTCCGAGTCAGCGAGCGCGCACGATCAGGGCCTCGGATGAAGTGGTTACGGATGCGACCGACAGACGTGACGGAGCTCGATGAGACAAGGAGATACTGGGAAGAGCATGATGAAGATGCGGATAGACCAGACGATGATGATCTGAACATGGTCGACGTAGCAGAGGGAGGCAAGGGCACACCTGTAGACCGAAGAAAGAAGGCTATCCGAACACGAAGGCGGCCGACGAATGGTTCGAATGCTGGCGGAGGCAGTCCCATGGACACGAATGGTGTCGGAGCGGCTGCAGGCTAGAGCCCTTTACAATCCAAGCGTCCATTGCCGCTCGAGTTTTCGAACCACATGGTAGAAAGGGGGATTCTAATCGACATTTCTGGAACGTGTTGGGCTTGCGGCTGAAATGGCTCAATGGACATGAGACTTTATGCGTCCGCGGTATTGGATTGGCTTAACGATGAGAGGGGAGGAGCTCTTGTTCTGTCTTGTCCTCTCTCCCTCTCCCTCTCCCTCTTTGTTTTTGATTTTCTTCTTCTTTCTTGCGTTTTACATTTCGAGACAGACAGTGTGAGAAACACGAATTGGAAAGCATGTGCGCGCTCAACAAAACATTGGGTCGTGTCTAGTATTATTTGGCGAAAATAGTGGTCAAAGGGGGGGGGGGGCGGCGGTGGGTTGCATTTCAGGATTCTTAATAGAGTTCCCACTTGTGCGCATGATGGCATGGGTAAAACAATGAATCCAAAGACTCTTTTCAATTGAAACAATTCATGCCAGCGTGTCACATGTGTGTAGTGGCAGTAGTGAGTACATGTGATGTGGATTAATGGGATCATATTTCTGAATATGTAGGATGGTCCTCGACTAACTAATCCAATCATCTACATCATTCACCACATTATCATCACCTTCCTCCACATGTACACATACACTAGACGTGTCCCATATCCAGTTCAAACCCAAAGAGAAGAAAAAAAATTCTCAATACAAGGAAAAGAAGAAGAAGAAAAACAGGTGGTATAGAGCAAAAGGTTTACTTGGCGAGAAAGAGAAGAGGAAGAAGGAGAAGAAAGAAGCACGCAAATCAAGCGCGATGAGCCCATTCAGCAAGCTGATTCGACGAATCGACAGAACCCTGATTCTTCTCATGGTGGCTAGTCATGGCCATGCCAGCGCCGTGGCCCTCGAGAGAATGCGTCGACATGCCCTCGTCAATGATTTCGTCGTCATCGTCAGGGATCTTGACTTCGCGCGTGAGCTCGACGTAGTCGTACTGTGTAAAGCACATATTAGCATATACACTCGTAGCAAAAGAAGATGGATCAAGGGGCCAGAACTTACAGCAAATTCGCCAATCTCGACATCATCAATACCGGCAGCTTCTTCCTCTTCTGTGGCACGCAGTCTCAGAGCGGGCATGAATCTGCCGAGGAAGTCGAGGGCGCCGAGGATGAGGCAAGTGCCGAAGAAGGAGTATAGGCCGCCGCTGAAGGAGTCGGCGAGTTGGTAGCCGAGTTGGACCCAGTGGTGGTTTAGCCAGCCGCCGTCGATGATGGTGTAGCCGTCGAGATGCGCAATGTAGTCGCTGCAGGAGTGTTAGTACCAAACTACACCAGGCTGGGGGATCTGGGGGGTGGATGGACACTTACGCGGCGAAGAAGGCGGTGAGGATGTTACCGATTAGACCACCGACGCCATGAACAGCGAAAATGTCGAGAGCGTCGTCGCAGCGCAGGAAGTACTTTAGCTTTGTAGCATAGTTGCAGGCAACGCCACCGCAGGCGCCAAAGACAACAGCGGCCCACGCAGGGACGTATCCGGATCCGGGGGTGACGGCAACGAGTCCGGCAATGACACCAGAGCAGAAGCCAACAGTGGACCATTTGCGTTCCAGACGGTAGTCGACTAGACACCATGTGATTCCACCCACGCACGCGGCAAGGTTAGTACACACGGCAGCCATGATAGCGCGGAGGTTCGCAGACAAGGCTGAGCCAGCATTGAAGCCGAACCATCCAATCCAGAGGAAGACGGTGCCGATGACAATGTGAGTAACGTTGTGAGGGCGGTAGTTAAGCTCCTGGGTGCCGTGACCGCTTCGCTTTCCAAGCATGTACGAGTAGCCGAGGGCGGCGCATCCAGAGGCAATATGGACTGGGGTTCCTCCGGCAAAGTCCAAACCGCCCATTTGGAAGACCCACCCAGACGGGTTCCAGGTCCAGCATGCAATGGGGTCGTAAATAATCGTGGTCCAGATGAACATGTAGATGATGCAGGGAAGCATGCGTCCTCGTTCGGCAACGGCTCCAACGGCAAGCGCGACACTGTACACATATAGGTTAGTCTTGGGCCTTTTCTTTTCTTTCTCATGCTAGAGGAACAATTTTGGTGCAAACATACGTGATAGCGGCGAACATGCCCTGGTAGACACAGAACAGCAGATCGGGAATCCGAGGGCTTCCAATCGAAGGAGCACCCAGGACATTCATCAGGCCAAAGTTATCCAGCGCACCGATGTACTTGCCAGCCTTGTGGGAGAAAGCCAGAGAATAGCCCCAGAAGAACCATTGAAACGAAACGACGGCTGCCGACATGCACGAGAGCCATAGTAGCGATAGCGCTGATTTTCTCCGTGCCAATCCCGAGTAGAAGAATCTGGAGTTCGATTAGAATTGTGTGCATGTATTGTTGGGGAATGCGGGATTTAGACTGACCCTACGCCCGGTATCATGAGCAGCACGAGTGCGGTTGATGTGATCATCCAAGCGATATCGCCGGGCTAGAAAACCACCAGATTAGCCCCGCGTCCCCACTACCACCAACCAACTTCCGCTGTTGATGGCTTGCATGCAAAACTCACATTGTAGAATACATTGAGATTGTATAACCTCGAGTCGCCGCCCGTAGCATCTGTGGTGTTGGTGAAGGCCTCCAAAGGGAGTGTGGGGTCCAATCCGGACGTGACTGGATCCATGATGTCGTTGTACTCTTGCGATTTCACCGCTGGTTCAGTTGCCAGATGTTTCGATATCTAAGCCGGATCTTGTGGGTTCCAGTCGTTACGCCCGAGTTCCAGTCGTCTGTGTATATATACCCGTCGTGTTCGGGAAGCGTGGGAGATTTTGAACAGAATTTCCAGAATATGGTTTGTGTGAAAGGGTCAAAAAAGGAAGAGAGCCAGCAAGCGATGTGGAAGGAGAAGGCTGGTGGACCGGTACACCTCCAGGGATGTCTTTTACTGCGCTGACGCTTGGCGTCCGCCTCGATGCGTAACCCCGAAGAAGCAAAGGAATTGGTTCGTTCGCCCGCTGAAACGCGCGAAAGCAAGCAGACAAAGTAAGGATACTCGCAGTCGATATGTATGTATGTATCCACGGGCGCAAGCGGGGTCTGCTCTAGTTCACAAGCCTAGGAACTGATGGGGGGGTCCGTGATGGGGTTATATGAAATGTAGGGCGGAGTAATTACCAAAGCTTCGCGTCTACTACTTTTGCGCTGTTTCCGGGCTTTGCTGCAAGTAACGGGGCGAGACGACACGCCGACGCTTTGACATTTCTCTTCCAAGGAGACAAGAACGACCGGCATGAACATCCCTCCACTGTTCCGACTATTCCACCAAAAACGCCACGGGGCGGTGGGGTGCCTCTGATAGCTGGTGGATGGGGATTTGATGTGGCCCATTAGCCTGTCAGCCAATATCCGGCCACGGGGGCGGGTCGCTAAGCAAAGAAGAAAAAAAACGACAGTGCCAAAACTGCAGGGTGCCGCCGCCCACACTCGCAACGCAGCGGAAACTGCGGACCTTTTTTTACTGGCGCTGTGCCTATTGCGGCTGTCGAACCACTCGTGTGGGATGACACCTTGGACCAAGGCCCCAGGAACTATCTTTTTTGGGTCCATTGCCAGTAGATCGAGCATCATCAACTCTCTCTCCCTCTGTCTCTCATCCTTTGTTACCCATCTCATGATTTGAAACCAACACCCAGGGAACCCTGGAGCTGCATCATGCCATGGCCACAACTGAGTCCCCCTCAGCAAAGCTCTCCCTATCAGCGAAATGATTCGAAAATATTGTTCGGGGCTTGGGAAAGCAGCTGGTGCAAGGGTAGTGATAACGTGAGGAAGGCTGATAGGTCACGCGGGTGGTTGGAGTTCAGAAACATGTCCAGGCCATCCCTGGCTTGTATCTTGGGGGAATGGGCGTAGTCCTGATGCGGAAAAGGCCGCCTTAGCCTAGATATGGCGGCGATCAAAAATACCATGCAGCATATCGTCGCCTTCCCCCTCCAAAAAAGCTACATGGTACTTGTACCTTCCAGCTGGGTAGCGCAGGAAAGGGGCATAGGGTTTGCGAGTACTGTACATCCGAATTTCTCAAGATGAAGAATTGCTCATTTTGTGAAGATCCAAATACTTGAAGGTTACCGGAGTGTGTGTGTGCCATGATGATGATGGCGACGGTCCTTATCTTTCGCACCTGGGCATCGCTCTAGTATCCCACGCCCCAAGCCGGCGAACCTATCCACATCCCGCGACTCCTCCGCAGTCGCCTCCAACAAACACCACCATCACCATCATGCACGATGCAGGTCCAACGGGGATCATACAACCCCCTGCCGTTCATCTAGAAAATGCTTCCGGCCTCCGCATCCAGCAATAGCGTCCCTGAGTTGCGAATCACACCACACTGCTGGGTATTCTGGTCGCCTCGTCTACCGCAATCGTCCGTCTTGCATAAGCCAGTATTTCCTTTTTTTGCCCCACCCCCCCCCCCCCCGGGACCCGCTCATCCCTGAGATTCACCGATCAAAGCTATGGCGAACTCGACTCAGCCTGAACACACTTCTGTCAGTGGCTTGTCTGTATTTTTGTATACCTAGGCACTGTGCTTAGGTGCCGACGGCTGATGAGCCCCAGAGTATGGCTATTGGTAAATGGAACATGTGGCAATAGGCTGAGATAGTTAAGATGTGGGGACGAGGCTGTCATTTCAAAGACGTCGTTGTTATCTACAAGCCTCGTGGCATGCTATACGAGATGTATATTATGAGCATCGTCTCAGAAATGGCTTCACAACCAGATTCTTTGGGTTAAAGTAATGGTACTGAATCCTCCAGCTTCCATAAAGCGGCCCATGGCCGTGTATTCGGCCGACGTACATAAAGTTTGAAGACCCCTGAGGCTTCTGGACCCGCACTCAATAACTTATTGATGACATACGCATGTTTACCAAATACGCAGTACCTGGCCTGCGCTGAACATTATACATGAGGCAGCTCTAAGTACCAATAGGGGCGTGGGTAGTGATACCTTGGCCTTGTTGACTGGGCTGCTTCGTGACAACGTCTGCTGAAGCCTTGCCAATTTCCAATCTGGTTGAGAAGCAGCTTTCGAGGCCTTCTAGTGGCTTGGGCTGCCTATCCGCCAAGTAGCCACATTCCCCACAGAATGTGGGAGTTTGCGTAGTTCAGCGGAATTAGCCCGCCCCGCGACCTGGAGGCTGTAGCAGATATGCACACGCGACCAAGAAGGGGAGTATCGCGGCCAATCGTGAGATCTGGTGATTGGAACCTCAGATCTGAGAGTCATGTTTCAGGGATGCACAGGCGTCCCAGGTCCTACAGGAGTATTTGCCCCTGGCGTTACAGAGTCTGTCCCGGCCTTCTTCTTCTTTTTCTTCTTCCGTGGTATCAGTGCCGGTTGGTTTGTCACGGCGCTTTTCAACGACAGATAGGAACCGCAGGTCAGACAAAGGTTATCTGGGAGATTAGGGTTGCAGAAGACTATCTGAAGTTAGCATGTGATTCGATGTGGGATGTAGAGAGCTTGGCTTACTGCTTAAGCACACGCTGCAGACGAAGCCAATGTCGACGACCTTTCTGTGACAGAAGCACGCGGCACGGAAATCTACACCTCCGGCGCTGGGAACTACTAGACTTGATCGCGCTGTCACGTCCGGTAGGAATGCCATCATGAGATACTGAAGTAAACCCTCTGGGCGGTCTGGTTTCATGTATACTCCTCCCGTCGCATCGCTAGCCTGCTGCAGCAGAACAGTATCCCCAGCTAGCTTCAAGATGTCTATGGGTATTCGCTTCCTCTGTGCGGCGAAGATCGAGTTCATAACAGGAATGTATTGGTTTGCTAGATCGCCGGACACAGAGACGATGAGAATGCGAGAAGTGAGGGATACGCGGTCGACGTGGGCATTCTCTGAGTCTGCCAGTGCTGCGAGAGAAGCGCTCTCTGCAGATGCAGCTGTTGGGGCATGCAGGATCGTCTGCTTGTTGATATGTGTGAGGGCCAAAGATAAGGCACCACCGATTAGCGTCGTAGGGGTCGCTTCTAGGTGGCTTTCTTTGGTCTCGTTCAGCAGCTTGACAAAATTCTGCAGTATAGCGCTCTCCACCACAGCGAATGGTCGGTACTTGTTCGCGCTCTCAGCCGTATGTTGCCCAGCATCGTCTCCGGCCCCATTCATTTCCACATCGCCATTTGTAGCACTGTTGCGTGACTGCGGTTGCAGCTTCGTCGGCGTCGGGTACAGGAATGTTGTCTTGTGTGAATGCGATGCTATGACGGCGACTTCGTTGGTATTACCTGAAGCCAAATGCGCGTTGATGAACACAAGGATATTGGCGAGGGCGGCCGAGAGTGAGAGCGTCGAAGACAAATGCGCCCAGGCATGCGGATTGGTATCGAGTACGATGGCTAGCAGAGAAGGCGGGGGAGCTGTAAAGTGTTAGTCGTAACAACGCTGGTACACGTTCCAAGGTCATGCCTTCTTCCGTCTTTATATGACGGTCAGAACCGTCGATGGTATTCATTGTTAACGTAGGCCCTAAGTAGGGGTTTCGAGGACCAGAGTTATCCTTCACGGTTCGTTCATGATACTTCAAGAGCGCTATGTCCTGCTCGTAAGGTCCTGGCTTATTGGTGGCGGGGCGTGGAAGCTGAGGTTCAATGCTATCAATCAAGTCAAGCTCGCGAGCGGCCAAGACTCGCGAAGTCTGTGCCCAATCCGCGTGAACACGTGACAGCGTCTCATCGGGCCTTTGCCCTACGCCCGCATATATAGATAGCCAGCGATTGACGTATTCTTACCAAGTCTTGCAAACTGTCCTTCAGACATCCCTCGCAATACCACCATATCTATGTGCATCCCGTATCATCTATCACACCAGGGCATACTCCACTCTCGATATTTAGGCAACCATCGTACGACCCTGGACACGAGGCTTTTGCCCACTCGTTGGCCCTGAAACCCTAATTCGGGACCCTTCAATGCCGAATCCAGGATTTGTTGCGAGTCGGGGTACTAAAGTGTCCGAAATGTCCGGGTTACGCGACGTCCCTAGTACGTCATGGGAAATCTACCGAGGCTCAGGAGCTGCGTCCGTCCGCAAGAAAGTCGTGGTATAGACAAAGCGGACAAGATCATTGGGTTTCTATCTTGTCAGGGTGAAGTTGTTGATTCAGTGCTGTCGACTGACGAGTTCTACCGTAATAACTGGACTCAGTTTTTGCCCCTCAAGCTATCCGTTCCCTGTGGATCCCCGCTCTCTCGGTCATCAGGTCATTGCTCGTTCCATGGTCAAAGGGTCCGAGAAGCCGTAATCAAGTCTAGAATGACTGCTTCGCGTATGCACCTCAGCCACTCTTTTGCAGCTCGTAAGGCGTGCGTCCACAGAAGCTTTGTATATCACCAGGTCAAGTGTGTTGCTCAAGTTTAGTCCCGGATAACCGGTTTTCCGCTCCATCCACGATTCGTGCGTCGTTTCACGGGTAGACCATTTTACCCCAACTTCCCCTAACACTATACTCTTGCCATAATTCCCCCTCCACGGTGCCAAAATGATCACAGAATCAATACGGAGAGTGAACGGTTACGAGAAAGATGCCTACACTTACTATCCCGTCATCATTGTCGGTGCTGGAGCTTCTGGCATTGCTATGGCATGTCAACTGAAAGAGCAGCTCGGATTCGATCAGTTCCGTGTATTCGATCGTCAAGCGGGGATTGGGGGGACTTGGTGGATCAACCGTTACCCCGGAGTCGCTTGGTAAGTCGTTAGGTCATTTGAAGCGCTGGGTAAGACATAGCAGGAACGACTAGACGCATGGTACTGCATGGTTTGATAGAAACCCACGTTAACTTTGTGCAGCGATGTACCCGCAGTCTTCTACTCCTTCTCCTTCGCGCAAAACCCAAACTGGTCTTCGTTCCACCCACCCGGCAAGGAAATCGTACGATACTATCACGAAGTATGCGAGCGGTACAAAATCACAGACAAGTTCGAGCTCAACACGGACATTGAGAGCTGCAGATGGCTAGAAGACGAGGGGCTATGGGAAGTTACACTACGCCGTATGGTGGCGGGCATGGGCGACCTCTCATCCAAGGAGCGCATCAAGATTTTGCAAGAGAAGGGCGAGCACGCAGTATACTCCGAGACTGAGGTCGTAAAAGCAAAGGCTGTGCTTAGCTGTGTGGGAGGCCTGGTCGAACCAAAAGGGTGGCCAGATAACATCAAGGGCATCGAGAACTTCAAGGGCAAGATGTTTCACTCTGCCAGATGGGACGAGACAGTCGACTTTACGGACAAGAACGTAGTGGTAGTAGGAACAGGATGCAGCAGTGCGCAGATCGTCCCACGCCTTCCAAACGCCCCGTACAACGCCAAATCAGTGACCCAGTTGATGAGATCACCACCCTGGGTCGTTCCCGCCATTGTAGCCCCGGGCGGTGATCGGTGGTGGGAGAAGAACGGCCCAAGTTTAATGAGAAAAGTACCTGGACTAAAAGAGATCCTCCGGTTCGTCATCTTCGCCAATGCTGAAGTCGGCTTCCTCAAACTCTTTCCAAACACGCCCTTCGCCGCAAAACACCGCAAGGCCTACGAAGAGAAGACACTCCAACACATGCGTAAGCTCGTGCCAGAAAAGTACTGGGAGATTATGACACCAGACTATGGTGTCGGCTGCAAACGGCGCATCTACGACAAGCGCTGGCTGAGCAGTCTCAACGACCCAAAGATTGAGCTCACCACCCAAACCATGAGCAGAGTCACCGAGACTGGCGTGATTATTGGACCAGGTGCGACGTACCCGCCCAATGCCACAAAGGAAGACAACCCCGAACGAGAAGTCCTAGCCGACATCATTGTCCTTGCCAACGGCTTCGACACCACACGATGGTTGCATCCCCTCAAAGTCATTGGCAAAGGCGGCAAAGATCTAGTACAAGAAATGGAAGATCGAGGAGGCGCCCAAGCCTACCAAGGTAGCGCCATGGACGGCTTCCCAAACTTCATGATGATCTTTGGGCCGAATACTGCAACTGGGCATTCCAGCGTAGTCATGGCAAGCGAGAGTAAGTTCTCTTTTTTTTCGTTAAAAGGGGGTTGCTATTTGCAGGAACTTTGCGTATGAGTGACTCTCTGACTAACTCACACTCCCGCTAGACATGGTGAATTACTCACTAAACTTCATTCGCCTCCTCCTCACCAACGAAGCCCGAACCGTCGACGTCAAGCACGAAGCAGAAGTCGCATACACAGTCGAAATGCAGCGCGCGCTCAAAAACACCGTATGGCAAAGCGGCTGTACTAGCTGGTACGTTACCGGTAACGGGTGGAACTCAGTTGTCTACCCTTACACCCAAGTCGACTTTTGGCGCCGCTGTAAGATTGTCAAGTGGAGCGATTGGAACATCGAGTATACGGCCAAGGGACTGGCTAAGATAAGAATGAGGAAGGTGCGCAGGGTGCTGGCGTTCATGCTTGCTATTGGCGTGTTCTGGAGATTCAGAAGTAGTGGGTGGGGGCTGGGTGACTTGAAGGGGTTGGTCATGACTGCGGTACGGATTTATATGGCGAATGTGATGCAGCTTGGCGATAAGGTGAAGAATGCGGTCTCGCAATGAAGCAAGTCTTTGTCCGTGTTTTCACAGAGTATAAAAGAACTTTGACAGTAATTGCACAGCTCGCCTTGCCTGGATCTGGAAGATGGTCTGAGCGTGAAGATTTACTCATCGCAATGAATTCCATTTGCCACGTAATACTCACAGAAACCCCTTTCTGCAGTCATTTCCACGCTGGGTACATGACCATTCACGATGGAGGACTTATATCCGTACTAGTGTGCAAGTATCAGTAGGAGTCTGGCTCAATCTTTCCGAAGCTGACAGACAAAGGACACAGAGAGAGTGCTATATCATTCAATTCGTCTGTGTCATACGCTTCGCTAATTTCGCTGGAGACATGCCGTGACCAGCGCATATTGCTGTTTGCCTGCGGGTGGCCACATCTAGTTTAATTTCCGGCCAACCCTCTTAGATCTCTTTATTTATCATCACAATTGGTTATGTGGTATGTTGTCTGAATATAGTGGTCATCGGTTCGGGCGCTTGGCGGTTCGCGGTGCTGGCGAGAGAGATTCAGCTGGAGATGCGTGTTGTATTGAACTTTCACACTAATACTCGTAAGCAGATTGTCTCCCCACCACAAAGCCATATACATACCATCGAGATAGTCAGCTGCAATCAGCAACTCCAGGCATAGTTCAGGTGGTATATCCATGTCGGAGACGTCTTTGCTCTCTGCATGCTTCTGATTGTAATACAGGTATTCGCACACCTTTTCCAACACGACACCGCTAACTCATGTTAGCTCATGGTACCATCCTCCTTTGGACCCTTCGCTTTGTCTTGTGTGGGCTCCCTTGGGGTGCCGATAAGGGAGTGGGTGTGGGCGTGTGGACATACTTGATTGTTGGTAGATCGACGCGGTTCTGTGTATTTTCCCGGAAGCCAGCTATGAATTCTCGTCAGCAACTTCATGTCGTAATATACTAGGTTTGATTTGTGGCAGGTATCGTACACATAGGGTCCAGCGCCTTCTTGATTGTTCCGGCTATACACGCTGCGGAGCGAAGGAGCTTGAATTCATAGCCATCGTTGGATACCAGAGTGACGTATTCGGTCGCTTCGTTATCCGCCATGGTGGAGAAATATGAACAAACAAGTTTTGGGCTGGTGATTGCGTATGCAACAGGTGGAGAAAGGATGTGTGGGGTGAAAAGCGCTCAAGGATAAGGATCGCGGGGAAAGCTGGCGGATCGCGCGGTCACGTTTTCTCGCGTAGCACTTTATTGTGAGCTTACATCATCCACTTCAATCCACCTAGGTACTACTGACCCAATGAGACCAATTTCTGAAGCACAGCAGACCTGTCTAGTTCATCATATTTCGAAATCCAGGAGAAATCTCTAGATTCTGGTTCCACGTACTGCGGGACCAAGATACAAAAGTCGATCAGAACCATTCATCATGGCGGCCAGACCACGACATGTCCTTGTTACGGGCGGAAGTCGAGGTATCGGTCTAGCAATTGCTCAACTATTCGCAAAGAATTCATATCGCTGTACGCTCATCTCGCGCTCGGAGCAACATCTCAAGACCGCCGTAGCATCTTTACATCCTTTACCATCGCAACCTTCCGCCCCAAAAGTTGAGACGGCATCTTCCGGACCAGATGTCTCAGAGCCCCAAAACTCTACACTTTTGACCCAATACCAGCACGGATACGTCACAGGTAACCTATCCCACGGCACAAAATTTTGGCACGCAGACCAACCTTTCCGCACCCATTTCCCCAAACCGGACCGCAACAACCCAGCCACGTATTCTTCACAGGTGGACGTACTGGTAAACTGTGCCGGCCTAACCCAAGCCAAGCTCTTCAGCACATTGGACGATGCCACCATGGAGGACATCATCAGTATCAACCTGACCGCCTTGATGCAAAGCACCAAATTCCTCTTGCGACACGGATACCTGCGCAGCTTGAAAAAGGAGCAAGACAATTTCAGCCCCGTTGTCATCAACGTAGCTTCGCTTTTGGGTTTGCAGGGCGGATATGGTGCTGTCGCGTATGCGGCGTCGAAAGCGGGGGTACTGGGCTTCACGCGCGCGTTAGCAACGGAGTATGCGAGTCATAAAGTGAGGGTTAATGCGATTGTGCCTGGGTATGTAGAGACGGACATGACGAAAGGTACGTTAGAAGACTATTTGTTGAGCTGAACTTGAAGCATCCATGACCTAACCGAAGGATAGACCTCAACTCAACTGAACTGCAACGACGCATTCCACTGGGTCGTTTCGGCACGCCTGCTGAGATTGCACATGCAGCACTGTTTCTTGCGGAAAATCAATATGCGCACAACTGCGTGTTGAATTTAGATGGTGGTTTATCTGCCGTCTGAGCGAGTAGTAAACTAAAAAACACAAAAAAATCTAAACAAATGGCGGGTAGTTCGCATCCTCCGCTGTTGATTGCCATTGCGGCCTTGCAGGTACGGCCGTGTGACTCTTCTGTTCCTCCCAAATAAAGATGCGTTTGCCCTGCGTGTTCCCTTCTTTCCACCAATGAATCCTTTGAGAACTGAGGTATAACCGTTTCCTTGTGTCCGAAATGAGAACGCCCTGGGCTGGATGACTGGATGACTGGCTGACTGACTAGATGGCAGGCTTATTATAATACAGAAAAGGAGATCTACATGTATGCATGTCATGCTCCGCATACGAGTGGTGACTTGAACGAATGGCTGCAACGATGAGGACGTTTATAACCAATCAGGAAGACAGGCTTGAGAACAGGTCCATGCAATCCAATGTTGAACCCAAGAACAGGACAAGAAGAGCGATATTGCGACGACCGCGTGTAGTACCAAGGTACTCGGGCGATAGGAGATAACGTGTCAGCTCGCACTCAATAGCCAAGTACTTCTCGACGAGCACTTTGCTCAGTCATCATCAATAACGATGGCACCGTCTTTCTGGTCATCTTGAATAACGATCTGATCACCGTCTTTCTTTGACGACTCTTCCACGACTTTGCCCTTCTTGCGCGCCAGATCATCCTCTAATCCAGCTTCGGTGGCTGTGCGCTTCGTAGCACCATTCGTGCTTTCGTCTGCAGTGCCCTTGGAGGTACCATTAGGTACTGTGCCGTTGACAGTCGCATGACCGTTAGTTTCTGGCGCGGGTGCGTTGGGCTTTGCTGGAATCTTGATCTCTTCAGGTAGCCTGAGAGGCTTGGCGTTCTCAGTGAAGTCTGTATGGATAATGGAGAAGACAACATCAACTTTTGTGTTCTCTTCCGCGTCGTCAGAGACGGTGATGAAAGTGTCGCCTTTGAGGCCGAGCTCCTCAAACGTCTTGTCTAGATGAAGGTCCTCATCAACATCGTAGAGTATGTCCGCGTCACGCTTGACGCTGAAATCCTCTGTGTATGCTAGTTGTTCCTTCAAGATGTAGTCCACCAGGTCGCTCAGCTTCGCACGCTTTGTGTCGACGTTGAGAGTTGCGTAGCATACACCGCAGGTTGGACAGTGTGGGTTCGGTGGTCGGAGTGATTCGCTTGAGATGACGCGCTCTGTGCCGCGAGTGAGAAAGACCATCTTAGCCTTGTCGAGCTGCTCGCGCATCACTTTGTAGGCTTGGAGGACGCAGAGACTGGCAGTCATGGCATTTGTGGTCGCAATCGCAGGGATGATGTTGCCGGCCATTTCTGTAGTCTGTTAGCCATGATGATGCCCACAGTCTGGGGGAGAGTCCATACGTTTAATGTCAAACTTCGATCGCATCTCGATGCCGAAGATGTGGGATCGAAGGTTAGCGCTTGCAACAACAAAGTCGAGTGTATCCACGTCGTCCTTGTCGAAGCTGAGAATGGGGGTCGCGTTCCCAATGTCGGCATTCGCACGCGTCTCTTCCAATCGCGTGCTTAGTCGTTTTATGCTGTCGACGAATACGGCAAAGTTTTCAGCAACGTTCCAGGTAGTTTGATCTTGTTGCGCAATGGCTGGGCCTACACCCAACGACTCCTGCATGAGCTTGTCATAGTCCAGCGCCTCGGGTGCTCGCTTGGTCTTCCACATGTCTTCCATGCTCCGCAAGCGCTCAATATCTTCCTTGAAGACCTTATCGAAGACGAGTCGCGGGAAGTCCTGGGAGCCCATAGAGTCGCGTATGCGCTTCAGCGCTTGTGCTTCCTTGCGCAGGTTCGCAACCTCGTTTGCGTTGTCGGCGTCTTCGCTGTGGTCTAGCTCTGGCGCTTCGTCTTCTGACGTGCCGAAGACTTCTGCGAATAGATACGACTTTGCCCAGACTATGCAATGGATGGGTTGCGACGGAGTGCTTCGGATGGTGCAGACGGGGAACGACTTGGGCGCATCTTTCGGCGTGCAGTCGTAACATTCGGTTTCGCCCTGTTGTTACCAGTCAGCAAACTCACTCGAGCGTACAAGGTCTTCAGATTCGTGTTGCGCACTCTTTTGATGACCTGGACCTGGCCGTTGAAGCCTGTGGTGCCGCTCTCGATCAAGGGCACGTTGGCCGCGAGACACATCTTGTTGACATGTCGCCGCGCATCCAAATTGTCCAGCGCATTGAAGACCAGGCCGAAGCTCTGAAACCACGCGACGTTGAACTGGCCATCCTTGATGTTGTCGTGGTACGCTGTGATGCGCACGTTCGGGTTGAACCTGCCGGCCGACTCTTTCGCAACCTGTTGAATCGTCAGCGCATGCTCTATCGCCCCTCCTATGCGGGAATTGTCGCCATACCAATGCCTTGGACTTCTTGATATGTTCATTGCGGAACAGAAATTGGCGGTTCAGGTTGCTGAGGTCGATGGTGTCCAGGTCAACGATGTGGATCTCTCCAAAGCCAGTGAGAACCAGGTTCTTGAGAAGCTCGCAGCCGATGCCACCGGCTCCTACCATCAAGACGCGTGACTAGGCTGGGTTAGCCACCACTGGACCTTTTGATTGCGCGTGCCTGCGCCTACCTCCTTGATGCGCTGGTGCAGAGTGCCGCCGAGGCTCTGTCGAGCAAACTTGTCGCGTGCCATTGCGAGTTCGGTGGTGGGTACAGGCGAGGAATGGGTTGTGTTGTGAGCGAGGCTACGGCATGCGAAGATTGGTACGGCGGCGGTCCCGAGGTGAAGGTCCAAGGTGAGAGACGTCAGTGCTGCTGGATAGCGCCGCTCTGCCGGGACCGCGCCGCTTCGTTCAGCCTCCGAAGCTTGGCGCTTAAACGAGCGCCTTGTGAGTGGATCGTAGAGCTGAAGGCGCAGGGACGCATATTTATCATTGCTCACCACGACTACCGATTTGCCTTTTGCCCCGGGGCCTTTCTTGAGCACGTTGTGCGCCTTGCTCGGAAACTGTCGTCACCGCGATTTCCAAGACTGGAGCTAGCGTGTTTTTGCGCTCCCCATCATGTCCGACGACGATGTCGACCATGAGCTGCTAGACCTCATGCGGAAGCATTGGGGCGGCGGTGCCAAACATGAAGGCCCACCGGAAACAAAAGTGTTGGAGAATGCTCAATTCATCTATGACAACAGCATGGATGTTGCCTTGGATATGCGCTCCACCAAAGTCGCTGCTCAGCTTGTGCTCAAAGAGATGGAGAAGCGAGAGTACTCAACGAAGACCTGGTCAGAGCATGAGCTGCACCCAAAATCAAAGGACGAGAACACCGTCAACTTCATCTTCACCATGGACCTACTCAACTTCAGCTTCTGGAGTGAAAAGAGCGATGAAGAGCGCTTTGCTGTAGTGTACAAGGGGAAGAGGTGGACTGGGTACTGGAGCTTGGTAGCTATACTGCAAAGAGCTTTGGAGCAGGACATCCCCATCACTAGCCCGGATTTCTGGGTTGATGAAGAGCGGTGTTCAGACGAAGTGCTACGCACTGTATTCAGTTCTGGCACTGACGAAGAGATCCCACTACTTGAGCAGAGGATACGATGTCTGAGAGAGGCTGGCCAGATTCTAGAGGAGGTGGGTTCGCCCACGGACAAGAGTATGAGACATCCAGTTGATTTTGACTTACGGTACAGGCATTCGACAGTAGCGTGGTCACTCTCATCGAAGATGCGAACAACTCAGCAGCCGCTCTCGTAAACCTACTTGCTGAAAAGTTCAATTGCTTCAGAGATGAAGGCAGGTTCGAAAACAAAAAAGTGCGCTTTTTGAAGCGAGCCCAGATCTTCGTTGCAGACCTATGGGCTGCTTTCGACGGGGAGGGTTACGGTGAATTCAACGATATCGATAAGATTACAATCTTCGCAGGTATGCTCGCATTCAAGTTTGGCTGCCTATGCACAATATTCACACTTTTGCAGACTACCGTATTCCACAAATGTTGCATTCACTGGGCATCATGTGGTATTGCCCGCCTCTCGAGAACAGAATCCGTCGCCAGGAAATGATTGATTCTGGACATACATGGGAAATGCAATTACGTGGGTGCAGTATCTGGGCCGCAGAACTTCTCCACCGCGAAATCAAGAAGCTCAAGCCGGATGTAAAAATCAATGCTATCCTCCTTGACTTCTTCCTGTACGATTTAGCCAAGGAGAAAGAGAAGGCAGAGGCGGAGGTGATACCGCATCACCGGACGAGGAGCATCTGGTATTAATAGGTAGTATGCTAAAGGAGATGCGAAATACAATGATACCCGGGGATTTCATTGCCGTACAAGAATCAACTATTGGGAGCTTCCTAGATCAGAGAAAACCGAATGCGATATGTTCGTGATACTGGCGGTCATTGGGACTGTCCTTGCAGTCGTGCTCTTGCTGATGTTGCAATTGAGAGAAAGATTTCAAGGGGCGAGAGCTAGTTGAGGGTCCCAAGTATGTCATTGCAGCGCAGGATAAGCGGCTAAACATATTTCTTGCAGCGGGAAAGGGCAATGATCAAGTAGCGAGAGGTAGAGGGAAGGAGTCGCTGCACAACTTGTGCCTAAGACATGTCTGATTTGAATCATCTCTTGCTGGGTGCTTTATTATAGCCAGAACAAAATTGGCAATTTCCAGCTAATATACGAGATGCGCAGGTGGTTTGTTCTGGTGAAGGTGCGTGATGGCGCACAAAAGCGGGGCGCGGAATCAGTGCCGCTACGTCACGGAATATCGAAGCGAGATATAGAAAAATTGGACTTCGCAAATACAAGCATGTTCCGAGAACTAGGCCGTGAGTCTGCGAAGGGTAGAGTGTGGTGACCTTGAGAGGTGGCAAGAAATTTGTCGTCTGTGCTGTCGCAAACTAAACCTAAGGTCTTTTCGGTCCATGGTACCCTTGTGCTGGTTCCACCACCACCTTTGCAACGAACATTTCCCGAGCAAGACATCAAACTCGTCCCAGGCTGTATGCAAGATGAAAAGGAAGATACACTCTGGGGTTCTTGTTCATTGAACTCGTTCCGTTCTTTGCGTTGCGCCGGTGCGTCTCCTATGGACTCTTTGTCTTCTAAAGTTACAATCCTCACTCTGTCCAGTTTCCCCAGCAGCGCAAACCCGCTCAAGGTCCTAAAATGGCTAAAAAGGGCAAATGGTCTAGGCCACTGAGACAAATGCGCCATCATCTCACAGCAAAGATTTTTGGTCAGCCCGGTCCGTTCGGTTGGCATCTTAAGAGAATACTGTCGCAAAAGCAGTTTAGGGTTGGTTTGAGTGGCAGGAACAAGGAGCAGAACCCTATTGAACGAATAAGTATACCAAATTTCTTCGACAGGAAAGATCAAGTGCACCTGGCACTGGCGGCTCAGCAGCTGCAATGGTATGCGTCGCCGCCAATTATTTACCATGATTTGCTCCTGGCAGCGGCAAAGGTGGGGCGTGTCGAGGACCGCATCAAGTATACATTCAGGGACAAGATGACGTGCATAGAAGCACTCAAGATCACATCTTCGGTCACGCCGCTCTACTTCAAGGGTGTGGTACAGAAAGTTGATAAAAACAATCGTTTGGCACTGCTGGGCGACCGGGCACTCAGCTTAGCTTTGTGCGACATATGGTTTCACACAGGGAATTCAACAGGTTTGTTTGGATCAATAATCTATTAGCTCAGACTAACACTTTGACAGGCGAATGTAAGTGCAATTTTACTGATTGCATGCTGTTTAAAAACTAAAGTCATAATCCATACAGACGGTATCATGTTCCAAACGACAGAAACAAGAGCCGCGTTGTACGCCAAAGCGCATGAACTCGGTATACACAAGGAGGTCCTGCTTTATGAAAACCCAACCCCGACAAACGACCAAGTTGCCGAAACCTTTGAAGCAATCATTGGTGCTATCTATTTGGACTGTGGAAACAACATCGATGTTATAAAAAGGGTCATCGCAGGGATCGATCTCGACACGCATCGATTTTTGACCGCGCAAGTTGAATCACAGAACTTACAAGAGCAGAAAGAGCTCTTGGCATTGCGGGCGGCAGAACAAGGGGTGCGGAGAAGGGAGGCCACTGCAGCTCTCGCCCGCCAGACGCTTGAGCTGCGAAACCAAACGAAGAAGACCGGAAGTTTGATCAAAGACAAGCTACAAGAAACCACCACGACTTCCCCTGTCAAGACTAGACCTACAGCGGCTAATTATCTCAATGCTACTTCTTCCAGGACAACTCCTGCTGATGCTACTCTCACTGAGGTTACCCTTACCAGTGCTACTCCTGGAAAACAACAAGACTTGCCAAAGTCGCCGGTTGGCGACAAAAGCAACGCCAAAGACACACCGGAACCTGATAAACCAGCTAAGCACCCAACTTCAACAGTCGAAGTGGGCTTGAAGATTGTCGAGAATCCAAGAGATGATGATTTAGATACCGTGGCTATTCTAAAGGGAGACTGGAAGCCTGCTGATATGAAAAGCTGGACCAAGATAGCAAGTGGTGTCAAGAAACACGCATGGATCGTTGCGATAGATCAAACAAAAAGTCTCAAGAGAAAAGGCCGGCCCGCTGACATTCGTGCGTTGTACAATGCAAAACTGCGGAAGGAACTGAACCTTGCTGCGCGACGGGTACAACGCGAAGAACGACGAGCGGAGGAACGAGCAGCCCACGAAGCTGGAGCAAAGCAAGGCTCGGATACCCAAGTGAAGGTACCCAAGGCAAAAGTGATCGAAGAAGAAAAGCCTTTAAATGATACCGCAACTTCGTCTCAACCTGACCAAGAACTCCCAGAGGTATCTGGTAATTCCCAGAAGCCGCAAAAAGGTCCACCAGTGAATTCTACGTCCCCGACAACACCGCCAGGAAACACTGAAGCTGCAAAGGCCGCGCCTTCACTTACGCAGGACACGGCAGATCTTCCGGGAAAGCAAGAACCGACGTCAAGCAGTAAATCGAGTCGCAGGAAATCAAAGAAAGACAAACAAGAACATCCTAGGACTGTAGAGGAGCTAGAGCGGGATATTTTGGAGTCTCGTGTTGATGCATGGAGAATCACGGAAACTGTCCAAAAAGTGAAGAGCTTTAGTAGCGGGACTCGACACGTTTTCCAGCGAGTCGAAGAAACCACCGAAGATGCCATCCCAAGCTCCCAGAAGCCGAGCAGCGAGGTCTTACTCAAAGAAGAATTTCAGCCCAAGAGCCGATCGCAAAAGGAGCTTAGAGACACGGAAAACCAGGCAGAGTCTGTTGACAAGCCTGAGATCTACGACTCAGAGGGAAACAGGATGTTAGCGCCCAATACACAAGGCAAAGACGACAAGGACATAACCAACTCGGGAGAGGCATATCGAACACAATACGAGGCAGCACCTGAGATCAAACCAGATTCCAGTTCGCAACCCGAAACGAAGTCCAATGAAAAAGCCGCTACCTCATCGCCGGAAGCAAGAGTAGAGTCTAAGCTGGAGCAAAAGGCGGAAGCTAAGTCGTGGTATACCCGCTACTTTTGAATTACAGGCCGCAAAAAGTCTTTGGTTTATGTAAGCATATTGTGCAAGCTGTATGATAGATGTATTTGTCTCACCGTCCTTCGCCCCATTACAAGGGGGAGGGAAAGGAAAAGGGGGGGGGGGGGATGAACTCACGAATTGGAGGTTTAAAAACGTGTACGATACCGTCAATAGAGTAGGCAATTGTAACATATCCACAATCACGCAAAAGCATTTCAAAATCTCCAAGCATGCATATCATGGAGCCACACAAAAAAGAAGAAGCCCCCTTCTATTTTCCGCCACCCATTTCACCCTCTCGCAACCGTCGCAATCGCACTAACAATCGTCGCAAAAGCAGTAATAGCATACCTCCACGCATTAACCCTCGCCCACGTCTCAACAATTGTCTTCATATCAACCCCACGAGCCCACCTCTTCGCCCCCTCCCCCGCCGTATCAACATACGTACCCTGTCCCGACGCTTTCAACTCAAACCCTTCATCGCGCAACAACTCGCGCACCTTGCATTTTCCCGCGCCGTTGATCCCAGGCTCCATGTACAGCGCCGTGTACGGAATTATACTCGCGTTTGCTAGGGCTGCGATGGCGTATAACGTCGTTGCAGAAGAAGTAGCAGTAGCAGACGGAGATGGGGAGGAAGAAAAGTAGGAGAGTAAAGCGTTACTTGAAGCACCGAGAAGGATGAGTGGTGCCACGAATTTTGGGGCGAATTGGTAGGCTTGGAGCCATTGTTTTGCAAGCAGTTTTGGTGAGGCGTGTGTGCTGAGGGGTGGCATGGCCACGTGGGTGTATGCGAATGTGAAGCCTGGTGTCGAATGAGAAGCTGATCATGTGAGGTGAGTTTTGGATAGAGGCTTGTCGGGGTGTTTGTTGCCAGTGTAAATGGCTGGCGCGATGGTCGCGAGGGCTTGTAGGATGGGGATGATGACGTGTGGTTCTTCGTTCATGTTGCTGGCTGGCTTGAAACACTGATTTTTTTTCTATAACGGTGTGTTTCTTTGTAAGTGTAGATTGTAGTGAGTATATTGATAAACCTTTCATACGCCTGGGTTTGTTGTCGTTCCTGGTTATAAACTAGATGCAGGCGGCCGCTGTTTGATGTTGTCTAGTGCCTTGTTTCACAACACCATGACGATCGGCTACATGCTGGGGAACGAGCGTCGATCAGAAACCGACACTAGAACGGGTAAACTGGGACCAAGACGATCTTCCATGTCGATCGCATGTCATGCCAGTTCTTAATAGCACTGCGTCTAAATTGTCTGTACATTTAAACACATACATTCACTGATACAGAGGTACCTAGGTACACTACAATTGACTCAGTAACTCCTGGACCTCGCTCTTGAGGTGTTGCACGCCAACATCCTTCTTGACACCCAGCCTCCTACATTGTAATTCAGCTTCTCTCTTCTCTTTCCACCCTCTACCCAACACAACGACAATAGGGTAACCAATGAGATCGGCGTCTTTCAGCTTCCAGCCCAAACTCCTTCCGTTCCGATCATCAAGCACCACATCCATGCCACCGCCTATTCCTTCTCCACATAAGGCGTCGTAGACTTCTGCTGTGTCTTGCTCTTCTGTTTGCGGGGAGCTGAGGATGATTGCCTCGTAGGGTGTGATGGCTCTTGGCCAGTTTAGGCCTTTGGCATCTGACAAGAGTGATGCTACGGCGCCGATGATGCGCGACACACCGATGCCGTGGCAGCCCATTTGAATAGGTGACGAGAAGTTCTGGTCTGGCAGTGCAACTACTGCGTTCAGAGGCTCGCTGTAGCGACCACCGAGGTGGAAGGTGTGGCCTACTTCGATGGCTTTTTGGACGTGTAGTTTGCCTTGGGCGCAGCTGGGGCATGAGTCGCCGGGCTTGGTGATTGTTAGGTCTATATCTGAGGCTGAAGGAATATTTGTGGTAGAGCGGTCATGTAAGTCCATGGTATTGGTGGCCTTCGGAAGGAAGGAAGAAAGGGTCGACGATTCGATGCCAGTGTCAATATCTAGGCCCTCAGGTAATGCTTTCTTGACAGCGTGTAAGTTGACCAGTGTAGAAACTTTGTCCCATGATATTTTTTCGTCAGCTCCAAGCTCAGATGGTCGTGGGATGTAGATGTTGATTGCCGTCTTCTTGTCCATGCTTATACCGGTGAACACTATTGGATCATTGTCGTTTGGCGGTGCAGCTTCAGTTTTCTTCTCTACAAGCTCCTCGTTCGCGACATACTCGCATGAGTCACAAGACCACACATTGTCTTCGCCTTTTGGTGATACGAAGTGATACTCATGGCTCAGCTTGCCGCCCATGTTACCAGAGTCGGCATCTGCGACCAGGTAAGGGAGTTTTAGCTCGTTGAAGAGGTTATTGTATGCCTCCCGCACTGACTCATAAGTCTTCAAAGCAGCTTCCGACGAGTGGTCGAACGTGTAAAGATCTTTCATCAAGAACTCCTTTGCTCGTAGTAATCCCTGTCGTGGTCGGCGTTCGTCGCGGTACTTGCGGCCTATCTGATACAGCCTCAATGGTAAATCCTTATATGAATGCACCATGCTAGCCACCAGTGCTGTGATTTCTTCTTCGTGAGTTGGCGAGAGTAGGAATCCGGATTCTCTTCTATCTTTGATGCGCAGAAGTTCCGAGTTTGCAGAATAACGGCCGGACTGCCGCCATAATGCCTCTGTGGTGATGGAAGAGAGTGAGAGTTTTGAAGCACCTATAGAGCTCATGTGCTTATCTATCAATGCCTCAAGCTTGTTTTGTACACGCAATCCTAGTGGTAGAAGGTGGAAGACTCCTGAATGTGCCTACACGTAATGAGTTGACTGGTCGCGAAAATGGAGGGCACGGTGGAATCTACCTGACGCAGGAAGCCGCCACGTACAAGCAGGGAATGCGACTCATCTTTTCATATCGTAAGTAAATGCATGGCTATGAAGGATAAGACGTGCTTGCCTTGCTCCCCGTCTTGAGGCGATATGCCTCCGGTTGGTGCCCAGAACTTGGAAAGACGATTCCTTGAGTCGGTCTAAACCACTCGTCAGGCTGGGTATATAAAGAGCTTGGGTCAATTGGGGATATTTACAGCTAAGGATCTAGCATTTCGAAAACCTTGAATTGATGTTCTTGGTATTCGTGGTTGCCGTGTAGCTTTCCAAATATGAGTAGCCATGCGAGCGCAATTGCGAAGGTGGCTGATCGAAAGGCGTATTGAACGAACGAAGCCCTCCAAGGCGAAGGCTTACTCGGAGATGGCGTTTATTTTGCGATTCGTTCGTTGATGGCTTGAAACTGAGAGCCGCCGTCTTGAAGATGTGAGCACAGACCACATCGGAATCTCAAGCGCATGGAAATATTTGGAGATGCAACTCTGCCTCTCAATTGCGACACGACGACATCTCACGTGAGTACTGCGAGACTCTCCTGTCTTGTCCAATTTCTGATCGTCTCAGAATGCCTCCACGGATACGCATACGGCCGCGCGCCCTCCGCGCCTGCATCTCTCGCCCTACCCACCCAATCTCTCTACCCGCAATCGCAACCTACGCCTCCGTTGCAACAGCCTCGGCGACGACCCCCGCACCTCCCATCCAGCAGACACACAAAGCCGCACCGCCAGTATTACGATACCCACCCACTCAACCGCCCTCTCACAAGCCACCGGAGGTCCGCAAGACACAACTACACCGGCAATATCAGTCGCTGCTAAGGTCATCACCTCTGATCCTGATCTTCCAACACAACAATGTGAAAGCTGTGGAATGGATGAGCATAAGGCGAGAGCTGGCAATTGCGTTGAAGAAGCTAGACGCTTCGAGAGAGGCCAATGGCCAGGAAACGCTGGGCGACGAGATCAAAATGCAAGTTATACAGACCAACATCTTCGCAAGCGCATTGCGAGTTGTCGAGTTCTTCAATCCCCAAGATGCTGCCATGGACCATGCAAAGCATCCCACCGACCCGCGGACGCCGACAAGCGCGCAGATACCCAACACGAGCAATGACGCCGAGGACGAGCGCTTTGCCCACGGCCTGTCGAGGCGGGCACATGAGATTGCGAACAACAGAAAGTTGAAGTTGGAATTGGAGCCTCTGCTATCCGGGCCCCTCGCTGTCGTAGCGTTCCCTAACGTTGCACCAGAATACCTCAAGATTGTGTTATCCATCCTTTCGCCCTCAAAACCCAACTTCCTCGCCCCAAGCCGAAGAGCGAGCCCAGATTACTACGAGCCCGCTGTGCAGGCTGGTCTCCAGAAGCTGATGTTGCTGGGTGCAAGGGTTGAAGGCAAAGTGTTTGACGTTGAAGGTGCCAAATGGGTTGGTGGTATCGATGGAGGTCTTGACGGTCTCAGGGCACAGCTTGTTCACATGCTTCAAGGTATTGGCGGCAGCCTTACCAGTGCGTTGGAGGGCGCAAGCAAGAGCCTCTATTTCACTGTTGAGGGAAGGCGAATGGACATGGAAGAGAAGGAGAAAGGCCCTGCGGACGAAGATAAGGCCGCATAGTGGTGGATCATCACCAATGTCGACTGAAGGATGTAAGAATGCAGAGATACATCTCTGTATGTTGGCATGATTGCCGAGGGTGAACAATGTACAAACAAAAACACACGTTTCCAATACGATGATACACATGCGTTGCGTTTCTCTCAGCCTCGTCTGGTTTGTGCGGCGTGAAGAAAAAATGATGCATCCACGCGCAAGGTTGCTTCACAACTTGCTCAGGTGGATTTCACCGTCTGTCGACCTCTGTACACCACATTCATCACATGGACCACGAAACCCAAAACAAACATAACCCATGGAAGAAATTCAGCCGCAGGAAGCAAGAAAAACACGGCCCGGAGGATGACTCAAGGCTCTGTACTTCGATGCATGAGAAGAAGGGGACGGATTTCATCCTCCATCTGGTGGCCAATTCACCATGGCCACGCCGCTTGTTGACCCCAGAGAGCACTTTCTTGTGAAACTTCGCTTTCGGATCGATCAAGCTACAACCGAGTACAGTGCACTGGTAGAGACATTTGATAAGAGAATGGACGAATACGTATGCTTCACGTTTCAGTGGTCTTGCTTTCATTCAGCCCCTCATACATATCCATCGGGAAGCATAGCTAACGGTATTCAAGGCGCAAACGACCAGAAACCTCTTCGAGGACGACGACAAAAGGACGAATAGCGAATGCATAAGTAACGTGATTGAGACAGCCCAGATCTTCATCGATAGCATTAGCGGTATAGTAGATGCTTGGGAGACGTTCAAGCGCAACGACATCTTGCTCTTCACGAAGTGCACATCCGGTAGTCAGACCTGGCCCAGACACATCGATACAATCAATCGAAACATCAAAAGCTTAGATCGACAGTGCAAGCTACTCATCGCTAAGCGAGAGCGCTTCAAGTTCAAGCTGGAGAGTGTAAGCCTCAAGGGGAAAGCAATCGGATAAACACTCCCTTGATAGCACACCATCACGACAGCTAATCCTCGAACAGTTCCACACCATTTCCAGCCTCAGCCAAGCGCACGCCGCGGTGGCGCAAGGCGATGACCTCAGGATGCTCACTAAAGTGACCGTCGTGCGTTAACCCATCTCCTACACTACTACTACTACTACTACTCTACCAACACTAGCAGCTAACAAGCCATTCGCCCCTAAAGTACATGGCCTTTCCCCTCCTCTTCACCACCGCGTTCTTCGGCATGGATTTCATCTCGCCAAAACATCCCTGGCCCATTTTCGTCAGCATGCTTTTGTTGACAGCATTGGTCAATTACATGGTTGCTTCGCAGCGCAGTCCAAAGCGGGTATGGAAAGAGCTGAAGGAATGGAGACTCAGGACGCGAAAACAGAGTACTGTATAGAAGACATGTGAATAAGTGTTGCATGTTGGAAACAAGCAGAGTGCAAGCATGATCTTAGCCTGATAGAAAATGCGTGTATACAGCATACTTGACACAATGCAATACTTGCAACACATCACAAGTCACGTACAATAAACATGTTAAAGACGATCTTTTTTTTTTAGACTTTACGATTCGATTCATTTTATAGTAGGATCCGCAAACAATTGCTGCGTGGTAAATCCCAAGGGTATCATGAGGGGGTTTGCTGCCTCCCAAAATATGCACATTTCAAAGTAGGGGTGTATGTGTGTATGTGTGTGCTTGGAAGATGAAAAAAAAAGTAACATTTCCCACTGGGTGGTAAACAAAAGTTCACCAGACACACGCGTGCGCGCGTACAGAAAGGAAAAAGAAAAAAAGGAAGAAAAGAACAAGACACAAACCGACATCCTGGCGCCTCCAATCTGGTGTTTCCCTTGCACTCCCATATATGTATAAAGTTGGTATAGGAATATCATGATCGTCATACCGTTCGCTTCGCCTTCGTTCGATCGATCGCCTGCCTGCCGCTGCGTATTATGCCAATAGTAGATGATGTGGTGGTAGTGGTTGTTGTGGGAGGTGGTGGTTGTTATTGTGGTTGTAGTGGTGATGATGATGTCAATGGTGACGTTTTTACGCGCCTTTGCGAGCAAGCTCCAGTACCGCCGCCGTAGCTTTCGTGAAACCCGAAATTTTCCTGTAAACGCCGATTGTGGAGAGAGAGAGAGCCGGAAACCCCAATGCTGTCAAGTCGAAATGTGCGAAAGAAAATGCTGGCGTTGCTATCGCCGTGCGCCGCCTACTTCTACCGAATGTGATGTTCGTTCAAATTGTAGCTTCCGCCTCTTGTTCGCCATGTTCCCCCCTGGCGTATCTTCGCCTCCGGTTGAGTCTGCGTAGTCGTCTCCAAAGCCTTCGCCATAGCCTTGGAACGCCGCGTCGGTGTAGGCGCGCTTTGACCCTGATCGTTCTGGCCTTGGTACACCCCTGGTATTGAATTGACTGTTGGGCGTTCCTGTAGAGGACGTAAATGATGTGGGCCGTTGCGGTGGTGCTTCTTGAGCTTTAGGCTTGGCCGTGTCGTCGGTGCCTAGATATGCCTTGTACTTGTTCGCGTCTGCGTTGGGGAGAGATCCAGGGCCCATGCCTGCGAATGCGCCATCGAGAAGCTGGCTGAAATCCGGAGTCAAGGCTGTGCCATCTGGCGTCAATGCAGTTTTGTGAGGCTCGCGGTTTTGGACATGGTTCGGTTGCCATATTTCTTCGGGTAGCATGAGCAGATCGCGGAAGACGCCGTCCATCTTGGTGGCCTTGGGCTTGCCGGCGATCTGCATCTGCTTGATGTGACCCTCGTAGGACTTGCGAAGCTTATTAATCTTCTCGCCTGTTACCGGATCATTGCGGGCTACGGAGCTTGCGAGCGGCTCGAGCCTGTAGAGTGTGATGAAATTTTGCGAGGCGTGCGGGCGTGACGTCTCAATCTTTTCCGTGTTAAGTTTGAACAATTGGCTCCCGCTGATGCCCTGGGCAGCTCTCAGTCGTCCGTCTTGTGTGTATGCCGACTCTCTTTGCCGGTTGTGGTTGGAGAGTCTGTGGCTGCGTTCGGGTGCAGCATCATCGTCGGCGCTCTCTTCCATCGTCGCATCGCCATCGCTGTCGACATTGGCGCTTGACAGGAAGCCAGCGGTGCTCGCGGGAGTGGGAAAGGGGTGCTGGATGGATGCCGAAGTCGCCGACTGCTCGAGAGACTGGGACATGGGCACCGAGGACTGCGGGGAGCGGTCCGACGACGTGGCCGTGCTGGTCGTGGAAAAGCCTCCATTGGATTGCGAATTCATCGAGGAGTAGGGTGGTGAAGTGGGTGTGCGCGGGTGGATGGGCGTCTTTGCCGTCTGGCCGCTCGCCTTGGCAGCGACGTCAAAGGGCGGGCTGGCGGGTGAGAATCTTCCTATCGAGTCCAGGCGTTGGCGTTTTGCGCTGTGATCCGACATAGAGGCCGCTGAAGGGGGTTGGGGTGAGTGGAGAGCTCCGAGGCGTGCGGCAGGCCTGTGGCAGCGGGTGAAGGTAGGGCTCGTAATGGGTCCGCTTGGCGTGCTTCTGCGCGGGTCGACCGCGGCAGCAAGGGTGTGGGCGCTCTACTCGAAAGTGCGCATTCGAGGGGGTTGCGGCTGCGGTATTCAGGCGTCTTCGGCTGCGGGAGATGGGCGCGGCGGCGTCGTGGCGGGGGCGGGCGCGGGAGGATCGTTGGTCGGCTGAAGATGTGAAGATGCGAAGGAGATGATGGGGTTGACCGGCGGTTTGGGCTCAACGCCTGCGTGCACGTGACATGCGCTGTCGGTCCATGGTTCCGCGATCTAAAACCGCATTGATTGTTAGCCTGTGTCAAGCAGACATCGCCCATTGCGAAACACGACCAGGCAGCTGGACACGGGGAACAAGGCAACAAAGCGCCGCCCACCTTTGTCAATGCCTGCGCCCGCAGTCGCTGGCCAGTATGGATGACACCAGCAAGCGCGCCGCTGCACCCCCAGCAAACGCTGCGCAACCTGCCACTAGCAACCCGCCCAAGGTCCAGCAGCCGAAACCCCAGGCTTTGCCATCGCGATCCGGCCCCAGCTCCATCCTGGTCTCGCCGCGCCAGAAAGGCAACCCCATTCTCAACAGCGTGCGCGCCGTAGCCTGGGAGTACTCTGACATCCCAGCCGACTATGTCGTCGGTGCCACAACATGCGCCCTGTTCCTGTCACTCAAGTACCACCGCCTGCATCCCGAGTACATCTACAACCGTATCCGAGATCTCAAGGGCCAATACAGTCTGCGCATCCTACTTACCATGGTCGACATTGAAAACCACGAAGATCCACTGAGGGAATTGTCAAAGACGTCGCTGGTCAACAATGTCACCGTCATGCTGTGCTGGAGCGCCCAGGAAGCCGGTCGCTATCTCGAACTTTTCAAGACATTTGAAAATGCAGCACCCACTAGTATCCGCGCCCAGCAAGCTGGCACCTACTCCGAAAACATGGTCGACTTCATCACTGTGCCGCGCAGCATCAACAAAACGGATGCAGTTGGCTTAGTCTCCAACTTTGGTAGCATTCGTACTGCAATCAACGCTACGCCTGAAGAAATTGGCCTGATTGCAGGCTGGGGTGACAAGAAAGTTCAGCGATGGTGCAATTCCGTCAGGGAGCCGTTCAGGGTAAAGAAGGCAGCAAAACGGGGGCTTACACAGTCGAGCAACCAAGCAACTATGGCAGAAGGTGAAAACCCGACGCCAACCACGACAGGTGCTGGTGACACAGCACATCAAGGAGTGGATGACGCTGTACCTCTTGCAATGGAGCTAGAGAGATCTGCTCCTTTTGCAAACCCCGGATCGGACGCGGACAAGCGACCTGATCATCGTCCTGCTGAAAATCTCAACGAAGACGATGAGGAGGCCATGCGCGAGGCTGAGATGCCAGCTGCGAAGCCTGCAAAAAGAAAACAAGCAGATGAAGATGTGAGCGAGGGCGTCATGTCAGCCCTCAGTAAGTTGCGGAAACAGTAATGTAATGAGATGTCTGGCTTGTACTTCTAAACAAATACCTTGGACAATTCATCCGACCACTCTGGTCAAGTTCCCCGCCGAAACACACGATTTACAGTGTGTGAGTTTCTTTAGCTACTATCCAGGTGCCTTCGACTACTAGCCTCTTCCCCGCCGTGGCAGGCTAATATGACGTGCAGTTCTTTTGCCGTTTGAAGGCCAGTCTGGTCCGCCCAGATCCATGGTCATGGGCTCTCCTCCCATTGGCGCACCATCAATACCTCCTGCCTTGCAGCCTAGCTCCACTTCCCCACACCCACACCTCACTTACCTAGCAAACACCTGCGTTACTTCTCCATCTTTCTATCACTTCCCAAGATCCAGGAGCGTAACAATCACAAGCGTTATCGAAGCCACAAAGACCAAGCGCATCACGCACATCATCTCACCTTGACACTCGAGCGGTTGCGACAACCCTAGTTATTCTATTACGTCGATCAGAGCTCCTTACAGCATGGGCCATTTCGCCTTTTTACCCGCCGAGCTCCAGATCCAAATCTTCGATTACCTAGGGACTATTGATGTCAAGGCTGCAAGGGCCGTAAGCAGGGGGTTCAGAGACAATGCTACTCCAGCTCTTTTTCGGAGTGTAGTCGCATGTGCGAGATACCAGGCTCTTGGCGCTTGCCAGAACGTATCACTGCACTCGATCTATTCTGGCTACGTGAGAGAGATCATCTTCGATGGAACACTCTACGAATCGGACCTCGCCTCCAATCAATACACTCACCAGCGACATGAAACGGCTGCAAGGAACTTTGTCTCCCTGCCAAGCTGGTCGGAGCGGATAAGGTATGTGCGCAGAGTCATGGACAACTACTTATTGCCTGGACAGGCATAACCAGTGATCACCTCGAACCATGCATCGCTAACACATGTTTAGATGGGAACGCTATCGAACCCTGTACGAGGAGCAAGTGAGCATGACAGCTGATGGAGTCCTTTTGCAAACGCTTGCACGAGGCCTAGAGAACATGCAAAACATTTCGTCTATACGATATTCGCCACATCAGCACACTATTCCTATGGAAAAGAAGGTGCTGCGTGATCTTCTTCCTCGAGGATCTCAGCCAGGGTCTTTCGGCAGCAGTGAATTTACTCTTTATGATCACCCTTTTCGTCAACTGATTGGCGCTATCTTTCTGTCAGAATATACTGGTATCCAACAGCTGACTGTAGAAGCGCCAGACACTACCGAAAGGAGAACTGAATTCGCACTAGCCATGTTTTCGTTCCCTGGACCAAATGATCTCGATGCTGGAAAGCATCTCTTTCGGCATCTGATCGGATTAGAATTGAACATGTCGCTCCCTAGAGACAACGGAAGAACGATCAGCACGGGTCGTTCTGATGAAATTGAGGAATCTGCTGGGCGACTTGAAAATCTGGCCAAGCTGCTTGAGGCAGCCCAAGACTTGCGCCATCTTTCTTTTGGATTATCCAACTGGATTCACCCTGCTCCAGCCATGTACGGTCACATTGTTGCCCATGGAGGCCCCATCTTCAGTCACGTAGGCCTTGGAGCAACATGGCCAAAGCTTCGCTCGTTGAGCCTCCAAGGTGTATATGCGAACGAACGAGATTTGATCGATCTCATTACTCGTCATAGTGACACGCTCAGAACCCTCAAGTTCAGTCTCTGCAGTCTATGCCGGGGCGTCTGGGCAGAAGTCGTAGACGAGGTTATATTCAACGCTTCCATGATCTCCAAATTTACCCTGGATCGTGTCAACGAGGCGGATAGACTTTCAACGCATGACGAAGAGACGGATTGTTGGAGATACGAGGGTCACTTGGTTATCGCGAAAGATGGTGACCGAGAGTTTGTACGTGAACGCTGGGCTTTTGACTTTCTGAGTACGCAACATGCTAACATTCTTTAGGTCGACTCTAACCCTGACAAGATGTCTATCTATGAGGCGAAGCGTCAGAGTTTGTTGCATGACTGATCTTTTGGGCAAACATTGGAGTTTTTGGAGAAGACCAAGCCCGATCCACATTTTGTATTTCCGTATCCTGTTCATTCTTACATATATAGCAATCAAAGTCTTCGCAGCCATCACCTCTCTTCTCTAGGCGCAAAGCGTCCTCTCCGTCTCCATATTCCTTTCCGTTTACAACTTCGACCCCGACATGCCTCTCCACACGAGAATGTAACCTATCCTTGATTCCACCACTCCCCTCACCCTCTTTTGCCTTTTCATCCCCCACATTGTCCTTCCCATCCTTTGTAGCAGCCCTTCGAGCAAGCTCCGCTCTCTCCTTTCTTCTATTCCTCGCAAAATCTATGATAACCCCTCCCCCACTCGCAGCCCACGTCTTATCGATCCTGCCTATCTCAGCCTGACTTTGCGCAACACGTCGTTGCTGCGCACCATCCCAGCCGCTACTCCCCAGTGCACAGTAATGAGTCACATTATCGTTTCCGTGGTGAACGCGCGCCGGCAGGGGATTCCAAGAAGGCGGAAGAAAATTCAGTCTTGGCCTATACGGAAGAGGTTGAAACACTCTGGGCCTAGCCAGCTTGCTTTCCTGGTTAAAATGGGCGAGAAGGGATTGTGTTGGATTTGGGAGATCTTGAGGTGGGGTTGTTGCATGATATTGGCCCTTTGGGGGAGACGGCTCGGTGATTGCTATTTGTGGTAGTGGAGTGGTGGCACCGGTAGTTTCGAGCGCGAGGGTGATTGCCTTGGAAGAGGCTACGGGTAGGGACGCTGGGCTCTTTATGACGAGAGATTGTGGGTTGTTTGGGGGTGAGGCTGCATGCTCAATCGCTGCTTCAGCGGCGGCAGTCATGTTGGTTGATGGTTATGCTTTAGATCTTGGGAAAGTGCCGATTCTGCGACGACGCAACACAAAGAGCATATTTAAATAGCCATGTAGGAAGACTAGTGCGATGAGAAACCATGGTTCATTAGAACAATGAAGAAGACTCCACATGGATTCAAAAAGAACATTCGGTTCAGAAATCATGGTGCTGGTTGAAAAGACTTGTAATTCAACCTTGGTACATTACTATACCACAAGTACGAGAGAAGCCAGTAACAGCACTCGCAAACATCATCCAGGCACCCACCCAGCCTTTCTAATCAGCACTACCTAAGCCTTCTCGACCCTCTCAACAGCACCCTTACCTTCAGCATCAACAGTGATACTCTCGTGCCTTGTAGGGTCCTTGTGGTCAATCGCCGCACCCTCAACGACATGGTTCTTACCACCAAAGATAGCGTCCATCTCCTCGAGGCTAACCTGCTTAGTCTCTGGGACGAAGAACCAAGTGAATACAGCAAGCAGCATGTTGATAGCGGCAAACATGTAAAAGGCGTAGAAGCCCTCGTTCTTCAGGAAGATGGGGAAGAATTGCTGGACGATGGAGTTGACGACGTTTTGCGTCTGCGAGCACATGCCGACGGCTTGCGCACGGATGTTCATGGAGAAGATCTCAGCAGTGAAGATCCAGACGGTCGCGCCCCAGGAGGGTTTGTCTGGTTGTGATTGTTAGTGGGTGGCTTGGTGGCTTGGTGAAGGTAGGGTAGAGTTGAACTTACAGAAAAAGGCAAAGAGGAACATGAGGAAGACGATTGCGATACCAACGGGTTGCGACTTTGCTCCGTTGGGCAGCGATGGGGTTTGTGTCTCTACGGTGGCGGCGATGAGCATGCAGAGACCCATGCCGATACCACCGACTATGAAGAGGAACTTGCGACCAAAGCGATCAACAGTCCAGGTAGCGTTAAGTGTGAAGATGATACTGAAGGTGGCGTTGAGGGCGTTGATGAGGGAGATTGTGTCTGCGCTTGTGAAGACCTTCTTGTAGATGATGGAGCTGTAGGTGTTGAGCGTTCCTTGTCCAGTGATTTGCTGACCGCCGTTGACAATCATCGCAATGTACATGCGCTTCCTGACAGACTTGTCCTTCCACAGAGCAGAGTATCCCGACGAGATGGCTTCGGCTTCGAACTCAATGGCTTCGCGGATCGTCGTGATTTCATCCTCGACGTCTTGCTCCGTCTCACGGACGCGGCGAAGCGAGCGGCGGGCCTTGTCGTAGTTGCGGTTCTTCTGCACGTACCAACGAGGAGACTCGGGGATGAAGAAGACCTGGGACAGGATGATGATGGGTACAAGCATCTGGAAGATGACAACCATTTTCCAGTCCCACTCGCCGAGTTTCTCGGGATTCTTGGAAGTACCGAAGCTGATCCAGTATGCGATGAAGGAACCGACCGAGTAGAACATTTGCCAGAAAGACATGATCTTTCCACGAATCTCGGGAGGTGATAGCTCTCCAATGTAGATGGATCCGGCTGTCAATGCTAGACCTTGGCCGATACCGATGAGGACACGACCGGCGATGAAGACACCGATTTGGCCACGAGGAGCGAATGTTTGCATCAAGGTTGCGATGATGACACAGATAGATCCAGCAGCCATACCGACTCGTCGACCGGCAAAATCAGCGAGAGGTCCACCCTAAAGGAGACAAGGTTAGCATATGCCCTCAATGTGACACTTCAATGAAGGGATTCTTACCAAGAAGAAACCAGCAAAGACAGCACCAACAGTGTATGAGGTGTTGATGGCTCCAATAATGTTTGGGCCTGGGTTATCGTAGTAGGCAACCCAATGCTTGGAGTTCTGGAGCGCGTTGAAAACAGACGCATCGTAACCGTAGAGCACCATGCATGATGCGGCAACGAGCGAAATGTACCAGTTGTACACTCTCGTGGAGGAGACCATTTTGACGGTAGTCCCTTAGGGCTTCCTTTCAAACGATGGTAAACAACAAAGTGATCGACTGGGTAGTGATCGACAAGGGCGTCCAGTTCGAACTCCGCAACGTATACAGCGGGAGATTCGTAGAGATCTGGAGTGGAGAGCAAACAGCGGAGACTGCGGTGAGCATATATACATGCCATGTGGGTGGCCAACCCCCCGGCCGGGGGAGAGCTATCATGGACCATGTCAGGCCCCATCAAACCCCATGGGCTCGGGACGCCAATACCATGTCCCAGGATTCGCAGCCTACGCATCGTGCGAAACGCCTCGAGCAACAATATCACCACGAATCATCTTGCCCAGAGCGCCTCAAAAGCTTGCTCTAGTGCCAAAAGCACCCAAGCCCAGCACCCCAAGTCTCGATAGTCTCTGAATCTGGGGAATCTGGGGCTTGACACCATGCTCGTGACGGAGACATTCTCTCCACCTGATGGATGGAGTGGCGTGGCCGTGATTTTCCACGAATGGGGCATGGGGCACTAAGTGTTGAGGCGCCGTTGCTTTCGGGGAGTAGCGACTGGGGACGAAGCCGAGATAGCGCGTCTAGCCTCTGAATGGTCAAGGTTGCCGGCGACACGTTCGCAAATGGGTAGTAGTTCCTTCACCGTCAAGCCCAGCCAAGCCTGGACACAAGGAAGATGCGGTGCGGGAAAGCTTTTGGCTGCCGTCTGGGTTCTCTTATTTCCACGTTTCCGAAGCTTGAGACCGCAACAAGTTTTGCTGGACGTTGCTCGTGGTAAGGCGTCGGTCAGACGTCGCTGCTGAAGCCGTCGCAAAGTTATCCCATGGTACTCTGATGTGCAAGCGAGGCTGGATTACAATAAGCTCATGATTCATGCTAGAGGGCATCGCTTGATAGTCAGCTGTGGAGCCCGGGTGGGTCGGCGCAATGGATGGCGGGTGCTGGCCTCCATATCGCATCCTGAATCCTTTGAGTTGCATAAGGGAGCCAGTGCTGAAGGGGCCGCATCAGCGCAACAAGCCAATACTACGCGTGACGATCCTCGGCGGACGCGAAGCGAAGGCCGAACATCCGTTTCAGATATCTTTCGACATGCCGCGGTATCCTTGATGCTCAAGATGAGGTTCTATTTGCACCGAAATGAGTTCATCTCAGACATGTGGCACGATCACGTGAATGCAAGCCACAAATTGGTGGCGGTGCGCTCATCCCACTTTTCCTAGGCTTCGAGACCGAGACCCTTTCTCACCGCCCGCACCCAACCACCGTTTTCCACGCCGCAAGTGAATCCTTCCCACTACAATTTACTCCCGAAAACTGCACCGACTAGACAGTCTATATCCCAAAGATGCCTTCAGGACAAGGAGGTGAGCGCTGAACCCTGTGCACAAAGCGATGCGGGGTCATGGACGATACCGCGCAGGCAGGAGGCTGACAGAATAATCCAGCGGGTACCAACCCCATTCACAACAAGAAGAAGAAGACGGTGAAGGCTGAGTTGGACGAGGATGATATCGCCTACAAGAACAAGCTCGCTGCTGGTGCGTACTCTTCCCCAGTTCTCGCCGTCGCCGCCCGACATTTCGACGCGGACGGCCCCCGAAACGCCACCAACATATGCGCCCAAGGGATAGACATACTGACAGTACACAGAGAAGAAGCAGCGCGAAGAGCTGGCCAAGTCGGTCGGCAAGGGCAAGGGACCGCTCAACACGGGCTCCCAGGGCATCAAGAAGTCTGGCAAGAAATAAGCGCCTGACTCAAACGGACGAGCGAGCGAGCGAGAGGACCATCGGTTACGGCGATGCGGCACGACGATTTGATATGAAAGATACCACGACCTAGGAGTCATCATCAACGAGGGCGTTCATATATACTGGCAATGAATGCATGGGAATAAGCCACCAACGATTCTTCCATGATTCAGTAGGGCGATCTCTTCTCTGGGTGTACTGACCTCGCTTCCTACATCGCAGGGTCTAACACATAGCGTGATATTCCAAGTATCTCCAGTCAAGTAGAAATACTGTCCGAAACATTTAGAATTCCTTGCAAGAATATCTCCAGGTCACTACCCAGCCTTTAGGTCCTCGTCACCCCGTTGCAGCCTTGCTCAGTCGACAAAATGAATCCCTCGCCCTATCTTCCACCTCTCGCTCCCCTGCCTTTCAGATTAAGTAGCGTCTCCGCATTTACCCAAGCTATCATTTCATACTCAATTTGAGTCAAGAATCCGCTTTCTCTAAGCTCCTCCATCAAATCTTTGCTCCTCTCTTCAAGTGGATAGTTACTGGCGTACAACACGCGATCCATGGGTATCTGCTCCAACAGTGCTCTCAAACTCGACATGTCCTGCGCGTCGGCTGTCGTGACATAGATGTTGTGTTGCCAGACGTCCAGAAAACCGCGCTTGGGTTTATCGGCAGCCGGTATTGAAGTCAATAGGTTTTCGATGCGTGGAATGAGAGAAGGGAGCGCGCCGGGATGCGCGAGGATGAGGCGCAGGTTGGGATGTCGGTCAAAGACACAGTTCAGGTAGAGATGTACTATCGGAAGAGATGACATGGTATGCGACGTATGGAGGTGTGTCAGAATAGGTCCAAGGACACCAAAGGGAAGGCCATGCTGGTATTCCGCAACCTGCATGCATCAGCCTTTTCTCTCTCTCTCTCTCTCTCTCTTTCTCCCCAGTGTCCCAGAGCACCCAAATTGCGTAACAAAGAAACCAAACACTTACCTCAGACGCCATTGGCCACAACCCCCTAATCAGAATTGGTATGCGAAACTTCTCCGCCTGATTCCAAAGCTCCCACCACTCTTCCCTATCGACCTGCATCCCGCCTCCTCCCTTCCCAAGCGCCACTACACCACCCACAAACCCGTATCTATTCACACACCGCACCAGCTCCCTTGCCGCTTCTTTGCCGTCATTCGGCAACATGGCCAAAACAGCAAACTTCTCCGCATTCATAAGCACCGCTGATGCCATGGCGTCGTTGTACTTGCTGCATGCTTGCGGCGCTGCGAGAATAGGTATGTGGCTGATAATCTGCCGCGTGTGGCCGAGCGAGCGCATGTCTTTTAGGCGGCCGGGACCTAGGTTGCGTAGTTTGGTGAGGGTGGGCGTGGCAATTAGGTGAAGGGATGGTTGGGTGGGCGAGGTTGAGGGCGAGGTGAAGGCTAGGGTGGGTGAGAGGTGGGATTCCAGGGTTGCGATTAGGGAGGTTGGCGGCGCTGTTACTGCTGCTGCTGCTACTGAAGATGATGATGTTTTTGTGGTCATCCTCGCAGATTGTTCTTGAGGTTTGGAGATTGGTAGTGATAGGGGAGATGGTTAGGTTTGGTGAGAAAGTGCAGTGGGCTTGGTTCTGAGATTGAGTCTTTCTTGAAGTGTTGGATTGCTGAATGGATGGCGAGGCAGGAGCTTTCTCAATCTGATATTTTGCAGTTGCTGATTGAATATTGGGGCAGGAAGTGACCACATGCCATTCGGAAGCTAAGACATTGGTGAAGGCACGTGACCTGAAGCAAAAGCTTCGTACTGGAGTGCAGTGACGGCATTGTTTTCGAGTCATATCATACCTATCATTTGCTTGAAAACACCACGGAAGATGAAATGGTGTAGATTGAATCGTGCTGAAACACGCAGAAAGTATTTGAACACTTCCGTTCTATGAGTTAATGGTGGTATGTCGGTAGAGTGCACAACACTTTGAGACAGGAGAAAAGATATTTTGATGACAATCATGTTTCAAGTAAAGCTAGTGATATACTGCAATCTGATGCTTCTAACTATCATTTCCCCTAATTAATAATCAGGTCATCTTCATTCCCCCTTCGTTTTTCTCTCCATACAATCCATTTCTCACTCGGCCTCTCACATAGTTAAGCACATAATCAGCTTCTTCCAAGCCAAGCTCCTCTCTAAATAAGGGGATAGCAGTGGTAGTATCCCGAGGTCGGGGCGCTGGTGTATCGTGGCGCTGGTAGCCACTATAGATGGTGTAATGATGACGTCTGAAAATGGCACCGACAATTGGCTAGGCAAAAGGAAGTGACGGCGCGTGTGTCGTCAGGCGTGCGACTAGTCTCTTCCAACACTTGGTCGAGAATGTCTGGGTCGTATATCGTCATGGTGTAATAACCGATGTTTGTAATAGGTGTAAAGGGTTGGCGTTCGTAATAGTAACGATTCACTCATTGTCCGCTCATGAGGAGCGACGACCCTTTTTGCCTCCGATAGTGAAAGCCCGCTTGATTTTGCTTTCAGTGGTGGGCGTAGTGGGACTCATCGCAGCAGAGCTGCTTCCAGACCGGCGAGTTTCTGAGCCATCTAATGAAGATTGGGAAGAAGACCTCTTGCGACGTTCCTCTGCAAGAATGTCATCCAAGGAGACGTTGAGGTGAGGGTGGCTGATGGAAACCTCGTCAAGGTTTTCTACAAAGCGGGATACCATTGAGAGTGTGGTGGTGTTGGATAATAGGTTGGTAGTGTGGGTAGATAATGGAGATGTGGATGTGTTTGGAAGGGCTGTAGACCTATATAGCACCAATAAAGCTATATAGACTTGGATTGCAAGTATGATCCGCGGCCCAGGTGCAGGCTCCACGCGTTCAGGGAAAATGGCGGAAGACGGTCCAGAACTTGGTGTGGCGTTGTTCGGAAATAGGGTACCAAGATGGTAGTCACGAGCGAGCACTTGGCATCCGATGTAGGTAGCGAAGGCGAGATGATGAGTGAATGTTAATAGCGATGGTAGACGAATTATGCCGAGATACAGAATAAAAGCTGTCTGTGCAAGGGCGGCGAAAGCTTTTTAAAGTTGTCCCAGGGCGTGTGTGGGATGAGCATGTGGACGTCCGCCTTTCTGCATCACGGCAGGGACTAAAGGACCCTGAATAGCGCCGATCGCTAGGCGCTCGATCCATAATAACGGCGGCGCCAACGTCTGGGAATGACGTGCCGACGTGTTCTGGATGGCGTTCCGCTGACAGCCAGCTGGTTTTCGTACTGCCATAACGTGCGTAGCCGCTTGCGACGAGCCCGTGTCACCCAGTACCGTAGACGAGCACCCGGAAATAGTACCAACTCACACAAGCGTCACAGCTGTAAGGGTTGCCCCGACCGTCTGGAGGCGTCATCAACCAAACATGGCATTTGCTGTCGTCTTGTACACGAATGCCCGAAGGATGGCGTATCTGCCGCCCCGCCTCTTCTTGCCTAGTCATCCGCAGCGAACAGCGACAAGCCTTGGACAATATTGAACAGCACGCGCAATCCTTTTGCCACAACCTTGCAACTCTATGCGAGTCGCCAAACAAACTCTAGACGAAGGCGTGTAGATCAGCGCGATCACCAGGCATTCGCGAAGCAACGCCGAGCCCAAGCAATTTACCCAGATCAAGTGGGAAATTATCGAAACCGTGTCCCCATCGACGGCAGTTCGCATATTGTGTTTTCGTCGGTGCCGCTGCGCCTGTCGCGATGCGCACGAGGGCATACCCGCCATTCCCCGGTCAGTGACGTACGACCGGGGCGCAACTAATATCACAGCCACCGTGTTGGCCATAGTTTCCTCTGAACACGCTTTCCGACGTCTACATGCGGCTGCCCGGCTACGCTTGCCAGCGAACGATTGCGACACCGAGTGTGTTCCAATGACTGTTCATGAGCTACGTGTGCCGCGTCCTCAGATTCGGCAACTAGTCTACATCATCGTGCAGGGACTTCCGTGAGAAACGTCCGGCGCTGGGACCCTTGTGGGTCTCTGGCAACGGTAGCCTTGAACCTCGGTCATGTCAAAATGTGCACGGAGCCGATTTTTGAATTTCGTCTTGCAGATAGAAATGGGTACTGAACGCTAGCCGCGTGTACTGCGTCCTAGCCTTGGGCACCAATAGACATTGTCATGAATAAGAGTCGCGGTCTGAGTGAAAAGGGTGTAGCTAAACTTCACTAGACTTCAATGCGGGACCGCATGTGTCTTCATAGACCAAGCTAGCCATGAGATATAAGTCCAGGAGAGGCGTGGAAGGTGTTGCGAAGTGGTGCGGCCCTATTGCTTCACCAACCCATCTGTTGGCTCCTTGTTCCGCAACGTAAGCCATGTTTCAATGTGATGACGGCGGAGTGAGATTTCGAGATCATCACCAGCGTCCTCGACCACGACCACGCCCACCCCTCCCGCCCCGCCCGCGACCTCTGTGCCCTTGCCCACGTCCACCCCCTCTGTGTCCGCCTCCGCCTCTACCCCCGCCTCGGTTTGACCGCTGTTGCTCCGGTCTCGGACCGTTTTGCGCTAGTTGTACCCGCTCCTCGTCTGAAGCGTGGAACACATTTGAGATCTGCAGCAAATCACAGAACCTCTGTGTGTGCGGATTACTATACTCATTTGGGGGCTCTTGCACGTGAAGTCCTAACGCGGGGTCGTATACCGGTGCAGTCTGAGCAAAGTCCTCGGGAATGACCATCTTGCCCGCCTTGACCACGTTGTCCTCAACCCACTCCATTTCCTTCTCTACGAGAGGTCGGTAGAAAGCATCACCTTTGTCTACAGGTACTTGTCCGTAAGGATCTCCAATCTGTAGATGATCAGCAAATACACGAGTGATGGCAAGCCATTCTTTATCGTATTGTAATTGCAAAGGTCGTTGCAGCTCAGCGGGCATGTGCGGCTCTATTTCGAGCAGCTGTAAGAAGCTCCGTTTCGGCAGACACTTATCGAGTGCGAGGAAGTGGGTCGTCCTGTTGGTTATGTCTTCGGGGAAAGGTAGTATGGGCACAGGTTCGAATTTTGGGCGAGAAAACGACTCTGGCAGAAGATTTCGAATATCCTGTGGGACTTCGGATTGGCTGTCGTTGTTGGCAGGCTTGCTTAGCTCCTTGTTCTCAGCGGCGGGTGCGGGTGAAGCATCATCTTCATCCATGTCAAGGTCAATCTCGGCGTCGTTCTTTGGTGCTGGTGCCGGATCATCCTCTGCGATGTCGAGATCAATCTTGCCCTCGTTGACAACTGGTGGGACAGCGCCTTCAGTATCATCCTTTGGTTGTGTACCGTCATGAGCGTCTGCATGTTCCCACACGGCGGGAAACTTGGCATGCATGTGAGCACTGAACCAGTGGGGTGGCCTCAGGCGCTCCAAGACCGTCTTCGCAGCCACACTCCCTAGAGTACCATCTTTTGCCTCTTGTTCGAAGTCTGGCTTCCAGCTGAAAAGCTGGCGGTAATTGCCCTTCCACTCCATGCCTCGAGGCCAATCATGGCTCAGTCCAATATCGACTTGCGTTCGTATCTGGAGCAATTTGCGCACATCAAGCTCCCGAACGTGGTAGATACTCCTCACATCGTCATTGTTGTACGGCAAGCGCTCGTAATGCGGCTTCTTGTAGTTGTAGCCTTTCCATATTCCTGAAAGACCAGCGATACGAAGAGGGCCTAGCCGTATCACATTCGCCGCGCCCATGTAGTAGATCTTCGGTGCAGCCCACCCGCCATAGTAGAGCTCCCACATGTAGTTACTCGCTTCGTGGTTACCGCCGATGAAAATGGTGAGATATGGAGCGAGGCGCGCGCCTGAATAGTACTCGTGGAAGTCGTGCATGGCATAGTATTTGGAAGGCATCGATACTGCCTTGAGGTCGGACGCATTTCGAACGGCCTGCGAAGTCAGAACATGAGCAAGCATTGCAACCAACAAGCGTACCTGAAAGTCACCACCAATGATCAGAAGATCAACATCAGGCCAGCCCTTGAGCTCACAGGATTTCGCGACAGAAGCATAGATTTCGTGTAGCACCCCATGGCCACAGCCTTCTACTGCTATGCGCAGCCCGTGTCGCTCGATCAATTCCGGTGCGGCCATGCTACAGAATTCCGGATGGCAGGTGTTAGTGAGCTGAATTAGTCACCGGTGCGACCAGCGTACCACTGGCAAGATTATGGGCGCAAAACACGGGCGCAAGAAGTTGCGACACAGACTCGCTACCAACACTCAGGTCAAGAAAGTTGTCGAGCGAGGTACCGCCGAGGGACCTGCAGCTGCTAGCGTCGGACATCGGCGTTATGATAAAGAGGCAAGCACGTGTTGATAGCGGACCTGCAGCAAGCTTTCCAAGCTCTGCATCAGATCACACAGGTACTCCAACAATGGCGTCCGTCCATCAAGCCGAAGCGCGTGCAAAGTTTCTACAAGAAGCTGCCCACCTCCTTGCTGTCTCCGCACCAACAACAGCAGCTTTCATCGGTAGGGCGCGCAACAATCTAATCGAAGATGCTGAGCTCGAAGTCTCAAGCAAAGAATCCGATGCCTATCGTCGAAGTATCTGCGGCGCCTGTGGAAACATTATGATTCCCGGATGGTCATGCAAAGTTTCCAGTAGTCTCCCAGGTAAAATCTCCGCGAAGCACGACAACAGCAATTCTAAAGGATCAACGAAGCTTGAAAAGCGCATCTGCTATACATGCTTAAGGTGTCATCGGGAGACACAACTAGCACTTCAGCAGAGACCACGCAGGAAGAATATGAAAAAGTTTGCCTCTGTTTCAGATGCAGCGCCTGCCCCAGCGGCAAGAAAGCCAGCAAAGGAAGTTGAAGATACCCCGAAAACGCTGAACGCGAGCAGCAAGCAGAGGCAGAAAGCAAGGAAAGGTGGTTTACAAGCATTGCTTGACAAGAAGAAGACACAGGCTTCGAGTGCGGGCGGGCTCGATCTCATGGACTTTGCTTTGTAAACTCCGTAGGGCTGAGTAAAGCGCCTGCCAGGGTCCGCCGAGACTTAGCGAAACCCCGCTATGTGACGCGGGGCGGCTCAAAAAATTCGAGAACTTTCGTCATCAGAACTTGCGAAGTCAACCCACGTACGCGAGCCTTAACTCTCTTCAACCACACTTTACGACCAGATTATCCGATTTCAAACATGGCGCAACAGCAGAGTCTTGCGAAGGACCTCTTCGAGGATATGGGCCGCAAGGTCGCCGAGGCGAGCGCACAGGGAGACGGCGACGATACCAAAGTCGTCGATGAGATTGAAAGTTTGTGCATGAACTGTCACAAGGACGTAGGTATAGTCGCAAAGTATATTCTATGCCTAGCTGATAATCCTAAAGGGAACTACCCGTCTCCTTCTTACAAGAATACCATTCTTCCGCGAGATCGTCCTAATGTCCTTCTCATGCCCACACTGCCACTTCAAGAACTCCGAGGTCCAGCCCGCGGGCGAGATACAACAGCGGGGTATCCGATTCTCGCTCAAAGTCGAAACTGCCGACGACCTCAGCCGACAGATTATCAAGAGTGACACCGCAATCTTTCGCATCGAAGATATTGACCTAGAGATACCCCCCGGCCGAGGGCAATTGACCAATGTTGAGGGAATCCTCGGAATGGTTGCGCAAGACTTGGAACAGAAGCAGGACGAGAGAAAGGAGTTGGTACCAGAGATGTACGAGCAGTTGCAGGGAGTGATCAACACGCTCAAGCAGATGGCTAGCGGAGAGAAGCTACCATTCAAGCTGACGATTGATGACCCTGCTGGCAACTCCTCGATCGAGCCTCCAACTGTCCTTGCCGCAGGCAAATACACCCGCAACGAATATCCCCGAACTGCTGCGCAGAACGAAGCGCTCGGCCTTGGAGACACCAGCGGCGAAGCGCCCGCCACCGAGATTCGACCAGAATATCATGCTTCCCAGATGTACCCTGAGATGCCCTCCGCCACCGCTCCCATGGTCAACAACGTAGATGAGGATGATATCGTGGAGAACCAGGTTTACTCGTTCCCTGCCAGCTGTCCTGGGTGCACTAAGTCATGTGCTACAAACATGAAGATGGTCAACATTCCTCATTTCAAGCAAGTAGTCTTGATGAGCACAGTATGCGACCATTGCGGATGTAAGTTGGGCTCGATAGATTCGGCATAGTCACTTGCTAATGCGTTATAGACCGAAGCAACGAAGTCAAGACCGGAGGTGAAGTTCCAGAGAAAGGTCGACGTATCACGGTCACGGTTGAGAACAAGGAGGATTTGTCGCGCGACATCCTCAAGGCCGAATCATGCTCCATGTCTTGCCTCGAATTGAACCTCAGCGTCGAGCCTAGTACACTTGGTGGCCGGTTCACCACGATTGAAGGTCTCTTGACGCAGGTCCGCGACGACCTGAGGTCATCCATCTTCGATGTCGGCGATGGCGGTGACTCGATGGATGCAGAGACGAAGCAGAAGTGGAACACCTTCTTCCACAACCTCTCAGCAGCTATTAACGGCGAAGACAAGTTCACCATTGTTCTCGAGGACCCCCTTGCCAGCAGCTATGTTCAGAGCTTCACTGCACCCGAGCCAGACCCCAAGATCAAGGTTGAGGACTATGAGCGGACAGAGGCCGAGGAGGAGGAGCTAGGCCTGAAAGATATGAAGACGGAGGGTTACGAGGAGGAGCATGCGGCGACGAACGGTGCGACCACCAATGGCGCCTAACGGGTTCGGACAAGTTCGATATCTTGTAGTAGATTTCCTTGACTCTTCTTGCATTGGGTCGGCGCTTCCGAAGATACCAGGGCCTCGCCAGCCACGATGAACAAAAAAATGGTTCCATAGTCGGATGTGTGCGCGGCGATTTTCCTTGTTGCGATATCACCCATGCTTGTGATCCCTGCTGAAAAGCTCCTATGGCGGCTTACTTGATGGCGCGTTTTGCTTTTCCCATGATTTTGCACACGTTCAACCCGCCAGAGGGTTTGCATGTATGGTGACATTCTTAATCTCAATCCTCTCTTGTGGTCGCGACTTCTTGTCCACGGCGACCTGCTCTATGTCGTCCAAGACCTCCCAGCCCTCCAAGACCTTGCCAAACACGGTATTCTTTCCGTCCAGATGCGGAGCTGGGGCAAAGGTAATGAAAAATTGCGATCCATTCGAATTGACGCCCTTGTTCGCCATGCTCAGAATGCCCCTAGCATTGTGCCTCAGCGCAGGCCTGATTTCGTCTTCGAACAGCTGGTTTGGGGTGTCGTAGATGGACGTCGATGTCTTATGTTTGGGGTCGGATGCAGGCGAGCCGGTCTGTACCATGAAGGAGGGAATCATGCGGTGGAAGGGCGAGGCGTTGTAGAAGCCAGAAGCGCAGAGGGCCAGGAAGTTCTCGGCGGTTTGGGGGACGGTCTCGCAGAAGATTTCGAGTTTGATGTCGCCCTTGGTAGTGTGTAGCTTGTGGCTGTCAGCGTGGTCTCTCGGACAAACAGGCGAGGCGGGACATACGGTGACGGACATGTTGTTGGTGGTCGTGGTCGTGGTCGTGGAGGTGGAGGTTGGTGTCGATCGCAAGGCTTGCTTGGGGCGGTGGAATTGCAGACAGGAGCTTCGCGGCGGCTAGAACACGGTGCGTCAGCCCCGTCCAAGTCTGCTACCCAGCTGCAATCGCCCTGCATTCGCTGTCATCGCCATTATTACAACCTGAATCCCCGCTCGTTTCTCCCGTGCCCGCAGCATTCGGCCAGACCTGAGGTTCCGCCCATAGCTGTCAGCTGGAGAAGGACGCAGAGCGCTCAGACAAGCAGCCCTACGACTTTCGGGACGTAGCCCACTCCAGCATACCCGCGCATCCACTACACGCCCCATCCCGTATATCCCTCGCATACTCGCTGGTCGGCCCGCCGTGCAGCCTCCGGCTTTCCTGCCGCCCACCCAGGCAGACCCCGCTGGTTCAAGAGTCGAGGCGTCTACATCATCCCCAACCCCACAATCCGCGACCCAGAAGGCTCCCTAGCTGCCCCCAGCAGGTACCGCAGGCACCGCAGGCACCGCATAGCTCCCGCGACCACCGCACTGCACCCCAGACCGCGCATTTCCAGCTGGAGGCTTGGGTGCTCAAAGGCCACATTCACGCCCATGCAGCGCCTGCCATCCCAGGCTTGCGCTGTGAGATTCGACCATGTCGGCCTTCGTGCGCGTCTCAGGACCGCCAAACAGTAACTTTCTGGTTGGCTATCCGGGCATATCAGCTACACTCGTACGTCTTCCCACCCTGCCCCCATCTTAATTGGCCGTCTTGCGCTCCAACTTGTCCCTCTGGCGCCGCTGTATGGCGCCCTGCCCTTCCACAGGCATGCTTGGCCAATGCTGACACCTCACAGCCTCGAATAGAGGGCAAAGTCGAGATACGACCGCTCATCGGCGTCTCCGCGCCCGTCAATGTCTCGCTCGTTACCATCGCATTGCACCGCCGCGAGACGATACACCCCTCCGCCGACTCGGTCACAAAGAAGCACCTCGCAGCCCCGCGCAAGGAGATCACCGACATTGTAGGCAAGGAAATGCTCCTATACCGGTGTTCGCCGGGACGAGAACACGAGAGCATATTATGCATGGACCTGCCCTTTGTCATATTCATACCATATGGCCGTGGCGGCGAGGAGGTGGCGCGGAGAGTCCCGCCAGCCAGCTTACAGTTACCAAGTCGGACGGCAGAGACCTTCTACGAGCTAGTCGTAACGGTTCAGCAAGGCCCACAGGAACAGAAAAAGTACCCCTTCGCCGTACCAATACAACGATACGACACCCTCTCCACCTTCGGCATGTACAATCGACCCGAGAGCGCAGAACGAGTGACGGATCATCTGGTCACCCTTGGAATTAGCCTGCCGCGGTGGAGTTATGGCCCGCTTGACCCAGTCTCAGTATATATCAAACTGAGTCCAAACCCCGACTGGCTGAACAAGGCGAAGAAGGTTACAATACAAAAGATCACGGTCGGCATAGACGAGGAGATCATCTTCAATCACGAGGGAGATGAGCCAACACGGAAGGTCAAGACTTTGACAAAGACGACACAGGCTGTTGGAGTCAAGATGCCAGAAGCAGGCTACTTCACGAACCTTGGACTTGTCTTCCCGGCAAAGGACCTACGCGACAACGCTGGCATAATACCGAGAGGACAGAAGGAATTCCCCATGTATGCTGTTAATGGCTTCACCACGACTGGCACTCTGTACAAGATTGAGTATTATCTTACGGTCAAGGTAGGCTGAGGCGTATAATATGTCCTTCCACATACTGACAAGCTACAGGCACAAATGTCGTCAGCACGTGATATCCTGTTACGTCAGCCCATTGTTGTATGTCCGTTCGATCATGCTGGCTGCAAAGAGGAGATGGAAGCCATTGAACAAGCCGCCAAAGACGCTGCACACGTTGCGCCCGATAACCCCATGCTTCCCGCGAGCACTATTGTCCGATCGAATGACCCAGAGGGCTTACGCGCACTTGGTATTTCGATTGTAGGAGGCGTACGCAAACCGCTGATCGAGTGAAGAGCTATATGATTGAAGAGTTAGAAATCTGAAAGGATGGGATTGGCGTCTGGAAAGCTGTTACGCTCAGGCGGCCTCGACCTTTACGCAAGCATGGAAGAGGGAAACGACCTATTCCTTGTAAATCGCAGAAGCAGCAGCATCAGCAGCTCTGTACTCAGCCTTGCTACTTCAGTGGCGGTCTTGTTGGATCGGCTACATTAGTGCATCGCTTGCAGGCTACACTCTTGGTGTCCGGGAAACTTTTTACTGTACGCGACTATACACGGTGCCAGCGTCTTCCCCAAACGCCGTCCACTACAGCAGAGCCATGAGCCACGTATCGAATCACCATCACCACTCGCATCCGGTCTATTTGAACATACAAACGGCGCAAGGTCATATACCCAGTGGGCTTGTGCATTGTTTTGGAACGAGCCCCTGATTTTTTTTCCACTGTTTCTTCAACTGGCGTTTTTACACACCGAACTGGATGGGCATGACATGGGACGGCCGCTTGAAGTTTTGTCTCTTTCTTTTACGTTTTTCCCAATCGTATGATACCTTCGGTTCATTCACTTTCAACATTTTAATCATGAGTCCTTTGGGTGGCAAACGGGCTGGAACCGGGCGGGGAATGGAAATGGCCGGGGAGTGGTGTGGGCTGTGTGTAGTGTGATGGTGGTGCGATGTATGCGACAGGGGAGGGGAAGACGAGATGTCAGAAAGACATGATTTATTAGGTGATAAGAGAGAGGGGCGAGTTGAAGATACTACTATCACTACTATAAACTGGATTCACAGGCTGTCACAATGATATGATATATTGCCTTGGGTCGACTAGAGACAGCCCGCTATCAACCATCAGAACCCAGCCGGACGCCACTATCATAACAGCTCCCACCACACTGTTAACTTTACAAAGCATCCACCCAATGCCTTCTGTACACCCCCAAAAACATTAACTTCTACCCACCCCACTCTCTCGTCCCCTCCTCACCAGGCCACTGATCCACCAACTCCCCCTTCCCCACCCCCCAAACCAACCTTTCAAGATTCATCCTCACACTCAACCTCAAATACTTGGTTTCATATCTCCTCGCAAACCCGCCTCCAAGACCGCCGATATCACTCTGACCCCCCAGGGGATGATGATGTGCGAAAATAGGCGGCTGGGTTGTTATACACAGTCTCTCTTTGCCACCTCCACCTCCACCTCCACTTTTCCTGCCGCTAATACTGCCCTCGTCCCGTGCTACATGGTCATCAACACCCGCACACCACCTCCCCAGCTCAGCATCGAAAATCGCACTCCACCCCTTTACCCCAAAGCGATGCAGGAGGCGGCGCGCACCGCGCTGTGAGACGGCGTAACCGACTGTGCAGAGTGTTCCGCCTGTGGCGCTGTGGTACAGGCGTGTGTGTGGTGCGTAGGTGGAGGCGAGAGCGTCAGGGCTGCCTTGGAAGGGGTGGGCTTTTAGGTGGTTGGGGGAGGGGACAGTGGAGTCGCTGGTGAGGGTTAGGATGGTGCTTGTTATTGATTTCTTCGAGGGTGAGGAACGCGGCATGCCGGCGCCGCAGTGGCCTAGCCAGAGTACGTCCCATTGAGAAGGGTCGCCGTAGGGGGAGGTTGGTGTAGAAGGTGGTTTTTGGTAGTCTATAGCGGTGGATAAGGGTATAGAGGACAGTGTTTTGGGAATGGTGGATGCGTCGAGTATCTTGAATGCTGTATCGTTTGTCTCGGTGTTGATGTGCTGTTCGAATGAAGTTTTTGGTGGACTGGATTGGTCTTCGCGGGTTGAGGATAGGTATCGCGATGCTAGGGCGAAGCGCTGGAGGTTTTGCCGCACACGTATGTCCCAGTCTACGTCGTCTTCTACGATGAAGGCTGTGGTGAGGTTTTGTTCCACTACCCTTATATCGGACTCAGTTTATGTAGCAGTTTGAAACAAGGCGTGGTTCTATCTTACCGTTGCAACGCGTTCATGTGTGTTCGCCAACTTCCTCGCATACCTGCCGGAAGTTTCCTATTTGATTCTGGTGCCGGATAGGCTTTTTCGTTGATGTTTTCGCCAGAGACGCCTTCTATGAACTCAATTTTGATGTTTGAGACGGCTGCAGAGAGGCTCATGGCGTCACGGCGATCGGTGCGGAAAGGGAGGTTGAGTACTAGAATCTTTTCAAACTTTTCATTTGTTAGTAGTTTTCCAGTGTTGCCTTGCTAGGATGGAAGACGATGATTCCAGGACAAAGTATCATAAACGATTAACGAATAGAAAGAGCCAGAGAGACTACTGCATGAAACATCATCGACGTACCCCCAAAGTAGTGTTCAGGATATCTCTTAGACTCTCATCTTTTAGGTATTCGAAAGAATCAGCTGGTATCAGTAGCTCAGTTGGTCCGAAGTGGAACCACAGCCACAATAGAGCAAAGAAGACACATGTGGTGAACAGTCTCGGTGCCGATTTCCAGACGCCCATCCTCTTCACCGTTCCAAACTTTGCAAATTTCTTGGGCGGCGTGCCCCAAGTGTCGATGGATGTGCGTCGCATCTCCGCGTACCACAGTAGCCGTGGAGGAAAGAGGAAGAAGGAAGCATTTCGAACACGTGCGAATAGCGATACAATGTCGTCAGGTGTAATGTAATCTACTATAGATGTTATCCTCCCTCCCGGCCGCTGCCGTGTTACCGTTCCCTATGCCCATAGATGAGCGACCAAAGGCTAAATCAATCTGCCGGTATGCACCCCGCATGCAATTGCTCCTATCCTCCGCGAGAGACTATATTGCGGCAGCTAATGCGGCCAAGCACAAGGATCACATCCTGGGTGACACTGTGGCTCGGGGATTCATGTGGCCGTGCACGTGGGAAGGGATGGTGTTGATGGTTTGAAAGCAAGTGGGTACTTCCGGTAGTGTGGCAAGACGCCGCGGAGGTTTGTCATTCGAATTCTTTGGAAATGCGAGCTTATCGATAGGCTGGCGCGTTGCGTGACTGCAAAGGGACCTATTCTCCGCGACATCGGCTGAAGTCTGGGAACTTTTTTTTATTTGGCTCTCGTTCCTCTTTCCTTCTCGTTTATAAGCCGGATTCACTTGCATAGTACTGCGTTTCATTCTGTAGATATCGCATTCGAGTTCCTCTCCAGGTCGCTTCGCAATTGCAGGCTTGCCACCCCTCCCCCGCCAGTCCTCGGCGCACCATGAGCGCCATTCTCTCCGCCGATGACTTGAACGACTTCATATCGCCGGGTGTCGCGTGCATAAAGCCCATCGAAACGCTCCCTGTTCAGCAAGAAGAGACATCGGTATGCTCCGGTTTCGCATTCCGTCGTCGCTGGGCGCGTGAACTGACGATTGCTAGAACGCCTACGAAGTCACAACCGAAGAGAAGGCCGCTGCCTCGGAGCCGCCGCCACCCGCTTCTATATCACTGACCGACTGTCTCGCTTGTTCAGGATGCGTGACGAGTGCAGAAGCAGTGCTGGTCTCGTTACAATCGCATACCGAAGTCCTCACCACGCTCGACACATACCCATCGCTACGCGCTCCGTGGTCGGCTCATAACGGGACGAATGGCGTGAATGGGAATCATGTGGAGGGTAAGATATTCGTAGCGAGTGTCTCACCTCAAACTCGCGCAAGTCTGGCAGCCGTCTTCAATATCTCCGAGGTAGAGGCCGGAAACATGATATCCCAGCTCCTTAGCGGTCCAACCGGCTTGAAGTCTGGTGGTCACCAGGGCAGCGACTTTACATGGGTTATTGACACAAACGCGATGCGTGAGGTATGTCTCGTGGCAGCGGCAGACGAGGTCACGAATGCGCTCTCACCCGAGGCACTAAAGGCATCGCCAAAGCCTGGGTCGGAAGGCGCCATTGATACCACGCCAAAGGCCCCGATCCTCACATCTGCATGTCCAGGTTGGATATGTTACGCAGAAAAGACACATCCATACGTCCTGCCACACCTTTCGCGCCTCAAGTCACCGCAGGCGCTTACCGGCACATTGATCAAATCGGTACTCAGCGAGCGCTTCAATGTACACCCCTCGCAAATATGGCACCTCGCAATCATGCCATGCTTCGACAAGAAGCTCGAGGCCAGTCGTGGCGAGCTCACATCTGCCGCCTGGCTACCAAGCTACGACCAGTCCGACGAGAAGATACGAGACACTGACTGTGTGATTACCGCCCGCGAACTACTTCACCTCGCCGCTGCCCGTGGCATTAATTTTGCTAGTCTCCCTCGCACACCACTCTCTTCAGTGGATCGAACCCCATTCCCCGACCCTAAAATCGATGCTTTCCTGTTTCCTTCTTCCCGCAGGAAGAACAACAGTGTTGCCGCGGGACCCTCTGGCGGATATCTATACCACATACTACAAACGTACCAAGCAAGAAACCCCGGATCGTCGATATCGGTAGCAAGGGGTCGAAATGCCGACGTAGTGGAGTATTCGGTCGTTCAGGGTTCAGAAACCATTATCAAGGCAGCGCGTTTCTACGGTTTCCGTAACATACAGAACCTGGTACGGCGACTAAAGCCAGCACGAGCAAGCAGATTGCCAGGTGGCAAGACCGGTGTCACTAGGAAGCCCGGCGGAGTAAGCGCAGCTGGGGAAGGCGTAAAAGACTATGCATACGTGGAGGTTATGGCTTGCCCGGGTGGATGTACGAATGGTGGTGGACAAGTCAAAGTTCAAGAAGTCGAAGAGGTGCGCGTCTACGAAGGCATACAGGAAGCCAATGAAGAGGCGCCTGCACCTAAGCCGGGCCCAAAAGAACAAAAAGAGTGGCTGGCCAGGGTCGACGAAGCCTACTTCTCCGGCACCGACTCAGAGGACGAGAAGAGTGAAGAAAATGGGCATGCCCCAGAGGATATCGTCGATGGCATATCAAGAACGAGCATGAAGAACATCATGGCGCATTGGTCGCACATAACTGGCGTCAACCAACAAAAGCTGATTTACACATCCTACATCAAAGTCGAAAGCGACGTAGGGAAGAAGAAGCAAAGCGACATGGAAAGAGTTGCTGGGCTTGCTGTTACCGCTGGTGGTGGATGGTAGCTATCTTTCCTTGCTTCGGTTACGACGAGCATCTACAGGCGTTTATAGATGATTGGGGTAAAATACCGGTATGGAGCATTTGGGAAGCAGAACCCTGCCAGCAACTCTGCGATTTGCTTTTACCATAGAGTTCTCCATCGTTAGAACTATGCTGTTTATTGCAGAGCCTATCGGAGCAGTATCAAGTGATCTCTATCAGCCCACTAATGATTTCTCTTTGCGCGGACAGCAACACGATTGCAGACAATACTCTTCCTTTCTCTTCCTTTCTGCGCTTTATCGCATTTAGTAAATGCAGCTGTACAGACAAGCCCCTTTGTCTTCCTTTTCCTGGCACCCCAAGCCAACAGTCGCCCGCACTAGCCCCCTCCCCTCCTTTCCGCATACAACATGGGCGCGTATGCAGTAACAACGGCCCGCACCCGCACCCGCGCCCTTACACCGCACGCAAATGCACAAGCAAACAATACCATCTGCAATGCCTCCATCTAGTTAGAACAGAATACGGGACAACAGGCGGCACTCGGGCACTTGCAAACGCGATGCGCAAGCCCTTCCGCACTCCGCACTCAGCCAACGCAGAAAAAGGGGAGTGGTGGGGGGGGGGCGTGCGCTTTTCGTTCAGGAGGTAAGGTGAAGAAGCCACACATCGCACAGACCAAGCTGGCCAGCGGACAAACACGATCCAAGTCTCAGCACCCGAGCTTTTTAGGGTGCGCGGGATTTCAGCTGGCGCGCTGCAGGGGTTTCAGCTCCGGAAACTGGTGGTGGGTGATTTTTGGTTGCGGCTGAAAACCATATTGGCGATGCGTTGAGCAAGCGAAGCAGGTCATGTGACGTTGATGCTGATGCTGACGCTGACGCTGATGATGACGATGATGAGCTGAGAGAAAGGAAGGACAAGGCTTGGACTTTGTGAGTTTATAGGCTAGGGGTGGAGCCGGTAGCCATGGCTAATACAAGGCAAAGAAGACAATGTTGGAAAAAAGGGATACCTAGCACTGATGACAACATCGCACCCTGAACCTCTCCCTCCTTGACAAGAACCAAGGAAGGAAGGGGAAAAGGCGTTGAAAGGGACAGGCAAACGCAAATGAGGCTGCTAAGTCAGAGACCTCCGGAGCCGACCGAGCTGACCAAGGAGATGTTGATCGACCGTGATGCGAGAGAGGGATCATGCTAGCTGCATCATATACATCCATACAACGTACGTACCCCGGGGAAATGATGTGAGGCGAGGTGATCCGTGATGAGGTGATGATGTGGCTAGCTAGGCGCATGTTGACCGGGTGAACGCACGAAGGGTCCATACAGTATACCCTGCCTTATGATGCGTTGTCCATACGGTAGAACCCACATTATTACGCAAATCACGCGCTACCCACCACGACGCGCAATCTGATACCTGTGCTTTGTTGCGGGTTTTTTTCTTTCTTCAGCTGCCACCGTGGGGCGAGCAGGACGGGTTTATCAGATCCTATCTGATCGATGTCAGCGTTCGGTCAGATTCGTATCGTGACAGGCATGTTCGCTGAAATAGGGATACGGGTAATATCGTTGGGAAGTTGACAACGGCAAAGTTTGGGCAAGCAGAATTTCGCGCTTTGAATTCGACTACAGGAGAGATGATGAGGGTGATAACTAACTAGTACATATGAGATATCAAGATGCGGATTGTTGTAATCTGGTAAACCTGCCCAGGATCCCCCGCCTTCCATGTTGGAGGCAAAGACAAGACTTTAAGAAAGCAAAAAGCCAGGTGGTATCGAACTCCTTCCCCATAGGCCAAGCGCGAGGGCGAGGCAAGAAATGTACAAGTTTTGTTTGACTGGACTAGCCATCCCGGGCTATAATATGTCCGTTGGTATTACCATATTACAATGAGTGTTGGCGAGTTGCAAGAACTTTGAGCTAAGACGGCGCAAAGAGAATGAAAACGCAAGCAAAGCAATGCAATGCAAAGCATTTTAAACAAGACGCAAGGAAAGAGATAGAGAGATATAAAGTAGAGAGAAGAGGGCAGTTGATCGCTCAAGACTATTCTTTACAACACCACCAAGCCAACCAACCAACCAGCCATGGCTACAGCCCCAATTTATTCCAAAACCGGGTTCTTCCCTTTTCCACCTCCCTTTCCATTTAACCAACAAGGATGTATAATATGAAGAGAAAAGGGTGACGGTGTGTGTGTGTGTGTGTGTGTGTGTGTGTGATGTGATGAAGTAGCCAAATGCTCAAATTGGGGTATCCGCCGACGAAATGAAGCACAAGTAAGAGAAGGAAAGAAAAAGACTCGGTCTAGTATGGTATGATGAAATGGTAACGCCGCGCCGCCGCCCCAGGTTGAACCACGCGCGGGCGTGCGCCGAAAAAAGATTCTGAAACGGAAAAGCCAAGGTCGAACCCAGGGAGCGCCCTGACACGGGCAATCCCTGGAGTATAGTATGCGACCACCAAATAACTTGCCCCAGGGTATCGACAATTTCCCGCCAAATAGAACACGATAGCTGGGTACCGCCCGCCACAGATGTGAAGTAAGATGCCGCCCGAGATGATGAATCAGTAAAAGGAAATATGTGGTGTTACAGAGCGAATGTGAGAGTATAATTGGAAACCACAACTTTGATGCTGCGGGATGATAAAATGATGGTGGTTGCGCAAAGGACAAGGGGTGTTATGACGCCAGTAACACCGTCCCAGAAGAGGCGCTTGCTTTTGAGGGCTTTGTAGCGCGTCGCGTGTGTGTCTATCTTTCTGTAATCATGCACCGTTCCAGACGGGAGAGCTCAAGGTCGTAGGGTCGTATAGGAAGCGACAACGAGCGGGTACGGTGACCCAAATTACAATTATACGGATGGAAGAGCATGCAACGAAGGCAAGGCGAAAGGAAGTACGGGTCCCGTACAGTTGGATATCATCGGTGTCGTGTTTGGGCAGCCATAAGGCTGGCTGCCACACTCGAAGCCCAATCCAAATCCCCATCGGATGGCGGTGTTGGCCACTTGGATACAGGGTCGTTGTTCTTGTTTTGGTTATTGGAAATGTCCATCGGCTTACTTGGTGAATTGCAGTCTGACTGCCCGAAACCGACGCTGTTGCGGTTTGCTGAGGGTGAGGGTGTCAAGTAAGATGCAGCGCCAGGCTGTTTCTGGTTGTCCAGCTTCTTGGCGGCTTTGTGGGTGGACGCGAGAACTTCACTGAGTAGCTCCTCCTCTTCGTTGGGAGTCTCGTACCAATTTGATGGGTTGGACTTGTTCTGGAGTGCGCGGCGAGTCCTGCTAGAGATTGGGGCACCTCCAACATTCTCACCGTTTCGTGGCTCAGGACCATGTGGGACTGAATGGTGGCGCTTGAGCATTGGGTTGGTGGCAGCACGTGAGCTCTTTGTCGAAGCGGTCTGCTGAGAGTGTGCCTCCACGCTGTCCCTCACGTGTTGTAGTGCTTTGTCCAGTTCGGAGAAGTCTGATGTGGAGCCAGTCTGGGCGCCTTGTGATTGATCCATAATCAAAGACTGCCTAGCGCTGCTGGTAGCAGCCCATGGTGCACACCCAGCGTTGGCTTCGACGTCGTCCGAGTTTGGCGACATTGGGGTCTGATAGCGACCTGATAGGCGTCGAGCGCGCTTCCTGAGGTGCGAGAAGAAGCCTTCTTTCTGGCCACCGACAGGAGATGTGACATCTAACTGGCCATTCAGCGCTCGCTCGGCCTCTTGACGGTGCACATCTGCATAGTGATTGCCGTGTGAAGCGACAGACAGCTGACGGCCAATCTTCTTTGCAGCCTGCTCTTCGTTGTTCGCACGAACAGCGGCTTGTGCAGTAACTTCAGCAGATAGCGGTGAGATTGGCTTGATGGAAGGCAGGATGAGGATAGGCGCGCCATTGTTGGAAGCCCCGTTCGTCCACGTAGCTCGCTTAGTGGCAGCGGGTCGTTGCTTAGTCGACCCACCCACATCACCGGAATTCGCATGCGCAGGTGACGGCCGAGGTGATATGGGCTGGCTTGTGTTGTGTTGTGGCACGGCTGGGGCGCTCTCGCGAGCGACCAACGATCGGCGAAGCCACGAAGATGTCTTTGATGCAAGCTTGGGTGAGGCTTCTGGGGAGTCCTTTCCGGAGATCTCGGAGCCTTTGCGGCCCAATAGTCGGGAAGAAGAAGACTTGAGTCGTAGGGGGTCAACGGCATCCTGGAAGTACTCGTGGTCGAGAGCCTGTCGCGACGTAGGCCTGGCTCGGGGATCCCAGAGGAGGCACCATGTGACGAACTGTGCCAAACTGGCTGGCCATTGGGGTGATGGGAGGATGGTCTCGAGCGAGTGTGGTGCCATCTTGGGGAAAGAGAAGCCCAACTTCTGGGCTAGTCTGACACCGTCTTTCCATTCACCACCGCCAACTCGTTGACCATGCTTGTTAACCCAGCCTCCGGGGCTGCCCATGATTTCGCACACTCTCCATACCTGATCAACCTCGTTTCCACCAGGGAAGAGTGGCTTGAGTGTGGCAATCTCAACGGCCATGGCACCTACTGCCCAGATATCGACGGGTGCCGAGTAGTGGCCTGCGCGGAGGAGAACCTCAGGAGCGCGGTACCATCGAGTGGAAACGTATGTGGTGTAGGGAAGCTTGGAGTGGGTCTCCCTGGCCAGTCCGAAATCGGCGATCTTGATTGTGTAAACTGGTGGTGTGGATGGTGGTGTCATCATTGCTGAGTAGCGGCGGAAGGGATGTGATGTGTCGTTCTGTTGCGATGTGGAGACGAGAATGTTCTCAGGCTTAATGTCACGGTGGAAGAACTCGCGGTCGTGAATGTGCTCCAGTCCGGACAATATCTGGAAAAGGATGCTCTTCACGCTGTGGGCGTCCATTGGCTTGTGGTCCCGCGCCTTCATGAGCTGGTAGAGGTTGCCATCCATGAACTCCATGGCAATGTGAAGCCTGCGGCTGTAGGGATCCAGGAAGATGTCCAGTGCAGGTACCAGGTGAGGGTGGGGTGGTAGCGATCGCAGGAAAATGACTTCTCGCAGCTCAAGGCAGCTAGAGAATGAGTCGAAGGTCTTCTTCATTGTCTTGATTGCGACCTTGGACGCGTTAGTCGACTTCATCGTCACTGTTGGTGTGTGACCTTGGACATACCAGAGTACCACGGCGGGCAATGTGGGAACCAGCTGTTCGCACGCGAGCAAGTGCGACGCTGCCGAAGCTGCCATCACCAATCTCCTTTATTACCTCATACCTCTCTTCGAGGGAGGCCCAGCCATGGGGCTGAGTTTGTGATTCTGGATGCATATTGATGTGAATTGCAACTCTAGGTGGAGAAGATCTGTTCTTGCAGATGCTCCTGATGAAAAGGACTGGACGCGTCAGAAACCAAGGGCTGATGGCAAGACTGGTACTACTCACCAGTAGTCAAGTCCTTGGGCGGTGATGCTCGAAAGTGGGTTCCGTTTAGTTCATCTCATTCGACAGATGGATTTCGGATGATGGTGGTACAGAGACGTCAAGCGATGATGTGTCGAGGAGTCGAGGGGGAGGGGGAGTTCAATGCGTATCGAAGGGAGAGATGCGATAGGAGGGTGTTGTAAGGGTCCAGGTTGATGCAGGTGCGGGAATGTCGAGAAAATGAGAGACGACGGTTGGGAGGGCGTGTGGAGACAAGCCCGGGACCACGGTAGACGGGTAGTATTCCGTAGCTCAGGATGTTCTAGTGAGGTTGAAAGAGGAATGACTCTGTGATCATAGCTCGAGTGGCTTAATGATCGGGCTGGGAGATTGGAGAGCGCCTGTGCGTTCGGGGGAGTAGGGATGTGGATTTTCAGATTTCAAGTGAGAGAGGTGAGAGTTGGGTGAAGGCAGATGATTCGGCTCCGGGGGTTCGTAGATGAGGCGGTCTAACGGGAGCCAAAAGTGAAATAGAATAGGGCAGCAGCGTGGAAGACGCGGCGGTTCCCACAGGCGGCTGTGATTGATGGACGGGGTGTGTAATGAGAGACAGGAAGGGGTGCGGTATTGGGCCTTTGCACAAGTCGCAAGGCTAGAACCAAGAGATTAGAGTGGAAGCGGCGCTCGGGGAGCGTTATGAGTCGTAAGAATGAAGATCGCGCAGCCCAGACGGGACAAGTGCGGTCAAGTGGCCAGGAGTCGGTCTGTTGCTGTGGTGAGGGCGGTCGCTGCTGTGTGCGTTGGCAACAGAGGCGGCAGATGGCGGAGAGACGCGACCGAGTGGGTTAAGTTAACGAGCGAAACACGATGCGCGGCGAGACCAGGCGGGGGAGAGCACAAGTATAGCGGTCAGGGCAAGAAGCATGACGGCGCAGGGCTTTTGGTTTTTGGGCGAGGGCTAGTGTTGATGAGCAGTGTGGCGCTTGGGGGTGGATGCGAGGGTGAATGGCGCGAAATGAAAGCACGACTCCTTGGTGAGACTGGGGGGGGCTGACTGTCAACGGGATCGGGGCGAGTGGTGAAGGACGGCGCGAAGGTTGTTCCAAGCTTAGCAGGGAGGAGCGTTCGGCGTGCCAAAGCCGGCTAGCGGCGAGAAAATGGGTGACCCTGGCAAAAGTGGCCGCAAAATGTTGTTTATTTTCCCCCTTTCATTGGGCCCCTGCGCTTACTTTCACCCCCCTCTCCCATTGTGTGCTTTATGCGCCCTCACGTGACGCGCCATGCAGCACCCGAGCCAATTTTGGCGTGCGCGCGCGTTGCATTAGCCATGCACACACAGGTTATGTACGGCCACGACTAATTCACCGCGCGCACAGCACCACCGCAAAGCCACTCTCGGAATAAGCAGCACCCCGCCGCCACGCCGCTGCGGTTGGCCCTGCGCCGCTGTCGCTCTGTCGCTCTGTCGCTGTCTGCTGCCCGTACCCTCTGCCCACTCCCGCTCTACATGCTGCGTGCCTCGCAGGCGCGTCGTGCCCGATCGCGACGGCGCGTCAGGAACGTCACACGCACATGCAAGCATCAGGCTGTCATTTCGCTGCGGCCCACGTTTCCTTCCCCTCTAACCTCGCCTCGCCCGCGCCCGGTTCCTGATTTGTGGCAGGTTCCTGGCCGGTCGTCATGCAGCCTTACTCGATTGGCTGTCAGGGGCCTAGCGGGGTCCGTCAACGTGGTTTCGCGTGCCTCTAGTCTACCCGCGGCAGTCCGGAACAGAGACGGCCTTTCTCGCCGTCGAACTCATCCCCCTGCCCGAGTCACGTAGCGTAGTGAAAGGACCGTCCTTGATGCGCTGATGATGTGCGCCCTCCCAGCACAACGGGATAGGGAACATGCCCAAATCTCCCTGTACCCTCTCGACAGGCGGCCACCTGCTGCCACGCCGTGAGACACTGAGCCAGCCTTTCCCCAGCCGTCGCTGCCGTGCATGTCATCATCGCCCACACTATGATATCAAGCGCCGCGGCCCTCCTCTACAGATGCAGGGCACGGCGCGCGGTGGAGAGCCCGACGCGTGGTGTAACTTCCTTTGATCGACGAAACGGCAGCGAGCGCAAGTCCCAAACTCTATTGCCCGCGCGAACTCTCGCGGCAAACTTGCTTGCACTTCGTCAATAGACCGACGCGGTTTGTCGTCGACAGAGTTTGCGTGTGCTGACCAGAGATGGGCCGACACTTTTGTGCAGACGCGCTTCCTCCCGGAGCGCGCAATGTTACAGTTCCTTCTGTCAGTCCCTGCGCTGTCATCGCCAGGACCCTGAACGTCAACCCACACAAATGTCCAAGCGCATGCGACGACGGTTTCGCCTTGCTGGCCGACCTGTTGCCCTCGACCACTATCAGGATTTGCTCCAGGGCCCTCATTCTTCCAGAATCTTTCTCCCGTCTTGCAATCCTGTGACAGGCTATCCGAGTAGATTGCCGGCCCACCTTGATTGCTGCCTAAAGTCCACAGAATCTCCTAACCCTGGAGCTCCTTTCCAGAGCACGAAGCCGAGCCGTTCACTTGCTACCACTAGTATCGAACCTCACCTGCGCTGTACCAGCTTCGGAGCGCTGACTAGCATGCTTTATTGACTACCATGTTTTCCCCGTTTCGCAAACGACGGCTTCGTCACGACTGCATCTCCAGGACAACGCTGTTTGACCATGCCCTGCCTCACCTCGTGTCGTGAGCATCCATTCAACCGATATCAAAATTGGAGTAACATCCAACCAATAGCGCCGTCATCATGACAGCCTGAGCATCTTGCAATAGGAGTGACAACGACAGGGTTTGAGATCTCGGCTCATCTTCCGTACCCGATACGGTACACACCACCGCCGTCTACTCAGGCAAAGAAAAACAATGTCTCTTAATACACTTGATCCCTACCAAATCGGTGAAAGACGTTCATCAGAGATGCCGGGCATGCCAACTGCAAAGACCGTCGTCACGTCCAGGAACCACGCGACACGGCAAGAAGATAGAGTGACCCTACCACAGGGCAGCCCGCGCCTGCATGAGTCACTGTTGATCGAAGCTCTTCCTCGTGTCTCCAGAAAACCGGCTGCAATTGCGCTCCCTGAAGCTCTGATTCCTGGGCCGTCTTGGAATACCAACCTCGCTAATGTTGCAGGATTGCAGCCGCGACACAGGAAAACTACGTCATTCTACGGTTGCGAACAAATTGCTTTGTCTGCTTCAGCCCGCCAATCTTGAAAACAAAAAAAAAACATCACCGGCATCAGAAGAAGTAAGGGGACTGTGCCGTCAGGCGAAAACAAAACCAGCGGGACGGCAGTTGAGCCTCGAGCCACCCGTTTGTCCCACACCAATAGTACAATCTATAATTTCTTTGTCAACGTGGCGCAATTGCTGCACGGCGACGTAAATGGAAAGACCTTCTGAGGCCAGGTCGTGCAGTCTCATCTTGTCTTTATTGACAGCGACAACATTGAAACAGCCATCCATGCTTCGCGACCTGTCTGCTACCGGGCCAGTTATCGTGACCTAATAAGTGACGCTCTGCAAACGGGTGTTGCCATCACAATCGAAACTGTCTTTATCGACCCCAACCTCAGACCATTGTCTCCCCACATATCGGCAATTGCCACAGTCTTTTGTTTTCCCACCACCTTTCTCGGCAAGCCCGATCCAACGTAAGCTCAACGGCTATTCGCAAAAGGTCCGGCCCGAAACATATGGCCACGGTACGCCCGAGACCCAACTGCTTATGGTGAAGCCATTCGGGTTGCCCCGCGCGATTTGGATTACTGTATGCGTGAGTTTTGCTCGATCACGATCACCGGCTTATACCGATCTAAAGGCCCGTCTGGGATATTCGACGCAGTCTCTGCATATGATCACCACATATCCATGGCCCGAGTTCTTAGCGCGCACGCTCGAGGAGGGGCTGAAGAACATGTTGACAACCCAGGGAAGGAACCCACACACGCTGCATGATTACCTCGCTACACACAAGCAGCTCTCTGTCAGTTTGCAAACGAGAGAGCTCAATATCCAGTAATAGCAGGCAATAACAAAGTCCAATACAGTTGCGACTTACTCATCACATTCTTCTTGCCCAGATGAAGTCAAGCTCCTCGCTCAAAATTACACCGCTTGAACGACGTGGCTTGACGACATATGCATGGTGCATGAGCGCAGGAAAACCACCCCACAGGCAAATGCATCACGCAAACCACGTCATCCCACACCCAAAACATCTTCGCTAGTCACATTCTCTTTTGAAGCCACCAATAACGCACAAGAGACAGAATGCGGCAGTGAGGGAGAGAGAGAAAAAAGAGACAGGACCAACGCCAAATGTTCCCTCATCTCACCACGTCTCAGTAATATCCGCACTATATGCCTCACAATCAGCTCCACCGCCGCCACCAAAAGAAGAATGAAAAGGAAAGGAAAGATCTTATCCAACCCGTGCCCGGCACAGAGCTCTCTATGCGTGAGATTGTGGAAATTCCCCGCAATGTAGATAAGAAACAAAAGCGCTAAAAAAAAATGATGCTTTGCGCACACACACTATTCGACAGATCGCTGCAGTGGCCCACCCAGTGAGAGCCCACACCGGAATAAACAAACAGCCAAAAAACGGCTTACCTCGGTCCCCTGCGCTCCCTCTACCAAACCTTTTTTTCTTGCGCCTTTTTCTTTCCTTTTGTCAATCTTCTTCCTTCTTTGCTCTCTTCCCTTGCAGGCTCTTCCCTCTTTGGAGATGTTGGCGGCGGGAGATGGACATACGAACTATACTCAAATCGCTTGCTAACGTGCAGTTCTTTCGTACCTTGCGCACCGACCCCATGCCGCCGACCGGCCACCAGGTTGACCGCCATTTCATGCACAATGCACAAGGACGAGCCAAATCTCATGGCCAGAACCCAAATCTGTCTCGCATACTCGCATAACATGCACGCAGGACCCACGATGCTTGCATCTGCCGGTACAGGGAAGGCTTGCTCGGGGCTGTGCGGGGTGTGGGCTCAGCAAACGTTGAGGGCGGATTGGCTTGGGGTACGGTGAGAATAGCGGTCACTGCGAAATATCCAAAGTGCAAATCAACTCAGTTTATGAATTCATCACTACATTCAATCACAAGCACACGAGTATGAGAGATGATGAGACGGAATGTACTGAAATTATGTATGATATTAACATAGCGGGTATGCTCAGAAGCAATCGGCGGAATCGGATCACTGCAGGTGGTTAGCAAACCAGCCAGACAACAACATGCGCAAGGTGCCAAGAAATGTTGTGGTGTAGGGATCAGTTCTCCAAGGTGATTGTATCTTCAATGTAATTAAGAAAGAACACAGCGAAATCATGTTGTTCATCATACGACGGCGGAAGAGGGTATGTGAAGGATGGCACTTACCGAAGATGCTCGCAGCAAGGCCAGGAAGAGTGGGAAACGGAAACTGTAGTTGGGGCGTCAGCGCATGTCCAGACGACACAGCGACATCCGCAGAGGATGAATAGAACAAGTCCATCAAGATTCAGCCTGGAGATAATTAGTTGACAGTGGAAGTATGAGGGTATACAGTCTAGAACGTACCTCATTAAATCAGATTTGGTTGTAGTGATCAGTACGACGGACGCTCGTTACAACGCCGCCATTCACACAGTGTGAATATCGAGAATCATCATTGCAATGATGGACCGTCTTTTGGAAACAGAAAAATGCCATACCTGTGGAGTCTGTCAGATGGAGTCCACAAGAGCGTATCTTCATGCATGTGTGAAGTGTGAGGGCAATCAGTGATGCTTGTATCAACAAGTAATGCCTCTTCCAAACACCCACAGGTTTGTACGCCTGCTTTTGATGGATGCCCAGTCGAGGTATACGTTATGTCCGCCCGACGCATCAAAGGGTTTCATCAGGAAGCTGGGGGGGTATTCGCGGAGTGCAAAGGAATCGAGCGATGGAGTATGTACCTGCAAGAGCACTGTTAGCACATTGATCGCAAAAGTAGTTGAGCGAAAATGTGGTAGTGTTAAGCAGGGTCAGACAAGGCTGAAACTAAAAGCAAGGGTGTCGACATTGTATATTCAGGTCGAGGAATGCCTTTCCGTGTCGTGTTTTCATCACTCTGCGGAGGGTGGGGATGGGTTGTTGGAGATGCCATACCTTTAAAGAAATTTGTGTCAAGCGCGGGAAGCTGGTTGTGCTGATAATCGCGATACTGAAACTTTGTTAGCGACTTGCGCATAGATAAAGCTTTGAGAACAGAATGTGTTGTAGTGCATCATTGTAATTCTAGAGTTGTGTAGTCCTTCACGATGCTGTAGGATTTGGATTGTTCGTATGTGATAATCATCTGCAGAGGTCGCGGGAGCTGGTGATGGCTTACCTGATGTATGCGACACCTGCGCTTATTGCATTAGTATTGATCAAGAAAGATACAGAAGCGCGCAAAGTAGACGCGATGTGTTGTTGGTGATGAGGATGATGTAGAGAACGGTTTTGAGCTCCAGAAATTTTAGCCTGGAGCTCGGCGCCGAGCCTCCGTAGCGTCGCTTATGTAATGGGCCTCGGTCTCTCCAGCCATCCATCCGTTACCACAGTTCATAATGCAACCCAAGTTGATACTTGCAACAGTGGCTTTAGACCTACGGCATCTTTAGAATTGCGTAAGATCTCCAAGATTTGCAGTACCAGAGCCGTTAGACTCTTCAAACGCTCCCAACGCCCCATCGTGTAGGTGAGGCATTAGGAAAGTTGATCCCAAGCCAGACATTAATGAAAAACAGCTTCACTAATTATTAATAAAGCTGATCTTCTCGCAACATTTCGAATAATGACCGAAACTTTACCTCCATCCCCGGAGCATTAGTTATCTTCATTATTCGATCCCTCGCACGTTAGCCATCACTGACACTTCAATCGAAATCATGGGAAAGCATTTATAGTCGAACTTCCCTAGCTCTTGGGTTCAACGGGAAAGCCTAGAAATGGCATATGCGCAGTCCAAATCGCCAATACATGCCAAAGCTAAAGTAATGTGGAGCTTCACTCGATCCCTGATGCTTTCCACTACACCCTGGTTACGCTTACTTCCTTCGTCTTTCAACTGCCGCGTAATACTCGGTTTCTCCATACGATTCAAATCCCGTCTCGTATGGCAACTAGAAGCAACATCGAAATGGGCATGAAGAAACTAGTTTGTTTCTTGCACTGGTTATTCGATTATATTCTCTTGACCTCGTTATCACGACACTGACCGGGAAACAATGTCGGATGGGCGCCCATCACCATTTTCTCATCAATAATCATCCATCTCACGACTAGGAAATAACAAAGCCAACTAAATGATTGTAAAAGCTACATTGAAAAAAAGCGAATCAAGAGTGAATCGCGGCTTTGAAAACTTTAGAAGCCCGATATTAAGTAAAGCAGCCCAAACCTTGCGCGTCTCATCATTTTCGCTTTGTTAGCGAATAGTCGAAGCAAGCATAGGCAAGCCATAATGCTACCTTACAGTCCTCCGTAATCGACGAGCTTTGGGCGCAAGACGCGCGCGACTATATTTTACACTCGTTCTACCAAACATCTCTGCTCTTCCGCTTAACATTGCGAAATTTCTCCATCACCCACTCGCCCACAGTGTGTGATTTTCAAGCCCAAGATCGCATGCATTTTTATACGAGAAGATATACACCAACTCTCCCTTCCACAAAGCCTCCACCATCGCCTCTTGCCCTTTCGGACGGGGAGAATATAAACGAGTGCCTCCTCATACCCCTTCATCCTATTGCATGTCCAACAAGACTTACATTTACGCCCATCTTTCTCAAGAAAAAAAAAAGACGCAATCAACCAAAAAGCTGCACAAAATTTGATCATCGCCTCCCTTGCCCTAGCCCTCTTCCTTTCGCACCTCCCTTCCCTCCCCCATCCCCCCACAAAAAATCCACAAAACAAACCGTGCCGCACAACCAACCCGCCCCGCCCATCTCCAACCACGCAACGGAAAGCAACATCAACATCAATAATGTCTAACCAAACCATCCGTTCCACCCCTTGAGCCGCTTCACGACGCGCGGCTCCCCCCCCCCCCCCCCCCCCCCCCCCCCCAGCCCTTGTTAGCCAAATGAGTGCAAAGCAGCGTGCGGCACAGGCAAACGAAGGATCTAGCGCCTCGATTCCCATCGGCGCAAGACGGCGACGGGAAAGAATACGAAGAATCATGCGCAAAAGGCGGCGCGGATGGCGATTTGAAACACGCGCAACCGTGACGATGGGCATGCATGGACGTGTGGTAACAGAATGAGGCGAGGCGAAGCGAAGCGGGTGATTGTGATGCAGGTGCATGTGTTGAGGGTCATGTGATGATGTTTTTTCTTTTCATCGATGACCTAGGTACCTAGGTAGGGGCTGTCAAAGGTTTTTATGCCATGTGATGACCATGATCATATCTTGTGCGATGCGTCGACGCAGGGAGCTTCACACAAACACTAGCGGCGTGTTAGATTCGTGGCATCACAGAGCAAGAGTTGCGATAGCTACAAAGAAGACACATGGCATTTTTGTTGAACTATTCATGCATTGGGGAAAGAAGACGCTTTCAGGTCTCCGCCTCCCTCGCTCCGTTAGCAATTCTCTCATACCTGTCTCATCCAAAACCCTTCAATTTACAAAACAAGAAGGTGGAAGAAAAGAGAAATGTATATTGCCATCTCCCCGGGTCCCTCGCTATGCACACGACTATGAAAAGGCTTGCATTTTGTGCCATGTATATACGCTCGCTCGTCAATGCTGCAAAGGCAGTCTGATGCCTATCCGAGCCATCAACTGCCATAGAATATACATTAAGAAAGTAGTGGTAGAAGAAAAAGAAGAAGAAAAAAAAAAGGTATGAAGGGGTGCTGGGGGTATGGGGCATATGAACGTAAAAAGCGGAAAGAAAGAAGAGAGGTGTGAAGCAAAGACCTCTCCATGTCCAAAAGACATGGCTCGTCCAACGGTGTATGTGCCAGAGATGCGAGCATTGCAAATCGTTGAAAGCATAAAGACATCTCGAAGAAAAAAGCTATCGAAAGCGTCGAAGCAAACTATGTCCAGCGGGTGTATCGGGGGTATGTAGCGCGGTAAGTAACGATCCCTTCCAGTGTACGCCGGTATAAGCAGGTGGCAAAGCAAATACATGAAGGATAAATGTGTGCGGTGAGTGGTAGAAGAAGCCTAGAAGCAGTTGAGGGTGCCCTTCTTCTTGCCCTTCTTTTGCGCGTTATTCAGAGCTGCCATACGGGCCTCGAGATGGGCGCGCTCAGCTTCAACGCGTAGACGAGCGTTGCGCTCCTCTTCAACAGCTTGGAGAGAGTGGCGTGCTGCACTGCGCTCCTTGCGCATGACGTTCAACTCCTCTTCAAGGCCAGCGCACTTCTTCTTGAACTGATCCAGATCAGTTTTGGTCTTGGTGCTGGAGGCTTCCAAGTCGGTCAAAGCATCCTCAAGGGTAGCAGTAAGCTGCTTTTCAGCAAACAGGTGCTTCTCGATGGTACGGATGCGAGCCTCTTGATCTTCGACTAACTGAGCATGAGCGATATCCTTGCTCTGATGACGCGAGGTAGGAGGAGAAGGTGCAGTGGCCTGAGGCGGTGGACTGCCTGGGGGAAGGGGAGGAAGAGGAATGGCTGGCGGTGGTGATGGCAACGAGGTATGCGCAGTGCTCTTGCGCGCAGTGGAGTTGTTAGAGTTGGATCGCTGAAGGTCTTCCCGGGGATCCATAGATACACGAGACGAGTTCCGCTTTGCATCAACGAGTTGAGACTAATCATGTTAGCGGCATTCGTAACTGAAGGCGGGGTCAAGCTTACCTCCAAGAGCGCAATCTTGATGCGTGATTCTTGTACTTCCTTCTCGAGTTCATCGCCATGGTTCATGGCGTCTTGAAGCTCACGAGTGCGTTCGGTCTGCAGAGCAGACAATCGATTGTTGGCAGCCTCATGCTGATCCCAATTCTGATTGAGCTGGTCTTCCAGTTCTTGCACGAGACGGGCGCTCCTAAGCTCCTTCTCGCTAACTTTCTCCAGCTCCTTGAGTGTCTCGGCATTGATAAGCTCAAACTCCTTAAGGTTGCTCTTAAGAGTACCGATTGTGGTAGTGGCATCCGAGAGCTCCTTTCTTGCGGATTCAAGATCACTGACAGCCTCATCAAGTCGACTAGCGATTGACTTTCGTTCTTGGACTAGCGATTCGATGTGAGACTGAATCGTACTGACGTCCGCTTCCTCACCCAAGGCCGCGGAAACACCGTCGAGCAACGTCGCCATCTCCGCCTTCGCCTTGGAAAGATCAGCTTCCAAAGCGGATGTTGTCTCTCGATGGGTTGTGAGCTCTGCTGTGAGCTTCTCGAGCTCAACAGCATGTGTTTTCTGGATAGTATCCATGCCTTGTTGGTGATACTCAATGGCTGACTTGTGCTCCTCAATCTGCCTCTCCAGGTTGATAACGAGAGATCGATGAGTATCAAGCTCCTTTTCGGTAAGCTCGCGCGCTTCTGAGTCCTCCTCGATTTGCTTGACAATGTTGGCATGGGATTCTTCAAGCTCAGCAAGACGAGCAGCGTTACTGACAGCTGTGGTCTTGTGCTCGTCAACCTCAGCCTGCAATGTCGCGATAAGCTCAGCATGCTTGGTGCGCTCATCTTGTAGCGAGGCCTCAGCTTCGGCGCCCTTGGTTTGCTCGATCTCAGAGATGCGCAGAGCATGGTCAACTTCAAGTCGTTGCTTGGCTGCCTCAAGTTCGCGAATGGTGTCCAGATGCTGCCTCTCAGAGGCCTTGGTAGCCTCTATAGCGTCGAGGTGCTTGGCCTGCCAGTGCGCAGCTTCGTTACTGAGCTTCGTGAGCTCATTATGGCGAGTAGCCTCGTCAGACTCTTCGTCACCATTGATTGCCGGAGGCGTGTCTGGCATCTGCCGCGATGAGAGTAGGTCATCTGACGGATCGGCAGGCTTGACGGAAGATTTCAAGCTCTCGATTTGAGCCTGAAGTTCCTGCTCTCGCTGGGAGTGTAAACCCTTTAGCTCCTTGATATGCTCCTCATTCTGCTTCATCTGATCCTGCATTGAAGCGACGATGGAAATATCAAGAGGAGATCCAGCTTTCAAGCTCGAGCGTTCCTTTGTCAGACCACTGATCAAAGTCATCTTGCCTTCCATCTCTTTGCGTACAGCCTGAACTTCGAACTCCAAGTCCTGGACCCGCTCTGATCGTATGTGTAGCTCAGACATGATCGTGTTCAGGTTGAGCTCAAAGTTTCGGATGGCATCGGGATCTTCTTCGAGTGTATCCAAGGCCAGGTTTCGGAGAGAAGCGAAGGCACGGTTAGAACGGTCGTTCGCAAGCACTGCCTGGCTAGACTTTCGGCGGATCATGTGCATTGAAGGAGAAGCTGGCCTGTTCATCTGGGCCTTGGTGATCTCCGACTTGAGCTCTTCAACGTAGTCGAGCGTATCTTGATGTTCTTCTTGCAGCTCCGCGTAAGTCTGCTGGAGTTTGTCGATACACTCCTCCTTCTCGTTGTGCAGCAGCTTCAAAGCCTTGAGCTCCTGGACAAGGACTGTGTCAGGAATATGCTGCTCCTGGCTCAGTGTTTCGACTGATGGTCGTCGTGCCTTGGTCTCATCATGGCCAACTTCCGTCTCCTCGTCTTGAGTATTGGTATTGCCAGACTCCGCTAAGGACAATTCCGCAGACAAGGTACGCGAGGATGAAAGTTGTCCATCCTCTGCTGTGAGTCCATTCATCCCCGCGTTTGCTAAAAAAGAGGTTGGCCGAGAGGACGGTGCAGACGTTGGCCCGCGATGACGCGCCTCGTCTACAGAATCCTGGAGAGCAGCCAAGGTTCGCAGAGCCTCTTGGTACTTGCTAGCAAGCTTCTCGTAGTCTTGGAGTGTACCTTCGTGTTCCACACGGAGATCAAGCAACTCTTGCGTGACAGTGTCAAGCTTGTCGTGGACAAAGCGAGATTGCGCAGGGCTAGATGGCTCATCATCTGCATCGCCACGGTTAGAGACAGCCTTGACGGCAAGGTTGTTGTTCTGCTCTTCCGCCTCATTGTGATGAGGAGCAGCGGCAGCAGCAGCAGCAGCAGCAGCAGTGCTAGCGGTCTGAGGACGCTCACTGTCGGCTTCCTCGGGAATGGCATCGACGGGAGTTCCGAACTGATGCATGCTCTCGCTAGTGACTCGCTTCTCTAGCTTGGGGCGCTTCTCGATGAACGGATCGCTGGGAGTCTTGGAATGGCCATAGACGTAATCCTCAGCCTTGGTGTCTGTCCTGTCGAGTTCGTAGAGCAAGTTGTCCAGCTTAGCGACACTTCGCTGCCTCTCAACGACATGCTTCAAGCGCTCAATCTCGCGGCTCATAATCTCAGTTTCTTGCTCGTTCTCTGCCAGGCGCTCCTCCAGGGTAGAGATATACTCTTCGCTGCTAGTCTCGTTTTCACGGGCCTTTTGCAGCTTCTCGCGCAATTCAGAAATGACGGTGTCGTTCTTCTCGATGCCGTTCGCTGAGCTGTCGATTTGACGCTCGAGTGACTGCACGTACTCTTCGTTGTTCGCGTCCCGTTCCATGGCTTTCGCGATGCGAGACTGCAAGTGCTGGTTCTGGCTCTCGAGAATGGCGATGCGAGTCTCCTTCTCTAGGAGATCGCTTTCGTGGGTTGACAGGGAGGAACGCGTGTTGGAAAGAGAGGATTCCAAGGACTGAATTGTCTTCTCGTACTCCAGAACGACTGACTCCACGGCCTCAGCGAAAGAGTTGGATCGCTTCAATCGCTCCAGGGCGGAGTCGCCAATGGCATCTTTGAGCATGGGCGTTTCGGTCTCGTTGTTGTCACGCGCTTTGGTGATTTCGGAAATAAGCTTGGCGTGTCGCGCGCTGAGTGCGTTGTAATTCTCTTGAACGTCCAGCAGCTGATTCTGAAGCTCGGCTTCACGCTCGTCTTGCCGGTCGACGCGCTCTTGGGGGCCGGCTTTCTTTCGGTCAGTACGCTCAGAGAGTCGAATCTGGTCGCGGAGAAATTGTACTTCGGCCCGCAGCCGGTCGATAGCTGCCTGTTTATCACTGTCGTCATGGACTTGTTGAATCTGCGGCTTGACTTGGATGGCGCGGGCGCGCTGCGCATACTGGACCGTGTTCAAAGTTTCGCTTAGGTGGAATTCTGCCGGATTGACGCAGGCAATCATATAGGTGATGGCGTTGCCGCCAAGCGAGTCTTGCAGAAGACGCGTGAGCCTAGAGTCACGGTACGAAACATAGCCGCCGTGGGAGCGTGCAGACAGCTGGGAGATGACTTTGCCCAAACTTGCAAGCCCTGCATTGATGGAAATGCCTTCCTTGGCCCGCTCGCCCTGTGCCTGTGTGTTCTTTAAACGCTCACTACCTGCCAGATCCACAAAGTGAAGTTTGCTGTCGACTGTCACCCAGCTCTCGCTTGAGCCCGACATCATTTCGATAGGCACTGATCGGCGCTTCTCGCGGGTGGACAGGGGCGTTGGTGAAGAGTTCTTTTGCACCAAGTTGAGACTAAAAACGGCATGGGAGCGCGATGATTTGGCATTGACAGCGGTCGCGTCGGTCTGCCGGATTGCGGAGCCGAAGTTGAGGGCGCCGAGCATATCGTCGATCGAGTTGATGGGTATTTGGGTAAGGCCCGTGAGAAGGATGCGGCCATCGCGGTCCTCCCGAATATTGACCTGTGGTCGCTCGTTGTGAGCGACATGCTCAGGAAGCAGTAGGTCGCGAAGTTGCTCGTTGTAGATCTGGTTGCGTCAGCGCATGTTTTGCTTTTTGCAGGGCTGAAGATAAGGTACCTCGACATAAGTTGCCTTGAGCTGCCAGTTTCTGTTCGGCTGGGATGATGAAGACTTGGCAGAGGGATTTTGCATCCCGGACAGGCGGCTTGGAACGCGGATGCCAGAGGCAGCACTTTTGCTAGGCCCGTCGAGTTTCTCGAACAGCAATGCAGCGGCGCGGGGGATGATGCCTGGGGCTGCAGTCAGTATATTGATCGTCTTTTCGATACAGTGGAATTCCCAATCAGACCTACCCATGACGTCGGCATTGGCCTGATCTTTTGGGCCAGTGGTGCCCATGGTGTACGACTTTCCGGCTCCAGACTGGCCGTATGCGAGAATGGAGACATTGTAGCCCTGCACGAAGGAGTTGACGCTATCTCCGACGTACTCAAAGACACCCTCCTGGTTAATGTCTTCGCCGAATACGCGGTCAAATACGAAGACCTTCCTGCCGCCTGTGGCGTCGACGGCCAGGCTCGAGGGGGAAGTAACGTGACATAGGGCATTGCGGAATCGCTGTGGGATGAGTTCATAGCCTGGTTCGCCATTTCGAAGTGGAGGCCGCACGCGGACAGCTGCATTAGACGGTGGTTAGCGGAAGGGGCATCTACGTCGGGGGCTGGGGTGGCACCTACCAACTTTGACGGCTGTTCTGCTATCCTCATCGGACGCCTTGCTCCCGCCCGGCTTGCTGCTCATGCTCATGCGACTTGAGCTGCGATTGGGGCGGATCATGGCGCTCATGGGCCGCGAGACCCCGTTTGCGGGCGAGCCTGGTGGTGAGGTCGCCATTTGTGCGGCCACGGCAGCGCCGTTAGATGGGGAGGGCTGGTGCGCCGCACGGTGTGGTGGGATCGTAGAATTTGTATGCTTTTGGGTCGAGGTTGGTTGCACGGGTGGAGGATAGATAGGGCGCTGTCGAGGCCCCGGTCTGCATCCGCGTCGTGATTATCCTACAGTCGTGGTGGTAGTGATGGTGACGGTGGTGGTGGCGGTGGTGGTGGTGGTGCGCGCGCGCTGTGTAGGTGAACAGCAGTGATTAGGGCAAAGGGCAGGACCGCGGGCACAAAGAGAGGGCCACGGGATAACGATGAAGAAGGAATTATTTTGCTTGTGAAGGCCGGGAGCAAGAAAGCAAGTAGGGTTCACCGCGGGCCACCAACGCGACAAATGCCCCCTAGCGCGCGATAATTCCAGGGGCCGCCTTCGAGAGACGTCCGCCCAGCCATGCAGATTGGCGCGAGTAGTGGACTGTACCTGTGTCTGTGTGCCCTGTGCCTGCGCAGGTGTCTGTGCCTGTGGCCCCCCCGAAGCCTGGGACCCTGACCTCGGCCTGAATGTGGACGCCTGCAAAGCTGGGAAGCCCTCTGGGACTCGCGTCAACTGCTCGCCGGTCCCCACTCCAGCCCGCCGCAGACGCACTGATGCAGCTCCCTCCACCACCGGCCGTTGTATCCATTGTGTGCGCTTGCGCGCAGCCTTGCATCTTAGCCTTTTCCTCCTGCACCCTATGCTTGTTTGTTTGTTTGTTTCTCTCTCCCTCTCTCTCTCTCCCTCTCTCTCTTGCATGCTGCCTGATGCGGTCGCCGTCGCCGCCGCCGCCGCCATGGAAACTCCAGTCCGCCCACAATACTAATACTGTGCTATAGCCGCTCCAGAGTAGCACGTGCAATTGGATTGAGATAGGAAAATAATATGCATTCGTAAACTTTGTTTTGTCGACGTTCGCCCCTCAACCCCCCGCCGCTACCTAGCCTCGCCTCACACTAGCCATCGGCTGCTATTCCTTCCATCAATTTCTCCTTACCAATCCCTAGATCCCTAGTCTCCCAAGAGGCTGACGGATTTCTTGTCATGCCACAGAGACGCTCGAGCATAACACGCAATGCCCTCGATGCGTCGGCAGCCTGCTCCCGGTATCGCTCTCCTGCTGTCCACATAGAGCCCCGGCGCGCGCAGATCCCGTCAGCCTCTGCTCCGTACTGAGCAACCCGAGCCCGCGTTCATCAGAGCTCAAGTCTGGTTCTGTACTCGCTTCGCCTCTTCAGTCGCGCCCACTTGGGCGGCCTCTTAGAATCATTAGTAGCGTGTTTCAGCTTCGTCCATCTCAGCCCCGACCGCAAGCGAGGTACCCGTTTCGTGCCCGCTTGGCCCAGGTGACTAGGCTGCAGCTCCCTGCGGACAGCATCAGAAAGAGGGGCATCTACTGCAAGGCCACCTCCACTGCAGCCCTCAAAAGTGCCGAACCCCTTGACCCTGCTGCAGTCGTGCATGAAGCTCTTCCTGTTCCTCGACAAATATGCTGTTATGACGCTTCAACGTTGCCTGTTCCTAGCGGCTACTACCAACGCCAGTGGCTTGCATAGTCGTCCTACTACCGCCCCTTTCTACGTAACTGACTTTGCTGCCAATTCTTATAACACCCCCTATCGTCTGTCCGGGAGGTACCGTAAACGTCTTCTAATTAAGCTGCCTCCATACCAAGACAACACGAGCTTTCGCTTCATTGTCGGGAAATCGGGAGCTTGTCATCGGGCTGCCGTCGGCGCAATGTGACTCGTATTCGCAGGCGCAGACAAACTATACCTAGGATAGGCAGTCGCATCTTAATGTCGCCACATGGTATCCATTTCCCTACAGCGGCAAACATCATCGTACGTCAAGTACATGCAGCTATGGGACAGGAAAAGACACTTGGACTAGAAACGCATCCTACCCGAAACTTCGTGCATGTAGACAGCCGCTATTATTGATGCGCTAATTGCCGGCGTCACGCGTACCATACACCCGCTCCTACAACCTGCCTTTCTCAGTCAGTCGACGACCCCGCAATAAATAACGTGCTCGCGACTTCCTGCTTGATTCCATCTCGCCTTTCCATACCGCCGCACCAAAACATGTGCTATATTTTCCAAATGAAAAAAAAAAAACTCCCACCTCCAACATCAAAAGCTTTCGCCCAAGTCCATCAGCTCACATGGACCTTACTAGAGGAGACTAACAGGACGAATACACGGTACGATCCCAAAGAAGCAATCATGTAGGAAATCAAGGATCCAAACAAGACATCAATTAGCCCCACTCCTACATCCGTAGACAGCTCCGAGTATGTCGATGATAGTTCGTGACGCACGATTGGCCTGTTCGCAGCTGTGCTAACGATTATCAGCTGTAACAACAGCCGGCTATTATACCTCCCCATTGCGCCATGCAGGCCGACATGCACGACGTTTCCTGTTTTCACCCAATTCTTGCCGTCTGCAACGGCACCAAATCGATGATAGAATAGCCTAGAGGGCAAAACGGTGTGGTGATCCTGTATCGAAATCTTGGTGTGTTTCCTTGGCCGAGCAACCTTTCAACGTACACTTGGTCGGGATGGCACATGACACACGGCAATCTTCGTCTTTCCTACACTAAGCTGGAAAGGCTACTGAGGGCCCACTCTCGTCACGAACCCGAAGCTCGATCAGCCCACGAGTTCTCCGCGGTACGGGTTTAGTTGAATACTTACCTCGGCCCACAATTCGTCTCAAAACCTGTAAACCTGGAGACTCGAGTATCTCAATTTACCCGAGCACTCCACCCTCTCATTGCGCGCGAGATTCAGGCCTGGCTCGCTACACAAAATGCTCGCCATTATAGATATCACATTCACAGTGCAGGGTAAATTTCCTAATCAGTCGAACGTCTCTTGCTTTTCCGCCAAAGCGAGACAGTTTGTCGTCCACACATGTATTACGCGAGGGACGACGACTGCATACAACAGCCCCACGTCAAAACCTTATTTTGAGATGCATTTGCGCATCGAGTCAAGCACGCCCGCTCACCGTCTTTACTTCACCCGCTGGGACAAGGTCATCTGTCAAGTTTGATCAGCGAGCTGCCAGGTTTTCGCCGCTCTATTGAACCACTGTATGGAGTGACGTCCCGCTCTGCTATCTTTCCATTACCAAAGTACTTTGGTATACCCGATGATATGACAATCACCAAATCAGCCCTCCGTTGATTAAGGTTTCAACCACTCACTACTTCTATCAAAACTGGGCCCAGTTCAAGTAGAAGTATGCCCTTTACTAGAAGGAGGCTTGGCAACGCAGCCCCATTGCATCAAGATTACTCAAAGCGCGCAACATTTGTCACTTTGATGTCTCCTCAGCTTGTTGGTCTTTCGTACGTAACTCAGTGTCCAAGCCCAGCTCAACAAGATTCGCCTACGAGAGGCGCTGGCATTGGAAAACAACCCTACAACGTCTTCTTCAAACATCAATGGCATGACCGTTGGATCTATAACCTTTATCATCACCTGCAGCTAAAGCAAATTCGAACACTAGTCACATGTCAAGCTTTAGCGAGGTCCTATTCTAAGAAGTCGAACGACATTGGCGCAACGATGAAACCTAACTCAAACTTTGCTTTGAAATCTGATGATACAACACGTCATCGCAAATTCCCAGCACACTCTCGCACGTATAAGTCGAAACCTGCTAGATGCGACGTTGAGTATGCAAAGCAGCCCGACTAATAACTGGGGTATATGATAACACGCGGTTGTCAGCATACGACGTTGACTACAGGCCGATTATGTCCATGAAACTATTTCTGACCTCCAGCGACCCATCGCAGCTCTGGTAGTACACAAGTCTCAACCACGCGATTCATGAAACAGATGTACCTAGGTACTCTACCGGTCTCGAACACCAAGGCAAGCCATATATACACTACATCAACCCTCAACCCTCAACCTCCTTCCAAGGTATCCAAATCCCAAAATCTCCACTTCTCCTGCAAAGAAATAGTCCGAGGATGCGACCCTTTCCAGAAGAAGAAGAAGAAAAAAAATCTATTGTCTCATTCCCCCCCAGATGCCCTGCGCGTTTTCCGGTTGGCACAATGTTTCAACTGAACGAGTCAGTCGACTGCATCACGCAAGCTGCACGACCGCATCACAATTGCATCCTTCCGCAGTAGCACCGGAGCACAACTGCTTGTAACGGACGAGGAAAAAAAATAGGACCGCGGGTCGTGGGGTCGTGGCTAAATGGTGCATGTAGATGCGCGGTATACAAGCTAATTCCTTCCCGATGCAAGTGAGGGAGATCGACGCGAGACACATGTGCAGATGCAGGAATGAGGAGGGGTATGCAGATGAAGTGGGGGAGGGACTCTTCTTTTTTTCTTTCTTTCCCTTCTTGAGTGCCGTAGAAAATGCTGATTTTTTAGGGATGGAGGGATCGTTTCTTTGCTTTGGTACTTGCGGTTGTAAAACCATGGTGACTGCGTTTTTTTTTGCCTGATGCTGCTTTTGCCATGTAGAGCATACATGGGAACGTCTTCTGAGGCTACGATGATATCATGCTCGTCGTAGATTGCGTCATCTGTGCTCAGGCTCAGAGAACTAGCTCATGTATCAAAAGCCACTGCTGTCGCTCCTGCAATAGCGCACAAAATATGGCACTCGATATTGTTCTCCTTGGTAAGAAAGAAGCCACAATCGAATTTCACTGCACGCTTACGGAATGAATCGCTTGTGCACACGTTGAAGTAGTGCGATATTCTGGGCATTCAGCAGGCGATGCACGTTCAAGCCAAACGTATATATGCGCGCCGTATGCAGCGTGCTTAAGAAGGATACATTTGCTTGCTCTAGTCATGATGTGCAATTTGGTGTCAAGACTAATAAATGGCCGTCCTTTTTTTTTTTCAAAGGGTGTAGGTAGACGTGCCACTATAATGTTCTTGTGCGAAAGGCGCATCTCAAAGGCGCCTTTGGTAACAAGAAAACAACAAGAGACAAAAACGAAAAAGACAAAGAGGTAGAGGGCTTTGATCTAGCCTTGTATGCCCAACTTCCTTAGATACACGCCCTCGGCACTACCCATCTGGCTGATTGAACAACGCCCTCAGCCATACCGTGCCAACATCAAACGATGATTGTGTATAATACGAGCCATGAGACATCACCACAGTGAAGAAGCAGCATAGTCACGTCAAAGGCCTGACAGTCACACCAGAAGAGGATCAAGGTATATCATGTATATTTGATAAGAACAGAAAACACAAGGAGAAAGTGGTATTATCCTAACAAGCAAAAAACAACAAACAACAAAAAACGACAAGATTACAAAACCCCCAACCCAACCCACTACCACATCAAGCAGCCAAACGCGCTACAAAATGCGAGTATAGGTCAAGAAGGTAAGAGGGAGTTAATCCCCCCCTCCCAAAAAACAAAAACTGCCTCTGACGGTTTTTCTTTTCGGGTTTCTACATCGAAGCGGCACATTCTCCTCCTTTGCTTTCCCTGTTCTACCCTTAAATCCTATTCAACCAACAGAAGACTTGTTCTGCTTTCCCTTGTATTCCCTTTCATCTTCTCTCTTTTTTCTCTCCTTCGCATGCGCTCTTTTAAGTGGCAGCAGAAGGGCGCGGGGCGGGGGGGAAGAGGGTATGATAGATGTGACAAGCAAAAATCAACCCACTCACGTACTGTCGTTCGGAACAAACCATACATAAGGAATAAACCGAAGGACCGGGTCGCTATAAAAAAAAACACAACACAATAATGATGGGGGGAGGAAGGGGCGAGGGTCTTCTCTCATAACCCCTCCCCGCCGCTCTCTCTTAGTCAAGGATAGTGAACGAAGGAAAAGGAAGATGGGATTTGCGAAGGGCTCCTAGGCCCTATCGATAGAAAAGAAACAATAGTAATAGGCAAAGAGGGAATGGTTTCAACTCCAACGCCTTTGGGTAAATATATAGGAAAAGGGCATCAATGCTAATCTCGTCTCGATCGCTAATGATAAACAAAGGCTGGAATAAAAAGAAAATGTCAGGCTGGCTAACAGCGAGGGATCCGCGCCTCTCGCACATTGTTGTTCCTTAACGCGACGAAAAATGACGGACAGCTGTGTTGGGCCGTCCGAGTGGTTGTGCGTACTTGGACACGGGTATCTCAGCATGGAGATCGTTGTTGCCACTGCTCTCAACGTCGTCCTCGTCTTCCAAGATGCGTGTTGGTACCACGGGGATGTCGTGTGAGCGGTGCTGTAGGCTCGTCCGGTCTGGTGTTGTGCTGGCGCTGGCCATGGACATGGATGTGCTGGACCTGTGGCTTAGGTCTGGAGTGGGGGGGATGCTGGATCCGCGCCCCGGACGGAGCATGCTCTCGTCGTCACCATACTCGCTGCCGATGGTCGATTGAGTACGGCCACCATTGGAAGACATCTGGCCGACGCTGCTGCGACGGTCGCTGTGGTTGTCATCCTCGATGTCGGCGCGCTGGGCGAGCTGGAGGCCCTCCACGGCCGCGGCGCATTGCTCGGAAATGTTGCGAATGATGTACGCAATGGCGTCGGTCTTATCGCGGAGAACGCGGTCGGCAACATCAACCATGGACTGATTTGAGAAGCGCTTGGAGTTGCGCACAGGGTTGTTGTACAGACGCTGCTCCATGTCGGGTGTGACGTCTTCGCCTTCAAAGTGTTTGCCTTGGGCGGTGCTTGCTCTTGACTCCTGGCGGCTCTCGACACCATTCACGCCACGGATGGTACCGACTTCCGACCTATCCTTGATGGAGCTGCGGCTGGGTGTCTGGGTCTTGGTCTCAGAATCCTCGAATTCGTCCTCTTCATCTTCCTCGGGTACATCCTCGAAACCAGCATCCATGTAGTTTGACATGTCGTCCTGGTTGAGCGACTTGACAATGTGCTCCATGTGGTGGGTCTGACCCTCAATAAGAGCGCGTAGGTGAAGTACAACACGTTGTGCCTCGTCACGCTGGCGGAGGATAGCGCCGTTGGTGTGTTGAAGAGCGCCAAGCTCCTTCTTGTTCTTCTTCCTCTCGCGCTCCAGCTCCTCGGCAATCTCCTGCTGGAGTACAAGAGCCTCAAGAGCGTCGTCACGCTGCTTCTCGGTACCAGACAGGCGGACAGTGAGCCTTGCGGCATCATCTTTCTGTTGGTCGATGAGGCTAGTAAGGCGACGGTTCTCACGCTTGTGGTTCTCAATCTTGACCTTGAGGTCTTGAGTCTCCTTAGTGAGCTGTTCGGCAAAGGCCTGGAACTTGAGGAATTGCTGCTTCCAACTCTCGAGCTCTTCAACCAAGAAGTTGTTTCGCTTAGTGACCTTACCCAGTTCGCTATCCAGACGTTGCTTGAGGTTGATGAAGTCTGTCCAGGCCTCTTGGGCGTCACGGGAGTATTGGTTACGCTCTCGCACAATCTCGTTGAGGTGGCGCATCGAGACCTTGGTCATCAATGGCTTCTTCACAGAGCCACCGAAGATTGCCTTGACACCAGAGTTCCGACCCTAGTTCGAGGTTAGATTTGATTGTCGAGGCGTTGGACAGGGGAGTACTTACTTGCTTCTCGCAAACGTGGTCCATGACGGACATGACCGCGTCTTGGGACCACCAGTCTGGATCCTGGATGCTCTCCACTTCACCGCGCATGACGATAATTTGACCCGCAGGGATGAGCTTGCCACCACCGTACGCCGATCGCAGGTGTTGTGGCACGCCAGTCGGCGAAACCTCACCGTTGAGGGCCTGGGTGAGACGGGTGATCATCTTGGTCCTCTGGCCTGCCGTGAGGGCGGTTGGGGGGCTTGATGTCAGAACAAAGTTTCGGTCCAGATCGACGACAAGAGCATCTGTTGGAGCTGTGAAGAGGGAGCGACATTCCGAAGTTACACCAAGGATGTAAGGACCCGGCTCTTGAACCAGATCCTTGACATGACGCGCATGAACCACGGGCACGTACAGGCCGCTCCATTCGTACACCCTTACGCAAAATCGAATCGTCTCAGCCGCGATGGTGAGCATGGCGGGGTAGTGACTCGTGAAGATGATTCGTCGGGTCGGTGACACAGCGGCCTCTATGACACCGACAATGTTGGGAATGGACAAGCATGTGAAGAGGGGCCACATGGCAAAGTTTTGAAAGCCTGTCGGCGACGAGGGGAACTGGTAGCACAGCGCGTAGTCCTTCATATCGATACGAACCAAGTCGTTCAAGCGTGGAGCGGGGAAGCTCAGGATGCGGGACACCTCTTCGGCGTGGAACAGGTTCGTGGCCTTGTTCCAGTGAATCCACATGCCACGCAGGTAATCGCCGAGCAGGTTGTACAGGGGATACCGAGAGAGGAAGCTGAGGCAGTATGGGATCCAGTAGGTCTCTTCTGGGTTGTCGTAGAAGTCGGGCTCGATTCGCTTTCGCAGGTCGCGGATGGTCTCGGCTCGCTTCTCATCAGCGCGCGACCAGACACGTAGGGCAATGCCGTAGAGCGTGTGTGAAGAATCCTGCTGGAGAACGAAGGAGTGGTGTACGCAGTGCGGTTGGCTTCTGCCCGTGCAGATTTCAACGTCGTGAGGGAAGCATGCCTAGAGCAAGGGGTTAGTAGTCTGCAGGGACAGTGGCATTGTAGGGCGGACATACCCTCATGGCGGAGTGTAGCGATCGCGCAATCTCGTTGTCCTGCTCCAATCTCGGGCTGCTTCCCAAGATCTCAGGGAGCCAGAAAGTACCGACGGCGCCTTTCATGTGTCCAATCTTGCCCTGGGCGGGCGCGGGCGCCTTCACCCACTGGGAGGGTTCCCGTCCAACACCACACACCATGTAGGCATGGGTGAGCGTCTTGGGGCTCCGCGTGCCCTGCTTGACGTTCAGGGTAGATGGGAGGGGCTGGGTGATGCGCGAGTGCAGCGACGAGGTCCGGCTGGGGATGATGAGGCTGTGGTCGGCATTGTCTCTGGTAGGAGGACGCTCGCTGGCGCCGGTGCGAGGTCGCAAGCTCAAAGAAGGTGCCATTGCGGCGGATTCGACGTCGGTCCTATCGAGTTGGGCGTAGGGCTATGGTCGGAGAGAAGGGGAGGGATGGCGGATGGAGATCCAGTATATTATTATGACAGCAATAACTGTGAAAACATGAGGGTATGCGTAAATCGGATCCGTAAGGCAACAGCGCGCGCGGGAACAAGAGAGCGAGCGGACCGTGAGTACTTTTACGCACTCCGTCGATTGAGGGCTCCGAGGTCACCTTGCTGCGGGTAGTAGAGGAGGGTGGCAGCAAGGGGGAAGCATGGCTTTTGGGGGAGCTCTGGCGCAGCGCGCGGACTGGAGACTGGGGGTAGAACGACCCGAGAACTAGGCATGGGTGGCTTTCACAAGTTTCGGTTCGAGGAAATGAGAAGCTTATCCCTGCCATTCCGTAGGGTCCGTCTCTGCGCACGGGGCACGGCGCTGTCAGGGGCGCGATGCTCTTGGAATAACGGCTGGCCTATCTTCCACGAGAGACGCCGGCCGCGACGGCTGCAAGGGCCGCAATCAAATCCTGACGCGGGCGTGCAAACCCTCAGACGGGCGGGTGCAGAGGGCAGGAGACTGAACATTGTCATTCGCGATCGCGCCGCGCTGCGCATGTTGCAATGGTACCTGCAGCACACCCACATGGACGCCCGTGGCCGGCCGCCACGGTACCGTGACTCGGTCGCCCACCGCACGCAGCAGGCTCAGCGATAGAATCCCCGTTTTGGTGGCAATAGCGTGCTATCGAGTGGCCTCATGCTGAAAGCCCTTTTGGGACGGCTTCGAATCAGTCGCACGCCTCGTGCACCACGGGCACGTCGTCTGCAGCGTGCGTGCATCCCTCGCCGCGGCGTGCATGAGCAGAGTTCCCGCTCTTGCAGCTCGGACGGTCTGCGAATGGAAATGCTTAGAAATTGGCGAGCGCAAACCCCTGACGGCTGTTGGCTGTGGGTTGCTGCCCAGCACGCCGCGTGTGAAGATCGTGTTTAGACGGCCCTTCAGGCACACGTTTGATCCTCCGTCGAAGACGCTGCCTTCTGCACCACAGTTGGCCTCACCCAGCTGCTTCTATCGGCTCCACTGTCCGGCAGACGTGGCTACGCACAGTAGTTTCGCCCGCCGTGTGGGCCCTCGACTGACGTGACTTGGTCCAAAGTTTACTGTCCGCTGCAGTTTGCGGAGGAGGGCTGCCATTGGAGGGAGGGGCTGAAACACTGGCCAGGCATGCTGCTGGGAACACTCGGCTTCCTCTGCCCACCGCCGCCCACCGCCGCCCACCTCTCACACGTCGAGAGCATTTCATCCTGCTACTGCCGTCCTCTCCGGCACGCGCTGAGAGCGACCAGGACGACTCGATTCGGTCCCAACAGCGGTACACGAGGCCGTAGCGCATAATCGTCGTGGTGGATGTCGTGTATGATCAGCGCCCCGGTGGAGCTCGAGATAATTTGACGTGGAGAATACTCCGATGCGCTTAAGTAAAGGGTTCCTGGTCGACGACAGCCAGGCGAGCCTGCCCAGCTGCTGTCGGCCGCGTGCAACTGCTTTGGCTTTCGTTCGGCCAAAATGCCAGATTCGCCTCAAAATTTCCATCTTCTTGCAGAATTTCGCATGCTGGCGCAGTTGTCGTGTTGACATGGTGAAGGTCGCGATAGATCGCTCGTCTGCCGTGGGCTTTCCCTGAACCAAAGTTTCCGTTGATTCGCTAGGGTAAGTTCCTAAACCTTCACCACTGGTCAGCATCTTGCAGACAGCACCGCGCGGATCTAGCAAAGCTGTGAAATTGCGCACTGCACAGATCTGAGAGGCTACGGCTGGATCTCACTGATCTCCTCGGGCTTACCGTACACTACCGGCAGGGCTGCCGTCCCATTGGCCAGACGTCCATTTGAGCTTAGCCACATCGCAAGCTCCGCATGCTTCGAAACTTTCTAGCTGATCCATCTCCTCTGACGCCACAGCACGATCGCATCAGCTCCCTAGAGTGGTACTTTCCGCTCGACCTTCCCTGCGTCCGTTCACCGTTCGCGCCTTTCATTCGACCCGCTTGCGCTTGGTGTAACAGCCATTTCTCTTCACGCACCATCACGCTTCAGATTCGCCAAGTGGTGCTTCACAGCTGTTAGTCTGATATCAATATACGTCTCCACTAAATTTGGCGACATGTCAGACGCTCCGCTGTTGAATGAACTATGCAGCATCTGGTATGTCGTATTGATTTATCCCCAAGTAGCGCTGATGCTGAATGGGAGACGTTTCAGACCTGTCAGCGATGGACCCAATCACTACGTTTCATGCACTAGCCAGTGTAGCTGAGGCTAAGACCTGGTATTTCAAGGCTGACAATTCACACCAGCAACATCAACAAGTTCAAGTATCGTTGTCCAGGTTGTGATGCACGCACCTGCTCGTTGCCGTGCTACAAGCGCCATCAGCAGTGGGCACAATGCTCCGGCAAACGAGACCCGACAAAGTTTGTAAAAAAGTCACAGTTGGTCACGCCTGCCGGCATCGATCACGATTACAACTTTCTCTCTGGAATAGAGCGGAACCTCGAGAAAGCCGAAAAAGTTGCTGGCGCTACGACAGCTACTGCTCCATCGGATGGCTTGTCAAATCGCCAGCGAGCGGGGGTGCCCTATGGTAAACTTGAGGCCGCTGCTAGTGTCAAGATCATCCGAGCGCCGCAGGGTTTGAGCAGACAGAAGGAGAACAAGTCGCACATGTCTGCCACGAAGTAAGCCATCCCCAGTCATCTGCATGCTCACGTAACACTGCTGATCTGTGCATGCAGGAAGGCTTCGCGCAACATAGTTTGGACCGTCGAATGGATTGACGAGACCAGGAGACGTGTGCTTACTGAGACATCCTCTGTACACCAGATCAAAGATGCACAGCCTTTTGTGCAACATGATACTGATGGTAAAAGCAAGAGAAGGAAGCTAAATGCCAACCCTCCTGCTGCTACCACTGATGACCCCACACATCTGCAACAACAAGATGTCGCACCTACTCCAGAGAATCAAAACCAGTCGTTTCCGGTCGACGATGCGCAGTCAGAGCGAAGTACTCCCAGACGAGAAGCAACCCCTCGGTGGGAAAAAGAACCGACGACAAAAAGACAAGCGGACGTGGCAGACGTGCACCCTATTGACACTCGCCATGATGAACCCAGCGCCCAATCCCTGGGGGATGGGCACCATAGGTTTTTTCTACTGAAACCTCGCACCAGCACAACTCGTCACGTTCTCATTCCCCTCGAGCCCTCTTACACCCTCGCCGAGAACTTACGCGGCCATACCATCCTCGAATTCCCGACCATCCACGTGTTTCCTGCGGAGATGGAAAAACTGCCTGAAGAAGAGTTTATGCTAGAAGAAGAGTATATGAAGCTAGAAGGGGAGCAGCAGAAAGAGTTTGACGAGTTGATGGAAGAACTTGACCCTGAGATTTTGAAGAGGCTAAAGGAAGGTGAGAACGGGGCATCAAGAAACAGCGACGGCGGCGGCGAAGAAGAAGTGGATAGCAAGAAAATCCTAGATGTGCTGAAGCAAGACCTCGGTGGACGGTTGTGAATGCGGCTCAAAAGTCACGTGTGTACATCGTAGTCAAACCCGCCGTCATGGACATTCCGTGCACCCCTCCTAGGTAGCCAAAAGCGATAGCCGTTTCTTGGACGAAACATGATTTCTTTTGCATCGATACCTCCACACCCTCATCATGAGACTTGTCCACCAAGCGCCTCCATCGTATCACTTTGAAGAGAATCAATAATTCCGACCAGGGGTCCTTCTCCATGCTCCTACCCTATTCGGCACCTCCTACCCTGCATTACACTTTCCTTTTCCATCATCGTCTAGGGCCAGACCCGCGGCCCGATGCTCGCGCCATTGCTTTTTGCGCAACATCCAGCACGCGGAACCGCCACCCGCCATTCATGGCTGTCACGTCACATCACGGGCGGAGTAGGCTCAACGGGCCCAACGTTTCAACCTCGCTCCATGTCACTTTCTAGCATGTGTACTTTTTCCTAACCCTTCTCTCCCCTCCTTGCCACCCCGTGTGTGACGTGTATTCATGCAGGTCGGTCTCCAAATGTCACTGTAGAGTACGTACCCTCCGTCTGCCGCCTGGTCCGCTCTTGCGTCGTGCCGCTGCCGACCTGCGCCCATGTCCCAGCAGCCAGCGAAGACGCGCCCCACTTTGATCAAAATGTCAAGGTCACTCACTACACGACTCTAGTTGCCAGCCAGATGGCTTTTGACGTGTTGACACATTGTCGTCGTTTACGTCAACGTCTCGGATTCCTTCAGCGCACCACGTAAGCACATGCAGAAGCCCGACTCCGACTCGGAGATGCGTGACTACGGCGATACCGATAAGCCCACTATCAACCTATCAAACGAAAGCAAGGTTACCCCATCTACAATGACACAGCATCCTACCCTGTTCCTTCCAATCGCATACAACTGAGTCTCTCCGACCGCGAACAATCCTTTTCTGGTCAGCACCCGGTCTTAGCAGTGCCGGTCGTCGTCGCCAAGATCGCAGGACCATGGAGAAAGACCCAAAAGGTTTACACGCGCAATGTTGACATGACGCCATCTCTCCTCCCCTACAGTCGACAGCAACCATATTCCATGTTTTTACAAGATACTTTCGGCGCGCACATAGTGCACACCGTAGGCTCGGGAAGAACGGTCCAGGAGAGGGCGCCATAGACTGGGATCGAGGATCCTTCTGCAATCCCTCATCTGGGGGGTACCCCCATTTGAAATTTCGATCTTAGTACCACCATTTTATCAACCAGTCATTTCCCTGCTTTCTATATGTTTCAGATATATGACGTGCAGAAGCGAAGTAGGCGGGGACGCGGCGTGACTCTCTTTTTATTCGCCCCTTCCGCTCTGTTCCTTTGTGTCGGTCGGGTAAGCATACCGGGTCCAACGGCGGTAATTGGGGGGGACATCAAAGTCAGGGCTGACTGACTAACTAATTAACTGAACCGGGATGCCTACATAATGAGGCTTTAAGCAACGTAAGGCTCTTTTTCCTTTTCTCTTTTCTAATCTATTATAATCTTTTCCAAATGAGCCCGAGGTAAAGAACAGGACAGGTGATACCGAAGCGTCGGCCCCATGGTGAAGGATGATGGATCTTGGCATGGAAAATTCTCTGATATGCATGCGGCGTACATGTGTCTATTTGATAGTCGCGATAGCCGTTAAGACTCGGTGGCTTTGCGGCCGGTGATTGCACAGTCGTATGTGTGGTGGGGGCGTAGTTGCTATTCCTGGAAAGAGACGCGATATGGCCTGGTTGCGCGACGATTCCAAATGTGTAGCAATACTCGCTCTTCCCATCAAGGTCATCTTCCCAGGTGTGTCTAGCCTAGAGTCCACACTAGCCCCAATAGCTCTCTCACGACCCAACGTTAGCACACTTCCCACTACCTACCCCATGTCCTATCACTACTAAATCCAAGCAAACTAGACCCGCCCTCGCCATGAACTACGCCGCTCAACAAGCAGCATCTGAAACACAAAACGCCCGTTCTTCCCTCAACCTTCTCCCAGCCTCGTCTTGCATAATATCACATCATCTCGGCGCATGGACGTATACAAGTAGGGAAATCCCTTCCCCAGCTCGTCATATACATAACCAGGAAGAAGGCAATGCCTTGCTTGCTAGATGACCAGGCTCCCATCCCCAGTCTCTCCGCAGAAAACGCGTGGGAGAACTAGTGCAGCAGTCGGAGCGAATATGGTGTCGTATTCAATCAGCCAAGACTGTTGGTGCCGACGCGCGGATATGCGGATATACTGTATAGTATAGTCAGGCGGGGTATATAGGCATGTGAAATTGGCTTTGAAGGGGTAGGGCGGGGTTTGTGGTGGCGGTATCCGAGGCGGTACAGTTCGCTGAGAGGGGAAGATTGAAGATGCTGAGGCTGATTTCTGAATCATGGAGGTTATGGATTCATGCTCTGAACGACTTTTCTTCGCGAGCTGGAGAGGATAGATGGGGACAGAGAGGAGGAGAGTGAGATGATGACTTTCTCCCGGTCTTCCTTTGATAGCGAGTTAGCCCAACTTGCAAGAGAAGCATCGTTAGCTGGATATGCTCTGGGTGGGAAAGTTTCTTCTCATTGAGTACTTTTTTTCACATCCAACTTCTCCAAGTTGTAGAGAGAGAGAGAAAAAAAGCGCGAGTATCCGCGTTCTCACGTTCCAGTGCTCAAATTCCTCTTCCCAGTCCTTTACTTCTTCTGCTCCAACAATCCCTTGGATTGCAGGTACTCCACAATCTCCGCAACACTGTCCTCCACACTCTTCTTGTCGCTCCTGATGTGAATCTCGGGCTTCTCAGGCGCCTCGTATGGCGCGCTGATGCCGGTGAATTCGGGGATGATGCCCTCCCTCGCCTTCTTGTAGAGACCCTTGGGGTCGCGTGCCTCGGCCACCTCGAGCGGCAGGTCGACAAAGACCTCGACAAAGGCGAGCGGCGAGTCGGTGCCCGTGGTTACGGCGTGCAGGTCACGGGCCTGCTGGCGGTCGGCCTTGTAGGGCGAGATGAAGGATGTGATGGCGATGGTGGAGGAGTCGGCGAAGAGCTTGGCGACCTGATGTGTGTGGACATGTTCTGTCAGCCTTTTCCGTGGTTTTGGCGAGCGCGTTTCGCATGCACAAGGTCTTGTTAAGCCCCTTCTTGCTGCGCGGACATCAACGCACCTCTGCTATCCGCCTGATGTTCTCATTGCGGTCCTTCTCTGTGAATCCAAGGTCCTTGTTCAACCCAAAGCGCACATTGTCGCCATCAAGACGGTATGCTCCGTATCCAAGGTGTAGAAGATGCTGCTCAAGCGCGGTTGCGATGGTGGACTTGCCCGACGCTGATAGCCCGGTGAACCAGATGGTGAAGCCCTTTTGCTTGCGGAAAGTGTTGCGCTCATCGCGCGAAAGAGACGGGTGCCAGGTGATGTTGCTGAAGAGCGCTGTTAGCAATTTCTGTGCTGATGGCGGGGTATGGTGGGGCTCACGTCGCCATTGTAGAAAGCGGCGGATGAGGTCGCGATTGGAATGTTGGGTCGAGTGTTCAGGTTTGGAGGTTTGGAATATACTGAGAAGGGGTCTTCAGAGGCACAATAGTGTTTTTAAAGTGTCAATTGACGGATAGACGGCTACTTTGCATTCTCAACATGATCTTTGGTCCCAGTGGGAACTTTCAATTCTTTTAGCGTGAATGACGTGCCCGGGCTGCCAGGCTTGCTGCAGGGCGGGTAAGGCTGATCACGGAGGTTCGCGCGCATAGTTTGCCGTTGTCCGAATGCAGCATACCAGATTAGCCTGAAGTATTCAATACTTGTGGTAGAGATAGACTACCTGGGTACATCGCTCATGTGCACACAGCCTTGAGACAATCCTTGTTCAAAGTTCAAGAACTAATCCCCTATGGGTTTTTTTGCGGCTACCCAAAAAATTCCGCCGCGGTATGCGCAAAAAAGTCCAAGTTTTGAGTAAAGGAATAGTTAGGAAATGTTACCTGCAAAACTCGCCGCCCTCGTCAGCCTGTGCCTACTCTCGGAACCCCGAGTATCACCGTCCCACCCATACATGGAATGCACCTCGCCCCTGCTCCCACTCTTTTTCAAACTCCCACCACCATCCCCTCCTCCTGCAACACTTCTGGTAGGCTCAAGATCGAAAGGCTTCCTGCGCCTCACAAGCTGGTATCCCCGATCAAGCTCCACTTCAATGGCACACCTGATCTTCAATGACGTGACCGCTGGCCACACAATTCGCTCGCCCTTGAGTATCCAATAATCAATTGCTTCTTTAGTAGGATTCTCCAGCAGCTTGAAGAAGTCGCTTGGGGTGAGCTCTGGCACCAGCGTAAGACTGGGACCAGGAATATTCTCGTCAAGCAGAAAGCGACGAATTGATGGAGGGAGCAGGCCAAGCTCATCCAGTTGCTGTAGCCTGTGCTGTATTTCGAGCACCACGAGACGCAGGATCGGCATACTGAGTTGCCAGCGACCGTCTTGGTTCGGGTTGGGGTGGTGTAGGTCGGAACGTAGGAAAGGTGCGAGGTAGGGCCGCGCTTGCGAAACGATAAAGTGATTTACGTTGAAGAGTTCGCCGATGCGATGCAATGGAGACTCGCGGTCGCGGTAGGATGCGTGTGTGTAGGGGCGAAAAGTAGTTTTAGAGGCTGGAGACCACGGAACAATGTTGCCTTCTTCGTCTTTGCACATCATCGTGACCGAGTGATAGAGCGTCGAGGAGGAGGTTGCATTAGAAGCAAGAGCTGCGGACCAGATGAGCTGTAGCTGTTAGTAAGATCCACAGTACATCGGCGTGAATATACATACGACATTGGGGGCCGTCAGGTAGTTGAGCAAGTTTGGCACGCCGCCGCCACTACTAGTCGTGACTGTAATGTTCAGCACCCTCTTTGTTCTTGCATATGCCTCCTCAAAGGTCAGATCCCCCACATTGGCTCTTAAGACATGCTCCAGTACACCTACGTCGAGGAAATGACCTTGATTCCACCACCTCTTGACACGCCGTATCAGGGTTCCAAGCCGCGTACTACCTCCAGTCCCATTCCTATATGGTCTGTTGGAGAAGGCTGTCAAGTCGATGTTTGTTCCAGTGAGGAACTCCAGCAGTTCGTCTTCCGTATGGACACCCACCAAGGCCGCTATGAGAGCCCCAGTAGCCGTCCCGGCAATGATTCTGGGAAGCAAGCCACGCAGATGCAGTGCTTTGACCACGCCCAGATGACACAGGCCGAAGACCTGTCCCCCTTGTAACACCAAGACCGACCTTCCAAATGCTTGCCTCGTATCGTGAAGAACATCCAGCTTCGCCTGGTTTGTCAGCCCCGTGTCTGAGTTCCTCGACGTGGGGTATTGTGTCAGGTTCTCGATCGCATAGGCAACCTGCGTGACGTAATCTTCAATCAAGAGTTTCGTTCCGGCGTAGGCGCGATTGTAGAGCTTCGACGCGGTTATGTTTCCGAGGTTGCGCACGAGACCGCTGCGAAGGAGGTTTATCAGGCCAAGAATGTCATTGTCTTCCTGGGCTTCGTAAATCGCGGAAAGACGCTGGTGGATCAGGCGGTGATCGTAGTCTTTGCTTATGGCTGTTTGGCGCCTACGAATGCCATGATCAGCCGGAGCTCACGGGAAGGGTGTTTTCTAGGAGATGAGGCGATAGACTTACCACATGTCATAGTCGAGCACCTCGTCGAGCTGATATGCAGCGGCCTCCCATTCCTCGAACAGCCGCGCATTGCTGATAGCTTCCAGCAGCAGGTCTCGCTGGCTCTTCTGCGTCCACCACGCGTATAGTTTCTTCAACATATCAGCATTCCACCCAAGGGTAGTTCAAACGAGTGCAAAGCTCGGGTAGTTGGCTCGGTTGGGAAGACGTACCCGCTGCCAAAAGAAAGCCACATCGAAGAAGCACAGGAGGAAACTCCACAGTGCCCCAGACGCGACACTCAGCGCACCATCCATAGCGTTGGGCTACTCCAGAAAGTGATCGGCTGACAGCGCCGCAGTGTGCAAGGGCGCATGTTCATTCGTCGCGTCTGCCGAAACGAGGTACCATGGAGCAAGTGGGAACGCTTGTTGGGGACAGTGTGGACTTTCACATGCAAGTCGCGGACCAAACCTCCTAATATGCATGTGGCTGATGATCCGGGGCACTGGCCACGTGGCGTCACTAGCCAACCACAGTGCGGGGTCGAATACGAGGGGCATTGAAGCTTGACATTACCTTCTTCTAACCTGAGGTCTTGTAAGTTACAGCACACAAATCAAATCAGACATGCCAGGTTCATCGCTTTGGCTGCTGCCGCCAGCAGACCACCCTCTGAACGAAACCCTACCCGCACTCATCGACAAGACGTCCAAGCACTTCGGTTCAGTCCACCGCTTTCTCCCTCACCTCACCATAACCTCGGAGATCTCACCATCGAAATACGGCTCGGATGCCCAAGCTTGGTTGGATTCTCTCAATCTATTTTCCGGGACGGATGTGCAAATTAAGTTTGAAAGACTAGGCAGCGAGGATGTCTTCTTTCGTAAGTTGTACATCAAGTGTAAGAAGAGCGACGGGGTAGAGAAGCTGGCACAGCAGTGTAGGCAACAGGTTGACGGGTTCTCCGATGAAAAAGTAGCGGGAGCGTGGGTTGAGGACAAGTATATGCCACATGTGAGTCTGATGTAGTAAGTATTGATGAAGCCTGCACTGTGTGTTCGCTAAACGTCACAGCCACGACTGCCCGCCAGTTGGAGCCGACGCATTGGCATCATTAGACATGCTTGAAGTCAAACTGGATAGCGAAGGCCAAATGGGTGGGTGGCTTGGTGGAAGGGTAGTATTGGTGCCAACCGAAAGGCCAATTGATCAGTGGTCTCCCATCGCCGAAAGAGTGTTACGTTAACCTGTTTGCATCAACTCAAATGGGCAAGGACATGACTATATGTTGTACGAAAGTGGGCGAAAAAGAAACAAGGGCAGCTTATGACAGAAAAGAAAATCTTCTTGCAAAGTCACGAGGTAGGTATCAATGAATGCATGGTAGGTTGTTCTTGTCAATGTTGTTCATTACTGGGCTAATATTACAATGTCATAGGATTGGGTCCCTGGTATCTCGTATTCAATCATACTGATCGCGTCGTGCTACTGTGCGCTTATTTCATGAATCCGGCCTTGCCGTCACCATCAGCGTCGACCTCTGCAGGGTAGTTAGCGGCAAAGTTGATGGAATTCAACTAAGTTGTTACATACTGGGGTTGAGCTTTTCCATGAGGCTGGGCTTGTGTTGGCCTGTCTAGTGTTGGTTTTTCTTCATTGCGTTTACTTGGTCCTCTTGGGCTTGGGAATGGGGAACGGCTTTGGAGACGTCTTCGGTGAGAGCTCTGGGCAAACTGCCATCCTCGTTGGGACGGTGCTCAGTGTTACCCTTATCGCTGACACCGTGGACTTCTCCGCTGGAGTCTTTCGTACCTGTAGCACCTTCATTCTCTGGGTGGAAGTTAGCAATGGTCATGCGCGACACTCGGATTGATACGTACTGTTGCGGGCAGGGTCATTGAGGTCGCTGTTCCTGTCGACAGAGCCATGCTCGTGGGAGCGGTTGCTAGACAGATCGTGGGCATCAACCTTGCCGTCGTTGTTGCGGTCAGCGGGGTTGTGAGTGCCGTGGGAGCGGTTGCTGGACAGGTCATGGGCATCGACCTTGCCGTCATTGTTGCGGTCCATGGGGTTGCGAGTCTCCAAGTCGCCGTGACGAGCGTCGCCGTGGCCGTGGGACTTGTGCGTGAGGCCCTCGCCTGCAACAAGACCTCCAGCAACGCCTCCAGCGCCACCAATGTTCTTGGGGACACCCTCGAACTCGTCGTAGCGCTCCTCACGTCCAGTGAGAGATCCACCCTTGGCCTTGAACTGCTCCATGGTCATGGCAGGCAGAGCAGTGGTGTCATGGTGAGTCGCCTTGTTGTGGTGAACCTCATGAATGGGGACGGTGGTGTGGACCACGTTGGGCTGGATGGTCTCCTTCTGGACTACGGGCTGGATGGTCTCATGGATGTGCTGTGACGCGTTAGCCTCGCTGTTGGACACAAGATTCTGTGGGACTTACGTGGTGGACGTGCTCTCCGCCAACAGTGGGAGCAACACTCTGGCTGTGGGTGGTGTCATCGATGCGCCTCTCGTCAGCAAAGCGAGCCTGGTCGTCGACAAGAGCCCTCTTGGTAGCGTCCGCGTCACGGTGGTCGAACTCGCGGTGCTGGACGGCACCAAGCTTGGCAGTGTGAGCCTCAGGAAGGACATCACGATCCTGGACAGGCTGGACAGTACGGTGGTAGTGGTCTTGGTGGACCTCCTTGTCAACAGCAGTGTTGATCTCCTCGTGTACATGAGGCTTGACGACCTCGTGCTGGACGGCGGGGGCAACTGCCTCGTGGACAGTGGTGTCGTGGTGGCCAGACCTGCCCATGAAGTCGGTGATAGCTGCCTTGGCCTTGTCCATTTTGATTGAAGTGGTGGTGAAGCGGTTGTTGGTAGGGTTGGTTTGTGGAAGGGTATGAATTGAGTTGTTGGTGAGTAGTGGAGGGGTAATGGTGTGATGATGATGATGCTCCCAAGCGGCTGGTGCAGTGCCTCTTTATACACTCGAGAGGGCTGGGGGGACAAACGCACGACGACGTAATTGAAAGAGCACGCTCTGGTACAGGCGGCAGGAGGTGGCTGCACTGCCTTGTTCCCAGAACAAGACAACAGCATCATAGGGTAGGAACAGTGGGTTGATGTTGTCTGGGTCTCGATCGATGCTTCCAGCGGCCCCCATTGGGCCATGCAATGCGGGCACTACACACAGCTGATGTACGTCAAGGGCAGCCCACCGAGCGCCTGCAGAGGCGGCGGAAGAGACGGCGTGGTAGAATTGACGCGGAGTATAGCACTATAGCACACCTAGTGCTGTCGTTGCACGCCTGCCGCAGAGCTAGTGGGCGCGATGTGGTCATAATGCGTATGCAAACGCATTCGAGCAGGAATTGGGCTTCACGAAGGATTCGGACGCGTCGCAGCGCGTCTGAAGGCCAAATGTCGCTCACAGAGCGAGGTGCTGGGTTGTGCACGCAGTTGGGCAAAGAGCCATCCTCACACTCACAAATGATCGGCGAGATCGGCGCTAGGATCTCGTCTCTTCCGCTACAAGACAGGGGATCCGTGACCCTCCCAGACAAGCAAACAACGACAGCAACAGCGACAGCGACAGCAACAGCAGCATCAAGACGACTGCTTGGCCACAATCACATGGTGCTGTTGCCAAATTCATCAGCAGACCCCGCCAATATGCAACCAAGTACCGAAGCCAGGATGCGCTGTGGCTTCGGAACTCGCGGCGGCCTGGCTTGAGCGGTTGGCTCATGGGGTGGGACGCTGTGGTGATCTCCTGTGGACCCGCCCGCGGCCAGGCCTCCCCCTCCCTGTCGTCATGCCGTTGGGATCTCCGCCATGACACACCAGATCGACAATGGTTACCCTTTGCTTTTCCCATGTTTGCCAGCAGTACACCGAGAAAGCTTTCATCGGCCGCGAGAGCGCAGGTACCTTGGTGACAGAGAATACGTCATGCACAGTCGCCACTCAATGCCGCTTCCGTCGAGTATGGCGCGTACGGGTAACGAGAGCTCCAGCAAAAAGGCAAGTCTGGATCGCTCCGGACAGGCCGCAGGCAGGGGAAGAGAGAGTCGTGCATGTGCTATTCAAGCCCAGGCCCGCATGGCTACTGTAACACAGCATTCGCATGAAGCCATCGAGCCTTGCCTGCCGTTTGCTTTGTGGAAGTCGGCACATTTGCTTTGGCCAGCCGTGCCTCTGGAACTCGCTCCTGCCCTGCGGCTTCGCTGTCGACGGTTGTGGTGCACCAAGGTTTGAGCTTTGGGCAAGTGCTCTCCCAGTGCGTCATTCAGTCCAAACTTCCGCCTGTGCCCCAACGAGGCCAGCATAGATTGCCTGGGCTTTGCCCGCTCTGATGTGGCCGGCAAACCCTTCACCTGGACAACTCCACATATTTGTTTTCCGCTCACCACTTCATCGACATGAAGGAAAAGCTAAAGGCCGTGCTGCACATGAGGAAGAGGTCATCGCCGCCCCAGTCTCCCAGGGCTTCGTACGAGCAGTCTGAGCATTCTAGTCCACGCGCCGAGCACCATCCTACATCGCCCCGTCAGCGCCATCCGCCTGCGTCTTCATCGTCTCACACCCCATCCCCGCGAGCAAGTGATACCCAGCATCCCAAGGCTACTCACCAAGGTGGTCCGGTTACCCGCTCAGCTGCCCCATTATCTGCCTCTTCTTCGTCTTCTTCTCCTTCTTCTTCTTCTTCTGATTCCCAGTCCAAAAATGTCGATCCTAATGGCTCCATTGCGGATAATTACCGATCTTATCTCCCCGTGCTTGCACCCGCCGGAGAACCAAAAACGGAAAGCAGGAAAACCAATCATCATGGACCCATTGCTGATGCCGACACCCTGAAACCGCTTCCAGCGATACCAAGTAGGTTTACAAAGGTTGATCAATTCCGCATGCAGGATACTGACTGGAGAGCAGATGCCTCCGTCCACGAAACTCGTGAGCAACCAATCGGTAGCGCATTGACCACCAAGGACAACATCACTGAGGGAGCCCACGCGCACAATGTGGAGAGCCAGAACAGAAACGCCCCTCATGATATGGCTGTCAAACCGTTAAATGTTGCTTCTAAAAGAGAATATGCAGGCATGGAAGCTGGCAATGACTGGAAGCTTAAACAGAAGTCAATGCTCAAGGGCGTTGTGGACTTGAAGAATACGGTAGACACGGACAGAGAAATCACCTGGGCTCCGGGTAAGTCGCAATCTTCTCCTTCCTTGATGCCTACAAACGCACTGTATGAAGGCGCGGCTGACCAAAACCACTACAGCTGTCACGCACGAAGTCATCAAACCCCACGAGCATGAGGTCATTCAGCAGCAAATCCACCGTGAGATTCACAACTACACCTATTACCACCGACTGCAGCCCGTACTCCAGACCGAAGTCCTTCCACCTCGCCATTTCATACCCAACCCTGACGGAGAGGGCTTGATTGAAATCTCCGCAGATGAGCTACCGGCTCGCACGGGTAAAAACAGGTGGTGGGATATTGTTCAAAAGGAAACAGCGCTTCCCGAGACTCCGTTTGAGTGGCGCACGGAACCTCAGATCATCGAGGGCAAACCATACGTTACCGAGGAGGGATTCGAACGCAGAGAGACAACCATCATATATCCTCCAACGCTAGAGGATATGTCCAACTACCCTGGAATGGTACAGCCAGTTCACTTTGACCACAAGACGGGGAGGCGCTGGCTGGGCGAGATAACCACCGTAGAGAAGCTAAGGACAGAAGTGGCTGGTACAAACGACGAGGGTTTTATGGCTATGGAGGAGGTTACTGCACAGCTGCCTGGCGTGGCTTCTAGCCCGTCGGTCAAACGAAAACCTGTTGGTCGGGATTCCCTATAGCGATCATTGCGCATATTAGAACGGGCCCCTTCAACAATGGCAATGAGATGAAAAGGATGGCTGATACTGTACTTGTAATTTGTATTTCTTGATAAGGACCAATGATCAAATAACGCTTTGATCGACGTAAGCTCTGGGCTTCATACTTGATGTTTGATGCTTTCTGGAACCAAACACTCTCATTATTGTCGTATGAGTCCCAAGTTCACTGCTCCATGTTGACCCGAGGTTGCCTGAGCCACAGCCCTTGGGTGTGGTGGGGACGCACCTTCCCTGGCTTTCAAACTAACCAACCAGAAGCATGCATTTGCTACCGCCATTATTATTCTGGCAAGACGAGCTCTCTGTGCACGACATGATTTCGTCTCACCTTTTCACCTCCATTTCCTGAACGCCTTTTGCTAGCACATCGCCTGGAAATATGCTGTCTGACATTACGCAGCACTCGAGCTATCCATCTGGCGGTTTCGTAAGCCTGAGAACACGAATTGACGCGCAAAGACGCCGCATACACGGCTCGATAAATACCAGGCCAGATAAATCACAGCTACAGAAAATCGCGCTTAGCGGATTGCATTTTTTTCACGCGGCGATCGACCCCAAAACGGCTCCAACAAGCAGCAACAATACTTGCATCCCTTCGGCGTACGTACGGTTGCCAAAATTCGCCAAAATGCTTAGCTGCTGGACGGAACCTCGAAGCCTCATACATTTCTTGGTCACAACACTTGGAACAGGCGCGTTTTGATGTCCATGCATCTGCCAACCCTCCTCTTGGCGCTGTCTACTGCCACCAGGCAAGCGACGCGTATACCGCCAACGAGTCATCAGCTGAGCTTCCTGTCGCTATCAGGTCAACGAGGTGAGAAGATACTCAATCTGGAGGTGTCTAGAGCGCCCGACGCCTAGCCCACCTGCACGAGAGAATAGCGAAGCAACGGCAAGGGACCATTGCCAAGTGTCAGCGCAGGCTTAGATGCGCTATTTCTACATCTACCTGTAAGCTAGGGCTGGTTTTGCCTTCTCGTCATTTTAAGGCGCAGAAAGAGGCTGGCGGAAGTGACCCAAGGCTGACCGTCTGCCACCAGCATATCACCTCGTGGCGTTCTAGCGTCACATGGCAGCAGTGTTTTCATGGTACAATCCCCACGGGGTGCAAGACCGACACACCTCTTTACGTATCTACTGGAAAACAGGTCTGGACTCACGGCAAAGGGCTTCTAGTACGCTTCGGTGCAGCGGACAGGTGAAAAATCGTCTCGCCAATTGACCTCATTCCGAGCTAGCACCTGCATCCGAGGCACAGACAAGCCTCTTGTGGACGGCGGAGACGAAGCAAGCTTGGAGCCAACCAGCCGTTCCCAGAGATGCCAAGGCAGATCTGACGACTGAGAAAAAGTTGCGCGCGCGGTCATTGGAGAAGCTTTGGCAGCCAAGATTCACACGAGAGACGGACGGGCTCTGGTCCTATAAATCAGATGCGAAGGATTCGGCGAGGCCGACAGGGAGGAATTGCATCGCAAGATAGTGGCATTGACCTGGGCTGCGGATGCGAAACATAATTTTGAGCGATACAGCGGGTGGAAAAAGCTGTGGTGAAGATACTCAACAGCTTCCTGGTGCAACTTAGTACCCCACCTATAGCTCCACTGTCTATCGGTATTTGCCCAGGTGGTTAGCGACAATCGCACGGCGACAGCCGAGTGCCTCGATCCCTGTGCACAAACGACGTTATCGGATCTTTTATCCAACGAGCCAGGGCACAAGGTACCCACGCATCATCCATGATCTTCTCCATTGAAGAGCAGTCATTTGGCCCGTGAAGGAAGGAGGGGGGGGGAGAGAAATCCGCCGGCAGCAGCCCCACTGCGGCAAACACCAGAAAGCTCATCCGCAATTCGCTCTTGACAGCGCCCCGACTTGGAGAGGGCGGTATATTCGCAGCCGCCCAGGAAACCCTAGCCACATTAGTGTAACCTACAGCGTTCACCACCAGGCAGCTCATGCAGGGTTTACTTCTTACTCGCGCTAGGATGGCTGAGACATTTATTAGCACACACACACCCACCCTTCCTCCACTTCCCGCTTCTTATCTCTGACCACGATAGCTCTGACTATCGTGTACGTATCGACTCTGGTTTCCATCATTGTCTCATGGCTTTCGTCGTGTAATAATTTACTCTACTCCTCAAAACCATACTCAGAGGTCCAGCCTTGAAGACTACGACTTCAAGACACAATGGCCTCTACCGGCAGAGACTTTGAGACCGGCGCGTCTTATGAGGTGAAGAACCAGGGCTACGTCGTCGATGAAGAACAGAACAACTATGATGTTGGTCCTCGCCGCTCCAGCACGGTTGGATCTGTGAGATCAGTCAGCGATAACACGCATCGCAAGCTCAAAAGCAGACACATCCAACTCATAGGTATTGGTGGAACGATTGGAACAGCCCTTTATGTCCAAATCGGTCGAGGTTTGATGAACGGCGGCCCCGGGTCTCTCTTCATCGCCTTCTCGTTGTGGTGAGTTCTTTGCAAGATTTGCGGATGCACAGCAACACACCAAAAGAGCTGACAACAGAACTAAAGCTAACAACGAACAGGTGTACTGTCATATTGGCCGTGACGCTTAGTGAGACTCTCCATTCTTCCCCAAAGCGACAACCTGTATCCATTGCGACAATGCCCAAGCGCTTTTCGAATCGCCCAGAGCAACTTGTTTCGTTACATGCCCTATGATTTGAGCTTGAACTAATGCGGATCACTAGGTATTGCCGAAATGGTCACCTTCCTCCCTATCTCTTCGCCATTCATCCGATTCGCAGGACGCTATGTAGACGATGCTTTCGGCTTCGCGGCCGGATGGAACTTCTTCGTCTTTGAGGCAGCCCTGGTGCCATTTGAAATTGTGGCTTGCAACGTCATCATCGGCTTCTGGAGTGATATCGTGCCTACCGGTGCCATCATTGCCATCGTGCTCGTCCTCTACGCGTACGTTACCTTTGCACTATCTCAATACTTGGTATCGAGCAAAAAAAAAGCTCCTTTCGTATTATTCAGTTGGCAGCGCACTACACATCTGTGCCTTTTCTCCATTTTTGTATCTATCAGACTCTAAACCGGGTTTCATTCCGTGTGGGGCAAGGGCATCACCTTGTTCATGCCTCCTCGAGCGCGTCCGAACAAGAAGCTAACAAACCTACAGCGTCATAAACATGATGGCTGTAAAATGGTACGGAGAAACAGAATTCTGGGCCGCGATTGGCAAAGGTCAGTTTCGCGTCGACCAAATGGCCGTGAAGCATATGCTGACTTTTCACCTTCAAAGTCCTACTCATCATCGGCCTGCTTATCTTTACCTTCATCTCCATGTTGGGCGGTAACCCAGAGAAGGACCGCTACGGATTCCGATACTGGAAGAACCCTGGCAGCTTCACAGAGCTCTACTACGATGGCCAACTCGGACGTTTCTTGGGCTTCCTGCAATGCTTGATCCAGGCTTCCTTCACGATTGCAGGACCCGACTACGTCTCTATGGCAGCAGGAGAGACTGAGAACCCACGCAAAGTCATGCCACGCGCCTACAACGCCGTGTTCTACCGTCTCACCACTTTCTTCGTACTTGGCTCTTTGGCTGTGGGAATCAACGTCCCATTCAACGACGCCGAATTGATTGGTGCCTTCAGAGACGGAAAGCCTGGTGCTGCAGCCTCACCCTACGTCATCGCCATGAACCGACTCCGCATCGAAGGACTCCCACATGTCGTCAACGCTGGTGTCCTCGCATCTGCTTTCTCCGCCGGAAACTCCTACGTCTACTGTGCATCTCGCTCTCTCTTTGGACTTGCTCTCGAAGGTAAAGCACCCAAGGTTCTCACCAAGTGCACGAAGCAGGGTGTACCCTTCTACTGCGTCTTGATCGTCCTTTTGATCTCCCTGCTCTCCTTTCTTCAACTTGGCGAGAACTCGGCTGTCGTACTGAACTGGTTCGTCAGTCTAGTCACTGCATCCCAGCTCATTAACTTCAGCGTCATGTGCTTCACGTTCTTGCGCTTCTACAAGGCGTGTCATGCGCAGGGTTTGGATCGCGATACGCTGCCATACAAGGGATGGGGTCAGCCATATGCCGCATGGTATGGTCTTGTCTGCACCTTCATCATGACCTTTGTGGGCGGTTATACGGTGTTTTTGAAGGGATACTGGGATGTACCGTCCTTTTTGTTCTCGTACCTGATGTAAGCCTCCTTCCCTCCGGGTTTCCGCTTTCCTCAGCACGATTAATGCAGAACACTGACATAATCGCAGGGTCTTCATTTTCCCGACTCTCTTCTTTGGTTGGAAGATTCTCAAGAAGACAAAATGGATACCGTCGCACGAGGCTGATCTCGTCACTGATCTGGCCGAGATTGAAGAGTACCATCGCACTTATGTCGAGAAGCCCGAGACGAACGCGTTCAACCGCTTCTTGGACAAAATGTTCGGTTAAGTGTTGGAGTTGGGGGATTCCTGTCGGGGAGGAACGTCAATCGTTCTGAGCACCCTCCCCCTAACGCGTTCACGAGCCTGTGGCGTAGGGAATACAATGTTTCCTTGCAGCACGGCTTCTCGGTTCAAACGATTGATGTGTCTGTCTTGCTTCAGAGAACGGTTATCAGCGAGTGAAATATTCATCATCATCATGATCCTACAGTCTCATTGCTACTGTCGCAAGTTGCCAGAACCGTCAAAACGCTTTAAATCAACACAAGCCGGGTATATCAATCGCTAACCAAAGTAAGAATCCCCAAGAAACAAGCGAAGAAGAAAAAAAGCCTGGAGTACGCATGCTCTTAGAACAAAAAAGTGGGTATATCATCCGCACTCGCCTTCTTCCGCTTCTTCTCCCCATCACTCTTCTCACGCTCAGCCTTGCGCTTCGCAAGCCGATCCGCAAGCTCCTTGCTCCTCCCACCCCCCTCTACCTCTTTCTCTTGCTGCAACGACTCAATATTTCCAGTCAAACTCGCCGATGGCGCATGCACGCCAAGTTTCACATCACGGGAAAAGTCAAGTGAGCGCGAGGCAAACCTAGTAGCATTCGGTGTACGAGACGCGACTACTGGCGACCCAGCACGCCGGTCCGGTGAAGCTTTTGGCGAGGATGGTTGCGGCTTGCTCGGTACCCATTCGTCGAGCATGTCAAAGGGTGTTGCGCGACTTATCCTTGAGCGCGATTTTGCCGCGGGGCGGGGCGGTGCTGGTTTGGCGAAGGTAGGGGTCGCAATGTTCGTATTGGGTGCGGGCGATAAGGCGGCTTTTGGGGTATCTGGTGTGCTGCTTATTTTGGCTGGGGTGGGCTTGGAGGCTGACTTTGCAGGATGCTGCGGCGCATCTAGATCTTCGCTATCGCTGTCTGGGGCTACGTTTGATGTCGGTGGCTGCTTTACCACAGCCGACGGTGCTCGTCTGAGGCCGGAAGTTGACAGCGGTGTTTTGCCGTGTGTCGTGCGGATCGAGGTTGTGGCCTGCCCGTGTTCCTCTTCATCGTCGTCCTGCGACGCAAATACATCTCGGATAGCTCTCTTCTGCCTTTGCTCTTGGACTTTGGCCTTTTCCTTCATAGCTCCACTGGTAGACATTTTCGCGTTGGCAACTACTGGCCTGGCCACCTCTGCACCCTTCTTCTTGGCATCAATCATCTCTTTGAGCTTGCCATATTCTGCAATATGCAAATGTCGCGTGAATAATTTGGCCGTCTCGAGAAATTCGTCTTCAACCATCATCCACCTATCGTCGCGTAGGTCCCACCTGGTGACGCCTTCGTGCATGCCTTCAACGAGTGGCTGGTCGACATCTCGCACTGGAGGCGGCGAAGACGATTCATCACGCCCCCTCCAGAACGTGTCTTTGGGTTTGGATTTTGTACGTAGTGTTGATGGTTCTGCTGGGAGATTGGGGAGATCATCGTCTGACTCGTTGGCTTGCTTCGTGCTCTTGCTACTGCTTGCCAATATTGTGTTCTCAAAGAAGTCATCGTCAATATCATGGATGCGCGATGCAGCGGAAGGACGTGGGTCTGCTGGTTTTGCCTGCGTTCGAGAGCCCGAACCTCTCTTAGCCCAGGGAAGTTGACGTGGCATAATGCTTTGCGTTTGGCCGATCAGCTGTACATCGGGGCAAGGTGGGGGTGCAATGAAGTAGTTGCACGTGACATGTTCGTTCAGTTCTACCAGGGAGCGGAAGCAAGTCTAGTCGCGCTTTGGAGTGCTTCCGCATCGATTGTGAGCATGCTCGCGAAAGTGAATTGCTTGCTGTCGCCTGAGCACGTGCGATGACGCGCTACCGGTTTCCGCTAGATGCGGCCCACTCTCGCCTGTGCGCCCTTCTGATCTAGCAGATGACAGTCTTCTACTGTGCTCTCCGCCTTCAAATTAAGGGGACACGTTGCGCTTCCATCAATTTCCATGATAATCGATGTTTGCCTAGACATTGCGTACTCATGGGGGCCCTGCATGTTCAGCTGTTGGCATCGAGTTGGGCTTCACTCGACGCTGCAGCTTCACGGCACAACCGCAAGTACGACCACCACACAACCGCATTCACTTCCTTCCGTCTAGAGGCTATTGAATGATTCCAGGCGCATCAATTGGCGCATGAGAATCTGTTTGCCAGCAGCTGGCCTGTATTAGACTCGTTGCCTTACAACCACCGCTCTTTTCGTTCGCAATGTCCATGTTTCGCAGGCCGGGCGACTCATCGTCAAGTTCAGACACGTCAGAGGAAGAAAGCGAGTACGAAGAAGCAAGCGAAGCGCATCAGGATAGTGTCCTGTCGAGGATCCACACTCTAGACTCCGCTTCTTCTGGACACCCAGTTCAACCCCACCGACCTCACCTAGATTTGCGACAAAACTCAGCACAAAACGTCCGGGATCTTTTGCTACATTCGTTGCTGGAGGAAAGAACGATCCGAGAAGTCGCAGAACAGCTGGGCAAAGACCCTTCTGATCCAGAGGCCCAACGATTGGGCAGGGCTTCGTACAAGGAAATCGCCCGCCAGATATCCAACAATGTGGACGATGCATATGCGAGCGATGAAATGCAAAGTCATCGAAGCACAGCAAACGAGGGCATCAATCGACTCACTCGAAGCAATCTAAGCAAGCTTTCAGTCATTCCGGAAGTGTCTTCGCAGGCTTTGATAGCACGACCAGGGAATGGACTGCATCAACGTGTACCTCCCCAGCCACCTCTGGATTTCGACATCATGTCTGGAATTTCAGCCCCTGTAAATCTACAGCTACGTGGCTACCCCCATCTACAGACCGATCGCTATATCCGCGAGTTCTCGGAACTGGAAATTGTGGGAAAAGGAGGGTATGGCAAGGTCTTCAAAGCCAAACATAAACTTGATGGCTCATTCTACGCTGTCAAAAGAATCCCAGTAAGCCCCTCCAAAGTTGCGAAGATACAGGAGCATGGGCCAGAAGAGTTGGAAAGCATGCTTGAGGAAGTTCGCTCACTCGCTCGATTCGATCATAACAACATCGTCCGATACCATAACGCCTGGCTGGAGTTTACTACATTGCCTACCGAAACCGCAAGCACACCAGATATAACAGTGCTGCGAGATGATCGTCTCCTGGAGGATCGAGCCGCTTTCCCTTCTTTATCCACGGGAACAGACGATTTGCGCTCCAAGTTCGATAGCCTGAGTTTTGACGACCCACTACTCAAGACGGACAACGACAATAGCGCTGGCATCGTCTTCGAATTCAGCGAACCCGGAGATGGCACAGACGCGCCTCAGGGTGAAAATGCTAGTGTATCCGTCAAAGAAACATTCATGCAAACAAGACGCACAAAACGACGCGGCAGTCAAGCAAGTCAAATGACGATAGCAACAATGTCATCAACCAAGTCCCGAATGAGCGCTGTAGAGGATGCGGACGAAGAGGAGGACGACGACGACGACATTGAGAACATTCCCAGATCACATATGCCATATTCACAGGAAACTGTTTCTGAAATGTCGGACAGTATGATCTCCAACAGCGACGCGCCACATCACTTGATGCAAAACCGCAGTCTTGGCCCCGTCCTTACGCTCAACGTGCAAATGAGCCTCTGCGAAACCAACCTCGCTACCTTCCTTTCTTCAGACCAGCCTGGATCCATCATGCAGCCGTCCGGTCAACATTGCTTCCACCCCTGCGTATCACTGGAGATGCTCAACAACATCGTATCAGGAGTAGAATACCTACACGCCCAAGGCGTCGTCCATCGCGACCTCAAGCCAGCCAACGTATTCCTGTCACTCTCCACAGCACGCCATCAACCCTATGGCTCCATCGACATGTCGAGCTGCAAATCCTGCCCCGAACGCGCCCGCCTGCACATGACACCGCGAATTGGCGATTTCGGATTAGTCGCTGCGTTGAGCGATAGCTGCACAATGTCGGAGAGCTTCACCAAGCCCGTGGGCACCGAATTCTACCGTCCATCGGTAAGCAGCGGCATCAACGAGAAGCTCGATGTGTTTGCGCTGGGCGTGGTTGCGTTTGAGATGCTGCAAAAGTTTAGCACGCGCATGGAGCGCATCGCTGCTTTGACTGAGTTGCGGAGAGGTTTGTTTCCAGATGGCTTTGCGCTGAGCCAGGGGGAAGTGGGCGAGCAGGTACAGCAGTTGATCAGCGATATGATTCAGGGAGATGAACAGAAGCGTTTGAGTTGTGATGAAGTCAAGGACGAGATTCGGAGATTAGTCCAGAGTCTGAAGACGTGAGGTGCTAAGAAGCGGATTAGTGTTGCATTCAGACGGCGTAAATACCCAAATAGAACGACTTAGGCATGCGTGTTAGGGTAAAGAGTTTGAGTTATATTTGACATGTACAATTCGACTAACAAAATAAGAATTTAACTTCAATTTAGACAATCCACCACTTTCCACTGAATCAATCTTCATAGCATCCTCCGCATCCACTCATCCATAACATCAAATAGTTCCCCTAACCTAACACCATCCTCTCCATCCGCTACGCTCAACACCTTGACCACACTCCTCTTGCGCCCATGCCTCAACGTCAATTCCCTCAACGGCGGCATCGAAACCAGCATACCCCTCCACGACCCATCCTTCCTCCCCAGCAGCACACTCTCATGCTTGACCCAAAAGTTAAAGTCGAGGATAACCGGATGAAACACGATTTCCTGGCTGGTGCGTATGAGGCCGAGACAGCGTCTCATCATGGTAATCTCATTGCGCACGTCGACAGAGAAGCGGGTGCCCGGCGGCTGCGGGCCAGATTCTATACTCTGGGGCGAGATTTCGAGTTCAAAGTCAAACGTCGTGGGCACCATGTTGTAGATTTGCAGACTGCGGGATGGCTTTAGATAGAGCATTTCTGCGAGCAGCGGCGAGTCGCCGGGGACTAGGCAGCGCCATGTTCGCGAGACGCGCTGGCAGCGCAGCAGCTCCCAGAACTCGAGGTACACGAAAATGTGCTGCACAACCTCGGCGGGCAGGTCGTTGATGCTGCGCTTTTGCTGGTGCGGTGGCTGTGTCGATGGGGTGAAGAGTTGCCGCATCCGATCTGCGTAGTTGCCCATGCTGCTCCGTCGACTGTCCCGCGAGAAATCCGAGTCGCGGGAGCGAATGGAACTGGTTTCTGGGTCTTGAGGCGGCGTGGTGATGAAGGGGTTGCGGAACGATTGGGCGGGGGCGCTGTGCTTACGCCGCCCCGTCGTGTCCTTGAGCATATCGGAGAAGCGGGTGAAGGCTGAGAAATGTGACTGGTGGTGAAGGTCCATCATGGCTCCTTGGATGTTCCTTTCTTTTCAAAAACTGCAAGGCTAGGCGTTTTGAAGGCGCGGCGGTGGTGGTGGTGGTGGTGGTGGTGGTGGTGGTATTGTTATTGTTGCTGCCTCCTTCCAGTCTGGTTAACACGCGGCCCAGATACGAGATGCCGTCAGATTGCTTGCCGCCTTGCGACGTCGGGGCGGGGCGGTTCGTGCAACGTAGATCGTATGCAGAAAACGGGTTCTGTATGCGCCCAGAAGGTGCTCACGGGTACAAGCAGCTGATGTTAACGAATGAAGGGCGGTGTATACGGCACCATCGTGGGAAAGTCGCAATTGACGTGGAGAGATGCAGCTGACATGTCACTTGCACTAGCCCAATGGGGGCCGATCCCTCGGGCGGAATGCATAGGGATGCCGGAAAAGCAAGTTGGGTAATTTAGGAAACCGGCATGTTTGCTTGATTTTCCTGTGATGCATGACACGGAAAGTGAGGTTGACGGTCTGTTCTTCTGATACGCTACACGGGTCGTGTTCCACTATTCGGCCGATGTTCTCCATCGAACACACACCAACGTTCCGTCTCCCCGCATGGGGCAAGAGCAATCTTGTCAATGATATTTTGTGATTCCATTCATCTACATGTGCCTGGCTGTAGAAGCTCAAAAGCAAAGTATTTTGACATCTCGTTTACCCAGCGCAGGGCTGCCGGGCAAGTAACGAGTAGTGCGAAGCACGTACACCTTGAAACGACTTTCATGTCAGACCTTGGGAGCATTTTCTGGTTTCACCCTTGACTCAAGTCCCAGGTCAACTAGGCCTTGCGTTGGCGCAGAGCCTTGGACACGATTCCATTCCAAGCTCTTGGTGGGACGTTATTGCAGGTTGCTTACGTATCGCCCTCTCTTCAGCCCACTTCGATGGCGGCCAGTGCACCAATGACCTCTTCGGCAACCCCTCCACTCTCTACAATCATCTTGGTCACTTGCGAAATCATGCCTCTCTTCATGCCGCCTCGTGGTGGTGTCCATACGCCCGACGTAGCTAGTAGCTCGCGTTGGGTGAGGGCATCAGCACTGGATGTGGGAGCAGTACCACCAGTGGCCGAGTTCATCGAGTTGGGTACACCGGGTGGTGTAAGATGCGACGGGGGGTCAATGGTGCGTATCGAGACTATGCGCGCAGCGGTAGAGGAGGTTGTGGAATTGGTGCATGCGACGGCGAGGACGGCATCTGCCACTGCCAACTCTTCCTTGGCCGGATCGAATATGATATTTGAGCCAACTGCCATGGCTAGTATTATGACGGGCGGCTTCCCCAACTGAGGAGCGGCCTTGTTCGTGGCTGTCTGCTTGGGATATAGCGGCACGGCTGCGTCCCAGTCATCGTCGAAAAGGGGGTCTTCGTCTTTTTCTGACTTGAGGGCTGGGAGATGTGTGGTGAGGAGGGCCAAGTGGGTGGTCATGGACAGCAAAGCGAGCGGGTAGGACAGGGGTGGTGATAGCAGGAGGATCTGCACATGGTCAATACAAGTCGTGGCCAGCAGATGCAGTGTTTTCTCACGTCGACGTAGAGCTTCCAGTGAAAGCGCCTGTTGATGTATAGCCGGTCCTTGAGCTCTCCACTGGCAAGCAAGCTCTCGGTGAGCATGGAAGACAGGAACACGGGCAGGGCGTCGTCCTCGCGGAAGCCTGGCACCTCTACGCTCATCTCGACCCATGCATTCTGGCCCTTGCCCTTGCTTTCTTCTTTCTCTTCCCCGTCGCCTATGTCTACGTCGTCGTCGTCGTCTTGGCCGGCCAGCATGGGCCGCTGGCGCGACTTTTCCACCTCGGCCTTGACTCCCACCAGCGCCTCGGTGCCGTCCTCCAGGGCAATGCGCGCACTGCCGTTTGCGCTGGGCAGTACGTCATACTCGGCGCGCATGGAGCGAAAGTCGCGCGGGCCCTTGGTGACATCGAGGCGGATGGGTGGCGTCTGTGACAGGGTGGAGCGCAAAAACGACAGCTCAGCTGGCGAGAGGTTGACGAGGGCCTGCTGAGGAGCCATGGTGGCGAGGCGGTGGTGCGGCTAGCGGGTGGTTGACGAGGTGTTTGCTGCGAGCGCATTTCTTTGCGCACCAGTTTCGACGATAGACTAGCGGCCCCGGCCATTTGGCTGCAGCGTCACTCCCTGGGCGGCATGGCGTCAAAGCTACTTCGCGCGACAACACCAACGTGCAGTCCAAGTGCCGTCCGCTGACCGCTGGTCGTCGGCAGAGCCCCATCTGCAGGTGTTTATCAGGCCCCGGAGGGCTCTTCACTTTAATTCCGAGCGGGCAGGCCATGATCCTATGATACTGTGATCTACGCCACCCCGTCCCTCGTCACACGTACCGCTACCGTTGCCGCCAATGTCCCCCCCGTCCTCTAAGCGGAGCAGCGGCAGCGGCAATGGCCATGCCATCACCATCACCATCGACAAGCTCGACTATCCACCAAACTCCCCGCGCCGCCCTCTGCTTGCCCCCGACAGCGATAGCGAATCTCAACGACGCAGCCAGGGAACCAGCTACGCCGGTAGCTTCTTCGAGCAGGTTGCCGAGGGCATCTACGAGCAAGACCGCGTCAGGATGCAGCGCGCCGTGCTACGCTGGCTGAGCTTCGTATGGGCCATCGTCATCTGTCTCTGCGCCGGTAGCATCACCGCATTCTCGCTCTATGGCCATTTGTTCCAGTCCAAGCTGCACTACACTCAGGTCCAGGTCAACGTCGTGTCCATCGGCGCCGAACTCGGCCTCTATCTCCTCGTGCCCATCTTCGGATACCTGTGCGATCGCCTCGGCCCTGGTGTGCCTGCCGGCATCGCGGGCACCCTCTTCGGCACTGGATACTTTCTGGCCGCGTTTGCATACAGGAGCGGTCCTCCGCCTTCGGCAGGCGGCCATGGCTGGCCTTTTGGCGTCATGGTGCTGGCCTTTGCCCTCGTCGGCATGGGTACTAGCTGCATGTATCTGTCTGCAGTAACAACCTGCGCGAAGAACTTTGGACGTGGAAACGCCAAAGGCGTAGCTCTGGCTGTGCCCATTGCAGCCTTCGGGCTCAGTGGCATGTGGCAAAGTCAGGTTGGAAGCCGGCTGTTGTGCGAGAAGAACGCGGATGGAAGCAGGGGAGACGTGGACGTGTTCCGCTTCTTCCTGTTCCTAGGCATCCTCCTGCTCTGCGTAGGCGCCGTCGGTTTCTTCGCACTTCGCATCATGGATGAGGAGGAGATGATCGATGAGGCTGTAGACGAGCTAGAGAGATCTGGCCTCCTACACCGCGACGAGTTCTTCACCCAAGCCGCACACCACCATGGCTACGGCACTATGGACACCCAGGACCTCTCCGACTCGACCTTTGATTTCCTACAGTCCGAGGCCGAGCGCCTGAAAGCAAAGGCGGAAGAGGAAGCTCGGAAGAAGACGTGGCTGCTGAACGAGGAAACTCGTCGTTACATCATGGACCCGACCATGTGGTGGCTAGCAGGAGGCTTCTTCTTGGTCACCGGGCCTGGTGAGGCCTTCATCAACAACCTGGGCACCATCATCGAGACTCTTACACCTGCACACGTCGCTACGAGCACTTCGCCAGCAACCCACGTATCCATCGTCGCCATTACCTCAACTCTCGCTCGTTTGATCACTGGCACACTCTCCGACGTCCTCGCTCCTGTCGCCGAGGCCTATCAACATCACCGCGGCCCAGAGTCTGTCGGAAACTCGTTTTCATCTCTCCCGCCTCTGGAGCACCAGTCACGCAAATTCACCGTATCTCGCATCACCTTCCTCGTAGCATTTGCATTTATCCTCTCGCTCGGGCAACTCCTCCTCGCAACCGGTTGGGTACAGAACCATGCGTCTCGATTCGCAGCCGTCTCTGCGCTCATCGGCGCTGGCTACGGCGCCGTCTTCTCCCTGACACCCATTGTCGTCTCCGTCGTCTGGGGCGTTGAGAACTTTGGTACGAACTGGGGCATCCTTGCCATGACACCGGCTGCAGGCGCTACTCTGTGGGGCGCAGTATACGCTACCGTGTACCAGAAAGCTGCCGATAGCGGTGAAGCAGGTATCGAGAAGGATCCAGAAGACGTGCTTTGCCATGGCAAGGCGTGCTACGCCCCCACTTTCTGGGCCATGACTGTCAGTGTTTGGTTTGCAATGGGCCTTTTCATGTGGGCATGGAGAGGTCCAGGTGGGTGGAAGAGGCGCGGCATTGCAGTGTAAATACCTTTGATCTCTGATTTTTGTGTTGGATTTCATGCATGGCGAAGGGAGTTTGGTTTGCGGGTTTTGTGTAGCGTACATTGCATGATTGCGTATATTGTTTGAATATCATTGTTCTATGTCTATCCACTATAAATCGCTGGAGTGAGACGTGCATGTGGTGTTGCGCCTTCCTAGAGGGGAGAGAGCGAGGCCCGGCCCCAAACACCCATGCGTCATCCGTAGTCCCCGCCATCTGTGTCCGCTGATCGAAGGCCAGTGCCGGCCTTGCCACGTGGACGATGGAAATCACCAACATTCTTCTGTGCGGCAAGCACAGCTATATAATACGATTGATTTGGAAATCCACCACCTGTTACGGGTCTCCATCAGGAGGTTCACTTTTATCCCCACGCACCTTCCTGTCTCCACCTCAGCAGGAGCCCAGTTCGAGCCTCGTGGTGTCCTTTAATTCACTCACTTGGGTAACCAGTGATGCTGGAGGGACCTAAGCAATGAACACAATTTGACGAGGGAAGAAATTCTGCAGTCTGGTGTTCACCATGGGGCGGCGGCGCTGGATTACTCTTATTGCGGTTGGAAGGCGTGTTGGCGGGCTGGTGTATCGACTGATATTTTGCTCTTTTTTTTGAAATCGACAAAAAATCGGAAGAACAAACACAACCCCTCATCCTTTCTTTTTGTTTAACACTGCCCTGTCGCAGTAGCAGCAGCAGCAGCAGCCGCAGCCATGGCACCTATTCCTAATGAGAAAATATTTTGCGCGCATCTACATACAGCCTTCAATTAAACGGCATCTCCCGCTTACTTGGATGCTATATAGTATACTGACATGACATGTCACCGAATCAAAAGACGACAGAATAGAAGTATTAAATGTTGTATTTCTTCATCATCGGCCGTTTGCAACAGCAAGTTGGGCGAGAGAATAGGCTCGCCCAAACCGTCATTCCATGCACAGCTCTCAAAACGTCAACTCTTTGTCTAGCCATGAGCCGTAAGCAGTCCCAATCTACACCCGCGACCCTAATATACAAAGCACACGCTTAACCAGAGAACTCCTTGATGTCTGTTGTCTTTCCAGGAACAAGGGCCAATGGCACGATACCTGAGACGTGCATCTCAGGACCAAAGACGTGCATGTTGAGGCCGAGCTCCTGACCAACATTCTTGATGTTCTTGAGACCCTCCTGGTAGTTGGGGCCAGCACGACGGATCCAAATCTGGACCTTGTGCTCAATGAGAAGAGGAGCGACTTCCCTCAGAGCGCGGATGACACCCTTGAAGGTTGAAGCAACGTTGGTAAAGTTGGCGATACCACCACCGATGAACAGAACCTTGCCCTCCTCGTGTTGGGGCGCCCTGAGCATGAGGTCGAGGACGGTACGGGCGTAGTGGAAGGTCTGGGTCTCGGAGGGAGCACCAGAGTACTCGCCGTAGTTGGCGAGCTCACTAGCGAAGCCAGCAGACGCGATGGCGTCGGCGTAGACGACGGACGCACCACCACCAGCAACGAGGGTCCAGACGCGACCAGTAGCATTGAGGATGGTCAGCTTGAGGGAAGCACCAGTCTTGGCGTCCATCTCCGCGATGTATGCCTCCTCCTTGCTCATCTCACGGCCAAAGGGAGCGGGGAACTCCATTGGGGGACCGATATCGACGGTAGTCTTGCCCGACGTTGAGGGAGCAGCTGGTATGCCGAGAGCAGTGGCGCTGCGAGCAATAGCCCACTTGGCACCGCACTCGAATTCAGCAGTTTGGTCGATCTTGGCCGCAAGGTCAAGGAAGTGAACCTCGGCAGAGGTCTTGTCCTCATTGGGAATGACGACAAGAGGGTTGATCTCTAGGTAGCTGCAGTAGTTGTTCAGTGTTATGTTGGTACAGCTGCACGAGGGTGACTCACGTGAACTGGCAGTCGACATAGACGGCGTATAACCTTGAGATGAAGTCAACAAGGACGTTGTGTACACCCTCGGGAACCTCCTTGAGGAGGGTGGAGGCGATCTCCTCGTTTGAAGGGTACTCCTTGAGGTCGACGGGAATGAGAAGCTTCTTAGCCTTCTCGTCGACATCGCCAACATCGACACCACCCTCGTGGGTGAAGAGGATCCAGTCACCCTAAGCGGAAATGTTAGCGTCCAGATCGGGACAAGATCGACGAGATTGACAAGTTGGCGCAGTTGGCGCAGAGGCCACAAACGCAGCTAGTAAGAGCCGCAACACCAGGGCCGGAAATCTGCACAGACTGGTACAGCAACGTAATAAGTTGGAAAAGCAGTGAGAATGACATGTGAAAGTGGACGTGCGTATCGCAAAGGAGTAGGTGCTTTGCAGAAGTGGGTCGGGCATAGTTCCCTTCGTCCGGCCGGGCTTCAAACAAAACCAGGGAATGCGCCCGTGTGTTTAAGCCAGCCTCCCGCTCCGCTCGCACCTGTGCTGCGGGCTTCCGCTCGGCGCATCCGGACATGCCTTTTACACGCCTGCGCCCGCGCTCGGCAGCGCTCACCTTCGACACCGACTGAAACGACGTGATAAAAAGAATGCAAAGGAAAAAAAGGGGGGGGGGGACAGAAATGAACGTACCTCTCGCACCGAGTTGATGTTGATGTAGTACTCGGTATCCTGAGGATGGGGGACGAAGGGCTCGACCAAGAACTGCCTCAGGACACCATCGACGGTCTCGACACGCTGCTCCTTTCCTGCCCTCGCCTCGATCCACTCGCGCGCCTCAGCCCAGGTCTTGTTCAGCGCAAGCAGACCGCTCTTGCCTCGCCTCTTGATGAGTTGATCTGGCTTTGCAACGAACTTGGAGCCAGGGGTCAGCAGCCATGGGTATGTGGCCTCAGCCTGGTCGAGCACACCCTTGACGTCCTCGTCGGCAGCAAAGTGCAGCGACGCGAGCTTGGAGGGAGGGTTGTGTGTGGCTGGGGCGGGGAGAGGAGTAGGCTTGATGACTGGGGCGCGGGTGAGGTGGTAGTTGAGGATGGCCTTGCCGTCGGCCTCGAGGATGGACTTGGCTGACATTGTGGGATGGGGTCAAACTGCGGGTGGTGAGTATGGCTGGTCAAGATGTGGTGGTGCTGGCGGGGGAGGCAATGGGCTGCAAAGAGATATGGCAAAGAAGAGAGGTCAGGAGACTCGCAGAGGCAGAATGCCGACAGCAGGTTTCGGATATGGATACGGCAGGTTATGCAATGTCCGGCGACGAAGATGTTCGGAGAAGATGGTGAGGGGGCCGGCACAAGAGGATGCAAAAAACGCCAGTCGGAACAGATGACACATACCTATATTTGTTGGGGGCTGCCACAGGGTCGACAGGAGGATTCAGAGGAATTGCTGGCAAAATTGGAGTTGTCAGACGGCTTGTAAGGGAGCTTGAGAGGCGGTCTGATGTTTTTTCTTGCGTGTTGAGCTTGGGAATCGCGGGCAGATGCAGGGCTAAGGCACTCGGCCCATGTGTTTGGCCTATCACAGCGAACTCACCCCACCAGGGGTACACGCGCAGCGGATGGCCTACGAGCCCCACGACGAGATATCAACAAGCCGAAACGACGAATTCCGGGCGGTATTGAGCATGCTGCTCGCCGAGAGAGGCTGTTCCGTAGGCCATTGCCCCCGCCGCCCTCGCCGTTGCCTTCATTTACCCCCATTCCGAGGTGCGACGCTGCACTGCACGCCATTCGGGTCCCCGTTCACCGCTCGGGACATGGGCTTAGCGCCACGTCGGTTTAGTTCGTGCAGGGGAATCTCCAGCTCAACACCGCCAAAAGTAAGGGCCCAAACTTCGGAAAGAATCGCATTTCCTTCTTCGCAACCTTCTCCCCAACCGTCCAAGCATTTCTGCTCTGCCCACAATCCGGCATTGCACCCATAAGGTGAGTCCCCTCCTCGAGCTGCTTCCCGCTTGCCGTCCCTCCCACCCTCCCATCCTGCGTGCCTGCCCCAGCGAGCTCGCCGCAGCATTTTTTCCCACCTTGCGAAACCCCCCGAGCGCCAACCAGCCCCCATTGCTTCGGACACCGACGTCGAATCGACTCCAGGCCGCTTGTGCTGACGCCTCTTGTCATCCAGAAATAAATCGAAGCCTCAGATTGACCACTGACGCACACACGGCCACGATGCCTTCCACAGCGCCAGCCAGCGAGAGCGTGCCGGCTCAGACGGCCACCTCGACCGACGGCCTCTCTGCCAACGACAACATCCGTCGCTTCGCCGCACCCTCGAGGCCCATGAGCCCGCCCGCCGCCCACACCCTCTTCCACCCCAAGACACGATGCTTCGTCTAGTAAGAGAACACCACAGCCGCAAAATGCTCCCGAGTGGCGCTCTAACATGATGTGCACAGCGGCCTGCAGCCCCGCGCTGTACAGGGCATGCTGGACTTTGACTTCATCTGCAAGCGCAAGCAGCCCTCGGTGGCCGGTATCATCTACACATTCGGCGGCCAGTTCGTCAGCAAAATGTGCGTGCCAAGCAATGCTCCCCCCTTCTTGCGACGGAAAGTCTGACCATGTCCAGGTACTGGGGAACCAGCGAGACTCTGCTGCCCGTCTACCAGACAGTCGAGAAGGCCGTTGGCAAGCACAGCGATGTTGACACTGTCGTCAACTTCGCCTCATCGCGTTCCGTCTACCAATCCACCATGGAGTTGATGGAATTCCCCCAGATCAAGTGCATTGCCATCATTGCTGAGGGTGTCCCCGAGCGCGTAAGCAACTGCTGCAACAGGCACATTTCTGACATCCATACTGACTTGCGCTAGCGTGCTCGTGAGATCCTCCACGTCGCCGAGAAGAAGGGCATCACCATCATTGGCCCCGCTACCGTCGGTGGCATCAAGCCCGGTGCCTTCAAGATTGGAAACACTGGTGGTATGATGGACAACATTGTTGCCTCCAAGCTTTACCGCCCCGGTTCCGTCTCATACGTCTCCAAGTCCGGAGGTATGTCCAACGAGCTGAACAATATCATCGCAAACACTACCGACGGTGTGCTCGAGGGTGTTGCCATTGGTGGTGACAGGTACCCCGGTACCACCTTCATTGACCACGTTCTCCGATACCAGTCCGACCCCGACTGCAAGATCATCGTCCTGCTCGGTGAGGTCGGTGGTGTTGAGGAATACCGCGTCGTTGAAGCTGTCAAATCCGGCCAGGTCAACAAGCCCATTGTTGCATGGGCCATCGGTACCGTGGCTGGTATGCTCAAGACCGAAGTCCAGTTCGGTCACGCTGGTTCTTTCGCCAACTCTCAGCTCGAGACTGCCGCCACCAAGAACAAGACCATGAGGGACGCTGGCATCTACGTGCCAGAGACCTTCGAGGACATGCCCTCCACTCTTGCCCAGGTCTACGACAAGCTGGTCAAGGACGGCACAATCAACCCCAAGCCCGAGCCCATCGTACCCAAGATCCCCATTGACTACTCATGGGCACAGGAGCTTGGTCTCATCCGAAAGCCTGCCGCTTTCATTTCCACCATTTCCGACGACCGTGGCCAGGAGCTTCTGTACGCCGGTATGCCCATCTCTGACGTCTTCAAGGAGGAGATCGGCATTGGTGGTGTCATGTCATTGCTCTGGTTCCGTCGCCGTCTTCCCAACTACGCCAGCCGTTTCCTCGAGATGGTGCTCATGTTGACTGCCGATCACGGCCCAGCTGTCTCTGGTGCTATGAACACCATCATCACTACTCGTGCCGGAAAGGACCTCATCAGTGCGTTGGTCTCTGGTCTTTTGACCATCGGTTCGCGCTTCGGTGGTGCGCTCGACGGTGCTGCTGAGGAATTCAGCAAGGCCTTTGACAAGGGTCTCAGCCCCCGTGACTTTGTTGACACCATGAGGAAAGAGAACAAGCTCAGTAAGTGCCTCGGAAAGTGTACAACTACCTGCTCTAACGTTTTCCAGTCCCCGGTATTGGTCACAGGATCAAGTCCCGCAACAACCCCGATCTTCGTGTCGAGCTCGTCAAGGAGTACGTCAAGAAGAACTTCCCCAGCACCAAGCTGCTCGACTATGCGCTCGCTGTCGAGTCAGTAACCACATCTAAGAAGGACAACTTGATCCTCAACGTTGACGGTTGCATTGCCGTCTGCTTTGTTGATCTTGTCCGCAACGGTGGTGCTTTCTCCAACGAGGAAGCTGAGGACTACCTTAAGATGGGAGTGCTCAACGGTCTCTTCGTTCTCGGCCGAAGTATCGGTCTGATTGCCCATTTCCTCGACCAAAAGAGGCTCCGCACTGGTCTTTACAGGCATCCTTGGGACGACATCACCTACCTCCTGCCCTCGCTGCAGGCTGGTGGTGCGCCAGGTGCCGAGGGTCGTGTTGAGGTCAGCTTGTAGATTCATGATTGAAGAAGAGACAAGGGTATACCCGGTTCTAGTCGCTTGATGGTAGACCCAAGTTGACGTTTTGAGCGTGGTAGACCAAGGCCTTCCACTGCATTGAAGGCCATTGTAGCAATACCCGCCCACTGATGGCGGTGATATATTATTTAATGTCAAACAAACAAGCAACTAAGTCCTCGTGTGCAACAAAACCTACTCAGGCATGTGTGAGCCTGTCTCGACTGCTGGCCAGCCTCGTGGGAGGCCTAAATGCAGTGGTAGGCTCCATCTTCATTTAGCCCTACGTACACGCGGTCTGCACCATTTGGAAAGTCTTCCTTCCGCGGATTGCTTTTGCGCCTAGCTCGCACCCCCCCCCCCCCCCCCATTGAATGAATGGATGAGCGGAAGCGATGTCACAGTGCACGTACGAGGACCGTCATGTGCACAGTCGCAGAAACCAAGGCTCGGCTGCAGGTACTGTGCATTCCCAGGAGCTTTCCGTTGGTACACAAGACATCATCGACGGATAGCATGCTCTCCACTGTACCTGAACACATGCCGTTCTCGGCACACCGGTATGTCGGCGATTGTGACGAGAAGCGTTAGGTTGCATCGGCGGCTAACTGTGTAGAGTATAGCAGTCTGTAGCTTGTGTGAAGGTGCAATCATGACACGGAATTAGCAGCCGCTCACCACACCGTTGCTACTCGGTCCCAGCCATCCATCTGACAGAGGATTCTGATCGTTCGATGCGCAAAGACTCACCAACTTGGTATCCACAAAGAGGGTCTTCAGCCCGGATGGTTCGGATGCTTGCGACTGCAACTGCGGCGCTATGCACACTCATGCGACTGCGAGGTCAAGCTATGCAGAAGTTTATCCGTCTGCGCATTTACACGGGAATGCCATAGAATGCGATCGCTGTAGGGTATTTTGCAGGCATCTCGTCATACCCCCGCTTACATGTCAGCGTGTAGAATGTTGGTGTATGAATTCAATCTACGCTACCCAGCCTTTAGGCCGCCAGGCGCTATCGTTATTGGGTGCTACGGACCCGTGGTTCGTTAGTTGCCTGTCTGCCTGGAAAGTGGCACGGACAATTGGCTGCATGCGAGCTTTCGTCGAGAATAAGTAGTCATGTAATTCCGGAGCTTGTGGCTTGTTCAGCCTCGTCGTTGGTCTTCACGTCCCCAGCAAGCAACATCGCCGTACACTATTGTTGAGGTACAAACCATTCGATATTCCTATCCATGTTCATGCGCACATCAGCTGCAGCCTTGGCTTCGGCCTGGCTTGTCGGCGCCCAGAGTACTCCGGATAGTGACAGCTACCACACACATGCTACTTTCGCCTTCATTCGGACTGGAGAGCGAACGCCCATCCTTCGGAATGATACTCAGAAGCTTACTGCGCTGGGCGCCACTCAGATGTACACACTCGGAGAGAATTTCAGAACAAGATATATTGCTGGCGATTCGCCCAAAAGGCTAGGTATAGAGCACATTGAAGGCTTGTCAGTCGATGTCATAGACAATGATCAAGTCTGGGTTCAAACTCTGGATAAGCCATATCTCGTCTCGTCTGCGCAAGCCTTTATGCAAGGTTTATATCCTCCCCGCGGAGCCTCGAGTGGAACTGGAGAAATCAGTGGTTCGCTTGCAAACGGATCATCTGTCGACTACCCACTCAACGGATACCAGTATGCCACCATTCATACCGCCAGTGAGGACGATCCGGTTTCGAGATACATTTCTGGTGCTAGAAATTGCCCAGAGGCGCAAGTGGCCGCGTTGACCTACTGGACAACAGACGAAGCCATGGGGAATCAGACGGCAAATGCTGATCTGTACAAAAAGTTGAACTTGGACTGGTTTGAAGGAACTCTCCCTGAGGCGTACCTGTAAGTACAACCATGACACTTTTAGGGGGAGAGAAAAAAAGGCTAATTATTTCAACAGCAACTATGCCTCCGCCCTGGAGATTGCCGATTACATATCCTACCAGTATACATACAACTCTACTATCTACGAGACGCTATCTGCGAATGACTCGGACTACACGGGTGTCTACGAAAAGCTCGGCTACCTTGCTGACGGGGCTGCGTGGAACCTCTATGGTAACACATCAGACTCGTCTACAGATGCCGACGACCAAGCTATCGGCGGAAAAACACTCGCTGCCTCGATCTTGAACACTTTCGGTAACCGAGTAAATAGCTCTGGGAATCAGTATGACACGTCGCATGCACTCAACTTTTACTTTGGCGAGGAAGACGCCATGATGAGTCTCATGTCACTCATGCTGCTTGACACACATTCGTCGGGATTCAAATCAATTCCTCCCTACGGCTCAGCCATGATCTTCGAGCTTTACAGCGTCGGCGCCAATCCCGAGATACCCAGCGACCCTCAAGATCTCTGGGTGCGCTTCTCATTCCACAACGGAACAGACTACGACCGCGAACAAGCCCTCGCCTACCCGATCTTTCACAACGGGCCGTCGAGGTGGGAAACACCATGGACAGAATTCCAAGTCCTGTTCGGTGGCATCGCAATGGGTGGCATAGCCGATTGGTGCGAGGCGTGCAGCAGTCCCGCTCTTTTCTGCAGAGGCGTAGACGGCACGGGAATCAACATCGTCGTCCCCTCAGCCCAACACATCAAAGCCAAGCTCTCACCAGTCGTCGGAGGCGTCATCGGCGCAGTCGTCAGCCTCGCTGTTGCCGGCCTCATCTTCGGTCTCGCCATGCTGTTCGGCGGCATCCGTTTCCACCGCGTCAACAAGAAGCAAAAGTCTAATCTAGGCGGCTTCAAGGGCGCGGCAAAGCTGGCTTCAGACCCTGATTTGAGCGTGCCGAAGAACAGGGTGGCGCCTACCGCTGGCATCGTCAGCATGGGCGATGGCAAAAAGGGGCATGAGAGAGTGGGGAGCTGGGAACTGCGGCAGAAAGAGTTTGGTAGGGATATCGGTGAGGCGAGTCCGAGGGAGAGCTTCGATGCTATCGACAATGTGGCGGGGAGACCTGTTCAGCCGCATGATGGTGTCTGAGCATGCGCGGCGTTTTTTTTTTTTGGTGGGGGGGAGGTGCAGATGCGGTGGACGGTGGATGCTTCATCCACGTGCTGCCTCACCATTCTCGCTACCGACTTGATGAAGTTTCTTATCCGTTTTCTTCTCTCTTTCTTTGTGCGGAAAGATTGTAAAGGCCAGGAACTTTCTTTTCTATGCTGCCCTTTGATCGTTTTGTACGGAAATGGTTTATTATACCCCGGGCGTTGTCTTTTCACCAAGTCGTTGTTTTCTCCATCATACTCTTGAATCTACAGAAAAGTAGAAAGCTATGAATGCCCATATTTTTTTTTTGGTCTCGCTCGAATCATAATCATGGTCTGCTCTCTTCCTTAGGTACTGTACCGTAGTGGATGAGCATCAAGCTGCAGCCATTCACAACCACCGCATTTACGAAACTAGCATAAACCAAACTGTATAGAGAAGAAGCCTCTAATTCGGCAACGGACCGGTGCAGCGGATCGAGTGGAATAAGCAAGCCTGTGCGCCGTTGCGCCGACATGGAGCCTATTCTGTTCCAACGAGCAGAATAGAGTTGGACCCTGCAGATCATGTTGTTGCAAGCATGTAGTGGTATCAAAAAGTCTTGGATTGTTCATATATATATAAAGGAAGGAAGGAAAACGAAACACGCTACAAGCCATAACTACATTTCCTCTTCTGATGTCGTATCCGTCAATCGCACATGATTTCGCTGGGGAAACAAGAAAAAAACAGAAAAAGGCTCCTGTGGATAAATGAACGCCGGGAGAAATGCAGAATCAAGGAGAGGGGGACTCACAGAGTGACTAGGACAGCGAATTGTGCCGAGGCATGCAAGTCCGTAGCTTGTCACTTGTGCAAGGTCCGTCCATTGTAACAAAACCACCACCATAGTATCCACATAGAAAGGAACGTCAAACAATCTCTCTCTCTCTCTCTCTCTCTCTCTCTCTCTCTCTCTCTCTCTCTTTCTTCTCTCTTTTTCTTTTTTCTTTTTGGTCCGTTTAACTCAGCAGCTGTCCTGCTATGCCCACAGCGACTCCGGCTGTCATGAGATAATCACCGCACCGCGCCCTCCATGCAGCGTTGCCAGTTCCATCACCAAAGGCCTGGCAAGCTTCCACTGTCAACTGCGAGCAGCCCAAGCTACTCAAGCTAGAACAGATGCTCTGAGCCGACTGCAGTCCGACACTCGGAATGGCGGTGATGGTAGCTCCGCCGTTGGGGGCGGATATGGTTACGCCGGCAGCGCCATTGGCTAGAGCAGCCGTACAACTTGCAGCATCGCTTTGGCAGCTTGTATAAGCGGACGAGCAGGCAGCTGCGTTATCGTAAGTTGTCGGTATGTAGGGAAAAGGGTAAAACTGGTTCTGTACCGTGCTTCCGTGGTTTGCGCCGCCTGTTGTTTCCTGCACAAAGGGGCCGCCGGCGGTCGTGGATGCGATGACGAAGGAGACGGTCGATGTGCCGGTGGCGGTAGGAACTGCGCCAATAGCTCCTGTGCATGCGGCGCCTTGGGGACAGCATGCTACGTGGCCTGCTTGGTCGGCGGAGCAGACTGCTGTTCGGGGGCAGCACAGCCCCGGGGCGCCTTGGTTGGCGCAAGCGTAGTAGTTGTTGGCGCAATTGTCGTCCTGTCTTCTAAACAACTCCGGGGTGCCGTCTGGCGGGGATGTTGGCATTGCCGCGTAGACTTCGTTCTGTCCTCCTCGCGCAATGGCTGGCTCGAAGTCGGCGAAGATGTCGGGGGCGGCCAGCGCTGCGAGCGGCGCCAGCAGCAACGGGGCGAAAGCAGTGCGCATCGTCGGGGTATGGCTATCTCAGTCGGCTTCGAGGTGATGTAGACGGCTTGTGCGGCTTGCGCCGAGGGTTGCTGCCGTGTAGTACGGGGCCAAGGGATGTGTTGGGCGGTGTCGATATGGAGATGGCTGGGGGGATGGAGCTACGAGACAGCGATCAGCCGGATGCACATGTATGCTCTGGCTGCTTTGACGTACGAATGTGACAGCGACTGGGAGCAATTATGGAGTTCCGGATTTTACGGATGGGCTAGAGTCGTCTTGTCCATGAGCGTGTGAAAGTCGGTGCGGCAGTGGTGTCTTGCCCAGCCTCGATTCGTTGGCACGGTGACGTATCTAGTCTGATTGGCTCACCGTCTGATCCGAGCCCCCCGGGCCTGTGATACGTGCATTTGAACGTGTCAGGCCCTGATGATCATTCCCTACTTGCGCCCGCCATTGCGCTGCTGGTACTTGGGAACTCTCCCCAAACTTGTCTCTCATGAGCGTTTCGTAGCCAGCATGCGTCGTACCAAGGTACAACCCTAGTGTACCTAGCCTTCTCAACAACATGCCGTATATCCATCTAGTAGACCAGTTTTCATCGACGGCATGTGCATGGCACACGACCCTAGAAAAAATGAACGTCCCCCACGAAAACCTGTAGTTGCCGCTGTTTTGTCGTGAAGCGGTTTGGGGCGATGCTCCCATTGCTCAAGATGAGTCGAACTGAGCGTGTTGCGTTAGTCGAATCACCGCCTTCTGAACAAAGACCTTCACCAAGCGGCGCAACCTTGAAATACCTTGAACTGTTCTTTCTCTCATCACGCAAACACTTTTCCACTTTTTCCATCAAATCTCTGATTTCCACTTTGGTGGTAGTCAGCCAGATCTCATTGCACTATTCGCGGCTCCCCCACACATCCGAAGATGCCCGCTACACGCATCACGGTGGCTTCCAATGCAAAGCAGTCTCAAAAAGCACCCACCATCATTCCTGCTTCTGCATCGACTGATCCTGCGGCTCCATCGTCCATTCGCGCGCTCGTATTCAAGACTGCGCAGACAAAACTTCGTCTGAAGAAACCTACCAGGGTGTTTGTCGCGCGCACCGGAAAAGAGCTATTGAGTGAAGAAGACTGGAAAGTCAACATCAAAGACGATGTTGTGCTGCTCATCTCAGCGGGAGAGGACTATGTTGGGGCCAAGAAGGTATCAAACGTGCATGGTAAGCAGCACTGGGAGTTGAGCAAGTTTGCGCATAATACCCGCACCAACCACCCCTTCGTGTTACCACCAAATGCTAACCTCCTTAAATAGTAGACACCAACCCAGACTGCGCAGTTGAACTCCTCGCATCCAAAGCACCAGTTGAGTCGCTTTCTGTCACTCAGCTTACAGCCACTGCCCACACTCTCCCAGGTATCGTCCATGCCGTCGGTCAACCGGATCTGCATCCAGGCACCAAGTTCCCGATCGGCGCAGTTTTTGTATCGAAGAAATGGATCCATCCACCTTTGATTGGAGGTGATATCGGCTGTGGTATGGCCTGGTACAAGACCACTCTCTCACGAGGCCAGGTAGATGGGGACAAGGGCAAGAAAGTCGCCGAAAAGCTGCGGGGACTAGAAGGAGCATGGAGAACACAGGCGCACCGGGAGGCATGGCTCGTCGATGACCAAGAGAACAGCTATTCTGCAGGGAAACAGTGGGATTCGGCACTGGGCACAATTGGAGCAGGCAACCATTTCGCGGAGATTCAGGTTGTCGAAGAGTCATCACTTTCCGACGCCAACACCTCACTTCATCAAGACGACGTCGTCCTCCTGGTACACTCAGGATCCCGAGGGTATGGAGGCAGCATTCTAAAGAAGTATACGACAGAGACACGCACCAGCTTCGAAGAGGGCAGCGCCGATGCGATTGAATACATGAAAGAGCACGATAAGGCCTGTTGGTGGGCAAAAGCAAACCGAGATCTAATCGCCCTGCGGTTCCTTTCATGCCTCGAACCTGGTGACGAAAATTGGGTCCTGGGCAGGCTGGATATCGACGACATTGGCGAGGGTGTTGCGGAATCGATCGCATTGGCAAAGTCGGCCTTGCAGAAGCGCAAAGTCGTTGACATATGGCATAACAACGTCGAGCGTGCAGCATGGCCTCCGTCAGCCCCATTTCCAGTAGGAGAGGAAAGGTCGATACTAGACGACGAGTTTCTACAACGGTTCGCTTACATCCACCGGAAAGGTGCAGCACCGACCTACAATCCGGAAACACAGCTGCCGCTCAGCCTCCTACCTCTGCCTGGTTCACGAGGAACACCGACGCTCATCCTCCAGCCCACCTTCTCAGCCACCACATTCTGGGGTCTGAAGAACGGACTGTCGCTCGCCCATGGTGCGGGGCGGGCCATGTCTCGCGCAAAAGCACTTTCGACGCTCGCACAAAAATATAAGGGTCAAAACATCCTGGAGCCACGCTCGGGCGACATTGAAGGAACCTGGGTCATCTGCGACGAGAAGGACCTGGTCTTTGAGGAAGCGCCTGATGCATACAAAGATGTAGAGGCAGTGGGTCAAGACCTGGTAGACGCAGGCGCAGCGAATGTCGTTGGTTGGTGTCGCGCCAGGATCAGCTACAAAGTCAGGAACGAGACACGTTGAGGCGGTGCAGACGGGAGCGGCTCGCCCGACGCATGTCGTGTAAGACATGATGGATATGCCCGGGACTGCCTGGTATGACAAGGTTCGTGGCAGAGAACACTCAGGCTGTGCGACTAGGGCATTTGTGAACACTACAGCTCATGTTGACCTGCATGTTGAGGTGAGTGACAGGTCTGGTCTCATTGCTTCCATATTGATCTGCATCACTTGGGCGCGCAACCCTGTCTCTTAGATTCACACTCTTCAGTCAAGCACACCATTCATTTCCCCCTTCATTTTGTGTTGTCTCGTTTTCCACCCGTTGTTGCCGTTGCCGTGCCGTGTAACCTTGTTCTGCCGGGAAGCTTTGATCCGAGCCTCAGGAAATTCTCAGCAAAAGCATCTGCAACACTGGCCTCAGGAACGCATGTTTGGTCTATTTACGTCAACGCCTCGAAACCGCGAGAGCTTCGCGCGGATTGTTTTGTTTCCCTAGGGCTGGGCTAGCGGGTAAGAGGCAGCACTCAAGCGCCATGCCACTGTATGGGGTAAATTTGTCTCTGTACCGAGGCCCTTAGTTCCGGCTAGCGCCACAGTAGTCGAAGCTTGGTATGTTGGTGCCGCATGCCTCCTGCGACGGCCGCAAGACGATCACAGCCAGAGACAACAGCAAAAAGCATTGGAAGACGCAACAATACTCCGAAAGGGAGGCTCTAGCTTGCACACTGCGCATAGCAGTATGACTCCCACCAGCCTCCAGCTTACGCGGAAAAGCCGGTGGATGGGGAGAGGCACAGCTGGCTGGGGCCAAGTCTTACAAAGTCCTCGGATGGGTTAGCCCTAGCCTCAGGAACTAGGCCCGTCCCCGCAATGATTGGCCGGCAAAGCGCCCATGCTGCTTAGTGTTTCGAAACGGCAAGGAGCCGTGCACCGCCTAGTGTATAGGCACGACAAACAACATGGTTTCAAATCAATTCGTTGTCTTTGTTAGCTGCGCGCCAATTAGAGCGCGGCAGGGCCACGGGAACGATCAGCGCGGAGCAAATGAATCGCCTGGAGAGGCTTTCATGGCGCATGCAGGACCAAGTGCGTGGAAGAGACGGCGTTGGAGGGTGGGCCTTCTTCTGGTGATGAGGGGGGACGTGACGGATGGGTGGTGAGATTTTGTGTGACGCCCCAACCTCCGTGCCTGCTGAGCCGCCACCCAGCAGAAATCTATATAGTGTTTGCGCCCGTCGCCCTTCCTGAGGTTCTTCACTCCATCCCTTTACCTGGTTCTCTTTGCCGTCCATCGTTTACTCACGAACAGTCTTCACTGCTTATCAGCAATTCTAATCATCTCGGTAAGTTGCCCTCGGTGCTACTTTGCGCCTTCTCTACTCCCTTTCCATTGCCCAGAGTGTGACGCTGATCTGCTTACGAGCTTGGACTTTTTGTTTGCGATTTCCTAATGTTCTGTTCACTTCAATTGCGCCGCTTGATGTAATCACACTTGGCACACCTCCCTACTTCATTTCCTCGACAGACACTCACCTACAAATTCCTCTCTCTCTTTCTCTCTCTCTCTCTCTCTCACCCACACTCGCTAAACAATCCCACAGTCGACTTGCAACCCACGCCTTCTCTTACAAAAGAATCAAACCACAATCACATACAAGATGCGCGTCTCTGTCATCTCCCTCTTGGCCGCGGCTTCCGCCGTCAGCGCCCAATCCTCCACGGCTCCCGTAGTCACTGACAACCCCGTCGGCGCCAAATACGTCGCTACTCTGCCTGAGAAGAAGGGAAGCTCTCTCACTGGTTCCATTGAGGGCACCACTGGTCCCGACGGCAAGGGTGTCAAGTTTGCCGTTTCCTTCGCTGGTCTCCCTGCTGAAGGCGGCCCCTTCCTGTACCACCTCCACGCCAAGCCCGTTCCCGAGGACGGCAACTGCACCGGCACTGGTGCTCACTTGGACCCGTACATGCGTGGCGAGGATACTCCTTGTGATGCCAGCATGCCCGAGACCTGCCAAACCGGTGACTTGAGCGGCAAGTACGGAAAGATTCCCGGTCAATCTTTCTCAGAGGAGTACATTGACTTGTACTCTGCTACTCTGCCTACCGACCCTGCTTTCGTAAGTCTTTCTTGCCGGGACTTTGTTGTATAAGAAGCCAGACTAACCTTCATTTCTCACAGTTCGGCTCTCTCTCCTTTGTCGTTCACCTTGCCAACAAGACACGCATTGGCTGCGCAAACTTCCACATGGTCGCTGACGGCGAGGACGAGGCTCCCAAGTCGTCTGGCTACCCTTCTATGCCTTCGGCCACTGCTTCATCTGGTTACGCCATGCCCTCTGGTTCTCCCATGTACAACTCTACTACCGTTGTCCCCTCGGCTACCGCTGGCATGCCCATGGTCCCCAGCTCAACCTCATCAACCCCAGCTGAGTTCTCTGGCGCTGCTGCCCAGGTGGTTGCCAGCGCAGGTGTCCTGTTCGCCGCCGCTGCCGCGCTCGTCTTGTAGATGAACATGATCATCACACTTTCGCGTTGCTCGGTGTGATGGGTGCATGATTGCCTGCTCTTCCTTGTTTTTTTTTCTTGTTTTTTTTTTTACTTTCATGATTGTCTTTGATACCAGGTGGATGCTTGAGAATGACTGTGTCATCGCACCTTTTCTCTACCAGCACAGAAAGGTGGACGGAAGAGAGGAGACAAGGGTTAATGTTTGGTGATTTTCGGACTTTACCTGTGTATATTGTCATCACCATGCCTTTCTCTTCTTCTCATTAATGTAGTTATATAATGGGCTTAGAAGAACAGAACGCCGAGAGAGAATTCACAATATCCGCTTCTCTGCATGTGTTTAGCTTTCTTCGTGTAACTGATAGTTTTACATTTGGTCACTTTGGTGACTCTCAAAGATTGTCAAGGTGATGCGCGTCGGGTAGTGGTATATATCGGGAGTCTGAAAGCAAGGTGCATTCCAAGCCAAGCCCGTCGATTGCTTCGTGTAAAAGGTATGTTAAGGGTATATCAACTCCAACCGCCATACTGGACCATTATCGCGACCCATCCGCGTATCGTTTTCAATCCTCCCCCACCCCCCCAATCCAAGCCGTAGAAGATAGTCCGTCCCATCAAGCCTTGCCAGCCTTGCCAGTCTTGTCTGGCCTCTGCTCCTCATCCTCGCTATCCGGCTCCTCGCCCTTGGCCGACTTCTTAAACCTCGGTTTATCCTCGGCAAGAGAAAGCGCCAACTTGCGTTTCTGGTAGCCTCGCCCCTGGTAATCAGCCAGGAACTTTTCCGCAGGTTCAAACTCGCGGAAGCGGACGGTGAGGATACCCTCTGGCTCCTTGTCGTAGAGGGTGCAATTTGTAACTTCGCCGTATTCCTCAGCTGCCTCGCGCATTTCCTCCTTGATCTCGAGGTAGGCTTCTGGTTCTTCGTCGAGCTCGGCGAGGGTGAAGGCGTGCTTGATGATGACGACCTTGGCCCACTTGTTCTTCTTGGGCGCAAAAGCTTCGGCGACTTCTTCTTCGTTATCGGACCATTCGTTGAGTTTACTAGGGAGCGCGTTAGTAAGGGTGTGGTGCAGTGAGGGTGGGTGGGAATGGACGTACCGGTTCAGCTCAGCCCTGTTGCGCTCCGACGCCTTCCTATCTTTGCGCGTAAGCTTAGAGGCTATCTTGTCACCATCCCTCTCCTTCTTGTGCTCAATGCTAGCCGGCTCTACGCGGATAGTGCCGTTGGAGTAGTCACCAGGGCGGAGGACGTAGTCATCCATCATGTTGACGGCGTTGGTGATGGCCTCCTTCCTGAAATATATGACCATTGCGTTGCCTGTGAATTTGCCCGTCTCTTCGTCGGTGTACATCTTGATGCGCGGCTGGCCATCGGCGCCCTTGTCAATGATGCCGAAGCGTCCAAACTCGTCTTCGATCTCTTTCGCCGTGGTGTCGGGAGGCAGGTTGGAGATCCAGATGGCCTTGTTTTCCATGACCTTGGGCTTCTTGTTCGTCTCGGGCTCCTTGGCGTTCTTGCGCTTCTTGCCGTTCTGGCCAGCCTGCACATCAGAAGGAGCGTCCGTGGGCGGCGTGCCCGAGTCGGCCCTCTCGCCTGGCTGTCCCATGAAGTTGTCGAGTTCGCTCATTGTAGCTGGAGGCGTGGAGATGGCGAAGCGGCTGGTGCGGGAGGCTGACAGTCTTCGCGATGTGAGGCGAGCAGTGTCGCAGCAGAAAAAAAGGCAGGGATTACAGCGGTAAGCGCAGGCCCACAGTAGCGCTGCTTCAACCGCAGTGGTGATATCTGGGCGAACCAGACGTGAGTTTGGAGTTCACGATGTCGAGGGTGGCAGAAAAGTCGGGCGGTGAGTTATGGGGCGTGACTGGATCTGCCTGGAGAAGCCTCGAGTGTCTAGCAGGAACGACAACACGGGCGGTCGCTGTTGGAGAGGCCATGTTTCGTTAGTCTTTCTGAAGGGCAAGCCTTCTACTGCCGCCATGTTTCTTCAGAGGGCGCGGATGGACCTACACAGCGCTGTGCGAGATGTAGATGGGACTCGAGTTGCGGGGTTGTTACGGGCGTGGTGGTACGCAAGCTGGGGCGAGGTGCAGGCTGCCCGCTGGCGATACTGCAGGATGACGATGCCTATGGGCGGGGATCGATTGAGTCGCGAAATGGTTATGCACGAAGGCTTGGGCACCTTCCAAGGTTAGGCGTCGCTTAGCTTGCAGGGTAAGCTTTGCTCGATGCTCGATCGTCAGCCCCGCATGTGACGACCCAGGGATCAGGCACATGGTGCGGTAAAACCGACATCCGAAGCATGGAATGTAGGACACACGAGACTCCATACGCACGAGAGGAGAATCTTCTGCCCATCGCCCAGCCCCACTGTCGGTCGTATATATTAGGCGTATCATGTAGCCGTTCCCACCTGGTAAAAACCTCTCTTGTCTTTCTGGTGGTTGTCGTTGCCCACAGCGAAACTGATACCATGTCTCTAGTCGACACCATACTCCGACCCAATATGCGGGACCCCCTCCCGGCCCCCTCACTGCTCGTGCAGGCAAGCAAGTCGTTCGCCGACAAAATCAGCCTGACGACGCTTCCCTACCACGTCCACGAGATCCTTCTTGGGTTCCTGGGATACCACTTCATTCTCTATGTCCTTTCTCCAACAATTTCGCGCCTCGTCTGCCCAAAGACGTACCATGGCTTCAACAGGCGCACGCGACTGAACTGGGACATTCACTGGGTCTCCATGATCCAGGCACTCTTCATATGCGCCGCTGCGTTGTGGGTCATCTTCAAGGACGAGCAAAGACATGAGATGGACTGGAGAGGCAGGCTCTGGGGCTACACACCAGCAAGCGGCATGGTGCAAGGCTTCGCTGCTGGGTACTTCCTCTGGGACCTCCAAATTTCCGCGCAATACATCAACATTGCGGGAACTAGTGCGCTGATTCACGCCATTGGCGCTTTGGCTGTGACCTGTATTGGTTTCGTAAGTCGCGCAACCGCCTCTGATGTCGCATACCCTGACTCTCACTCTAGAAACCTTTTGGAAACTACTACGGCCTCTCCTTCGTCCTCTACGAGCTATCCACCCCTTTTCTCAACATCCACTGGTTTTGCGACAAGCTTGGCATGACGGGCTCGAAGCTCCAACTCTACAACGGCATTGCCCTCCTCCTTACCTTCTTCGGCTGCCGTATCGTCTGGGGCACATACCAATCCGTCATGATCTACTCGGACATCTACAAGGCCTTGACCATGCCGCAGCCCGAACTTATGAGCTCACTGCTCGAAGAAGCACAAAAGTGCGACGGAAGCAACAACAGTAGCATGGGCCTCGATGGTCCCGGAAACTGTACTGCTGGCGAGCTCCCCATGTGGCTAGTCTGCGTGTACTTGGTCGGTAATACTGCGCTGAGCATGCTAAACTTCTTCTGGTTCTCCCAGATGGTCAAGGCTGTGAGGAAGAGGTTCGTACCGGCAGATGACAAGACCCAAACAAAGAAGAGCCAGTGATGCTGGATATGAGGCGACAAGTTCCGGAATGATGAGTTTGGAATGATGATACCCTGTGTTCTGTTTGGTGACTCGAATTTGTCGAACCAAGAACCCAACATGTCAGCTGCATCAACTGCAGCGAGGCTTCCCTTGAAAGCGTAAATAATTTCAAATCTGAAGTAATAGTAATGCCCGTATGTTTAAAATCCCAGTCCTATCAGCCTCAAAGTGATCTTCAATGCGCCCTTCTTCGCTATTGCCTATAACTTGGACTCCCCACCACCCATCTTCTCCAACTCACCCCTCAGTACCCTCCTCATCTCCCCCGCCATCCTCGACCCCTCTTCATCATCCAGATCGTCGCGCTGGCCCCTCCCAAACATAGTCCAGCTCTTGTTCTTGATCTCGGGCATGCTTTCTGGCCGCGGTATGATGTGAAAGTGTACATGTGGTACAACTTGAGCAGCTCTTGCGCCTAGAAGAAAGAGTAAGCAAAAGGAGTGACAGGGTAACTGTTATTGGTACAGGGAGCTGGGCTTACCGTTGTTCTGTACGATATTGTAATCTGTCACTCCTGTGACTTTGGCTACTGTCCTGGCTAAAATCGGGAGCCAGAAACCTGTTTGTTAACGGGAATGATCAGCCTTGCTCATCATACCTTCTGATTGGAAGCACTAAAGGTCTTTCTAGGATTGGGTGGCAGAGATGGGAGAAAAGAACTTACCCATTTCCCTACTTTCTACCGCGCCCATATCCGCGACTTTGACTTTGTGCTCGCGCGTCGTAACAAGTAAATGACCTAGAAGAGTCAGACATATTAGTCTACAGCTCTACTTCGTCTCAAAACCATAAAATTTTCACACTTTCTCTTCTTCTCTTCCTCTCCTTCCACGTCGGTTTCCCCACTTCCCCGACTTCATAACCCCACCCGTTCCAACGCCTTCCCCCCTTCCCCTCTTCCCCCACCACACCCTCAATAGCAGCGGGAAAAAGAAAGCAAATTAACAAACGAGGGAAAGGAAAAATGAGCAAAACTCACCACCCGTCATCGGCAAGATATCCAGAAAAGCAACTACATCTCTACTCCTCAACACAACAAAGCTGCTCGGACTAGTCTTCTCAGGATCGCTTTCTTCATCCGTTGGGACGGATTGCATGAGGAGATCATGATCCTGTGTGCTGGTGCTGCGCCATAGCGAAGGAGGAGATGGAGTGGTCGAGGCAGAGGTTGAGGTTGAGGCTGATGTTGAGGTTGAAGTTGAAGTAGTAGGAGGGAAAGAATGGGCGGCTGCAATGGTGCAAAAGGGACATGTTTCCGGTGGATAGTGGAGGTCTGTTTCTTGCATTTTTTCCTTCTCTTTCTCTCTCTTTTCGTTTTCGCTGCGAGACTGCGTGTGTGGATGTCTAGATGCGATGCCGTGTTGTCGTATCGGCGTAGCTTTGGTGGACGGTCGTAGTGGTTGTCGTTATCGTGAATGTTATCGTGGTACACACTCACTCTCAACTCAACAGCACAACCGTCAACTATCGAATCTCGTTCACCAAACAACAAAGTAAAGCAACAAAAAAAGCCAGCGAAAGAAAAGGATTAGGCACGGTCGAGTACGGGTAATGCCAGCACGAAATCACGAAAACGCTGCGATCGCACCGCGTTCCAACAGCTCTTCGAAGAGTGCGAGAAACAGGTTTAGCGTCGATGTTTGGCCGAGGTACGAAAGCTCTTCGATCGCGGCGGCATGTTCCCACTCACACCCCTGGACAAAAGCTTGGGGTCCCCGGAGGGGGGACGCGACGACAACGGCGGGGAGGTAGGGGCTGGATCTTTCGCGCCACCGTGCATGTGATGTCAACGCGGACGTGTTCTGGTGGCTTTTCTGTCGCGCGAACAAGCAAGTAAGGGAGGGGGGGGGGGGGGGGGAATGACGTATCGCATTGGGCCCGAGACTTGCTTTGACGCGGGCGCGGTCGCGGTCGCGGTCTCGCGCGCAACACGACGCGGATGTGGGTCGATGGCGTTTTTTCTCTTGTCTCGCAAGACACGACATATGTGCAAGGCTAGGACTTGCATGAAAGAAGCCAACCTGTAAGCAGACGACGCGACGAGGCATAAACAGAGAAACAAAGGGCCCGCCAAGTCAGCACTCACACACCGCAACTTGTGTGCGAAAAAAAAAGGTCCGAGATGATTAAAAGATTTCTGCTCCATTTTGACGCGGAACAGTGCGCATTTACACTACTCATACATACTGAGAGGACCAAAGAAACCCTCGCATCTGCTCTGCACTATAACCATGTTTTCAACACCACACTGCAGCACGCACCCTATACAGGTCCACCGAAGGAATAACCTCTTCCATATCACACCATTCATGGTATATCGATCGCTAATGCTATGAGCGAGTATCCAGAGCCGCTTATGAGAAATGAAGTTAACAGTGATGTGGAAAAAAGGCAAAAACACCCTCGTTGCGCCTCCGTCGATGGGGGATGAACGCCGGCAAACTCCATTCCAATAGACCAGAACCAATAAGAGAAGTGAACAAACAACTTGCATCCCATGTATTAAACGCCGACCGGAAGATGGTATTAGCCAAGATGCAAACATGAATAGCTTGGCTTGGATGCAATCGTAAATTTTGGCTCCCGGCCGGAACCCGAATTTCGTCAATCACAACTCGTTCCCAGCATGGCGGTAATGAATAGCTCTGCGACTCCTAAGCCAAAGACCGGGAGTGCCTAAGAAAGACAGACAGTCTTAGCGTTGACTCTTGGTCTTGGAGGGGACAGCAGGCTCTTCTTCTTGGAGCACGTTACCGTAAGCAGCAACGTATTCCTTGGCCCACTTGCGGAGGACGATGGATGCTATGTTGAGTTAGTCAAAGCGTGCGGAGTGTAAATAGGTTGACTCTTACCCTTGAGGAACTTCTTGCTGGCGTACTTCTTAAAGAAGGCCTCGTGGACGACGGGGCCGGAGAGGTAGTCAATCATCAGCTGCAAGACAGGCTGGATCTCCTCCTCAGTGTAGCCGGCGTAGTGTGTCAGGGTTTCGTCCTAATCAAGTTAGTATGTTGCGAATAATGTTATGATAGAGTGGACTTACCCAAGCGCCACGCTCAAGAACGAGACGAGCTAGGTACATGGCAGCAGCAGCAACCTGGCTAGGGGGGTGGGCGAGGAAGCGGTGGTCGAGGCAGCCAATCTCCAGGAGGTACTTGCCGAGCGTACGGGTTTGGATGTCGTAGTTGTCGGCCTTTGATATCCGGCGAAGGAAGTTCATGGGGTTAGGGTAGCTCAGGTCGTAGTTCAAGGCAGCAAGGACGAAGCGCTCGGCACTCAGGATTTCCTCTTCGGTAAAACCGTCGTCGGCGACGTGACGGAAGTTCTGTACGTGGGGGGAGAGAACTTCCTCGTACTTGGAGGCGATGAACATGGCGGTGACACCGACAAGCTGGAGACGGTCCAGTTGGACAATCTTGGCGGAGAGGAAGCGGTCGATGATGTTGACAGCAAGGAAAAGAGTCTCGGGGAGGAGGCGGAAGCGAGTGTGGACTTCGAGTAACCAGTCAACGAGAATGCCGCGCATCTTCCACTCGAGCTCGGTTTGGCTCTCCATGTAATCAGGGTTGGCCATGGTCGCGATTTCCAACTCCTTGAGATATTCGAAAATCTCAACCACGTACTCTGAGACCATGAGTGGGTCGTCGACGTCCTCCTTGTCTAGGTCGGGGCCCTTGTAGAAGATTTCTTCGGGTTCTGCGACCTCCTTCTTTGCGCCGTTGACCTGCTTGACCTCCTCGACCTTCTTTTCTTGCGGCTCGACGTTCTCTGCCTCCTCCTCCTCTGCCTCTGCCTCTTCTTCCTTCTTCTCCTCCTCCTCCTCAACCTCCTCCTCCTTGAGCTCTTCCTTGAGCTCCTCCTTGAGCGGCTTCGCGGCGGCAGTGTTGGTGCGCTTCTTGGCGGGCTGATTTGCGAGACCGTTACCGCTAGCTGGGCGCTTCTTCAGGTCTGATCCGGCGTTCTTGTCCTTGGTCTCGAGAATAGAACGCGTCGAGTTGGCTCGCGACGACTTGGTGACCTTGGTGGGCTGTGCTGCTTTTGAGAGCTGGCCCTTGGTGACCAGTGACTTCTTTCCGTCCTTTGCGCCAGCACCAAGGCCGTCCTGCTTGGTGACGTTGCTGACATCACCGAGGGCCGCACGCTTCCGCGTCGCGGCACCGTTCGCGCCCAGGGTAGCGGTTGACTTCTTGGTCTGGAGAGCCTTCTTGGGCACGTCAGCTGCCGACTCGTTCGCGCCCAAGGTGGAAGCCTTTGCACGCGTCAAGCGTGTCGTGGCGGCGTTCTCATCGTTCTCGTTGTTGACGGCACGTTGCCTGAGGGTTCGGGTCTATCGAGACGTGTTAGTGAGACGGATTGAGGTCACCCACGCCCCGCCGCGTCATGGGGGGGAAGACGGGACGAAAGCGGGAAAAGGGCGACAACGTACGGCAGGAGGCATTGCAAGCAATATTATGTATGCTGTTCAAGGCTAGAGAGGTATGCAGGTGCTCGAGTGTATGTGAAGGGTGTAATGGCGGATGTATGGCTTGTTTTGGTACACTGTTTGGGCGTGTTAGCAGAGTTCGGTGGAGCTTCCAGCAGGGCGCGTCTGGCGTGTGCAGGCCGGCAGCATACGAGCATGCAAAGGCGTGGGAGGCATGCACGAGGGTGCGTGGGTGGTGCACGTTGGATGCTCGCGAATGCTGACAGATCTGACACGCTCGATGGGATGCTGGGTGACGGCGACGTGACGGGTGAGAGTGGGAGACGAACCCTTGGAGCGCGACGGAGTGGTAATTGAGTGGACGGGGTAGAGGTCCAGCTACAACGTGCACAAGAAGGGAAGTGGAGAGGTCGAGGGAAGGTGGTGCACCAAGGTGTGTTGTGGGAGGCAGAGAGGGTATGTTGTGTGTTTTGAGCGAGGGCGGCTAGCTTGGCTTCCACGTCCCACGCGCCAAAATCGCATTCGAGGCTGGCAGAGGGCAACAGTGCACGCCCCACAGGCGCGTCTGTGAACTTACCTGCAAGAATCCCGTGACCCAACGCGTTCTGGGAGCCGGTGAGGGAGACGGCGAGCAGATGGCGCGACGCGGAGATGGTGAGAGAGTGGCTCGGAAGGTGCAGCGCAGCGGGCGAGAGGGTAAAATACCGTGTTGTGATGGGGGCAGGAGGGCAGACACCCGTTGTTGCTGGGACATCGCGCCTTGCAGGACTTAGCCAGGAAGCCCGGCGGCCCACCCCGGGTCGCACTAAGCCAACTGCGGCCAGGTTGAGAATTATTCGTGACATGGCCAGCAGCTGCACGCCATCCCGCAGCAAAGCCCAGCAGCCCATTGTATCGCGGCGACGCATCAAAGGCCCTCGGTCACCGCAGCAGAAAAGGATAAGATGCTGCAGCCCCGGATATGTCGCTTCCAGCCCTCGCGGCTGGGCAGGGCGCTGCTGTCTGCCCGCACCTACGCACAGGTCCAAGCCATCGACCTTCAGCCGCCGCCGTCCATACAGCCCGCCGTCGCCGCCGACGCTGGTGTCCTGAAGCAAGAAGGCACTCGGAAGGAGAAGTTCATCCCCCTGCGGACATACAAGCCGAGGACGCCTGGCCTGCGCCATCTCAAGCGGCCCGTGAACGACCACTTGTGGAAGGGACGGCCGTACCTCAAACTCACCATTGCGCGCAAGGGACAGCACCTGGGCGGAAGGAACAACACAGGGCGCGTCACGGTGAGGCATAGGGGCGGCGGCCACAAGAGGCGGATACGCATTGTAGACTACAAGCGCTACCTGCCCGGCAAGCACATTGTGGAGAGGATAGAATACGACCCCAACCGGAGCTCGCATCTGGCCCTCCTCACCCGCGTGGCAACTGGCGAGAAGTCGTACATCGTCGCCGCAGACGGCATGAGGGCAGGAGACGAGGTCGAGAGCTACAGGAGCGGCATCCCCAAGGAGCTCATTGCCAGCATGGGCGGTGGTATTGATCCCGGTATGCTAGCTGCAAAGACGGCGGCGCGGGGTAACTGCCTCCCCATCCACATGGTACCGCTCGGCTCGCAAGTCTACAATGTCGGCTCCAAGAATCAGGGCGGGGGTGTCTTCTGCCGCAGTGCAGGCACATATGCCATTATTGTGAACAAGGAAGAGGTGGAAAAGGGCACCAACACAGAGATTAAGCACGTCATCATTCGATTGCAGAGTGGTGAAATTCGCAAGGTCAGCGCCGACGCATGCTGCACCATTGGCGTTGCTAGCAACCCTCAATCGCACTTTGCATCTCTCGGAAAGGCTGGACGTTCACGGTGGCTAGGAAAGCGACCCGAAGTCCGTGGTCTTGCCATGAACGCAGGTCAGTACCCCATTCACTCTAGTCACCATTCACAGTTCCCTAACGCTCCACAGCCGATCACCCCCACGGTGGTGGTCGTGGTAAGTCAAAGGGTAACGTGCACCCCGTCAGCCCATGGGGAACTCCAGCAAAGGGAGGTTACAAGACAAGGCACAAGAGGAACAAGCATACCTTCCTTGTTCAGGACCGACCTCGTAACCAGGGAAAGCGCAGGTCCAAGTAAGCAACGACCTGTATACCTACACCCTAGTTCACATTGTATCATAACTCACAATAGCGTCATGCTTCATGCCTATGAATGTACAATGCTAGACACAAACGTGATTCTTCTCAACAAACTTCAAAAGCTTCTAACTGCAGCAAATGGCTTCATATCTCCCAGGGTCGCGCACACCTGTCCTGTGCTAATAGCTCTGCTTACAGCGCCAGCTTCCAGGCTGGCAGATCATCTTTACTACCGGCACTCTGCTGAGGCACTATGCCAATCTCCCCTAGATTTTTCGACGTTGATTCAATTACGATTCACGTCTTGTCAGATTGCACGATCCTTGCCATGAATCGGCTGTACTTTCGGGCGCATTCACTCTGGGTCGCTTACAGCCTCATCATGACTCAAGAAGACTCTTGCAGACGACTGCGACTGTAAACAACATGATATCGCCGACTAACGTGACCAAACATTCCGTGTACGTGACGATACCTAGGTAGGGATGAAACACTCGGAAGAACGGGTAGATCTGCACTCTCACACGGTCGAAACGGATACATATCCGTTCAATTTATGATTACTACTGGTGCGACCAGGAGACGCGCCGAGATCCTGGTCTAGCACCAACCGTGCCAGACTTATGGGATGACACAAAGATGCTTCGCGTAGATCGGTCGCATCAGCATCTCTTGGGCCCAAACGAAGCCCCACATTGCTGCGTCTCACGCACCTGCATAACAAAGCCGTATGTATATGCTTGCCTTACTAATGCGTCAAATGCGGCACGGCAAGGGACCAAGAGAGGCATCTCTTGGTAGGCAACGTAGGGCTGTCGTTGTAAAGAAGTAGGCAATACGATTGCTAGCTACTGAACTGCCAGCGGGGCGTCCTGGTGGTAATCCGGTGGGCAGGTCGGGAGATCCGCTAGAATTAGTCCAGATGTTCAATGTGTGCATGACACGCTTGGGGAAGCACGTCTTGCGGACGACCATGCAGGCGGAGACCATACGGGATAACGCTTGTCAGCCATGGGCTATTCAACTTTCATTAGCCTGCAGAGCTCCATCTTCTTGCTCTTACATCACCCTACTTTGCGACACGCGTAGTGCTCGTACTAAATCGTTGATGCCTACCAACGCATGCACCAGGTCCCTTTCAGTCACCACGATACCCTGGACTGAAGCAACCGTTATACCGCCGACGTGATATTTGGTCTGGACTTTATTCACGAGCCATAGGCTTTGCTGGCGTTTGGATCCTATTAATCTGCCTAAGCCGTGCTTACGCGGGGGGGAAATTCGTCTGGCCCAGCGCCCATCATCGTCGTCCAAGAGCACCAAAACACACATAGCCGCCACGAGAACATGTCACGCAACGGGTCTGAATCGCCGGACGAGAGTTTCTTCAACGATTTGTCTCGACGAACACAAGATTCAGACCACGCAAAGGAGCAGGACACGCAACAAGAAAACCCAAGTAAGGCTAAGAGGATCGCATGCGTCCTGTGTAGGAAAAGGAAGCTGCGATGTGACGGTGCCCGACCGACATGCTCGACGTGTAAACGACTGTCGCATGATTGCGCATACGATGAAGTCAGGAAGAAAAGCGGGCCGAAGCGTGGTTATGTGAAGCTGCTCGAGCAACGGCTGCGTAAGTGGGTGCATTCAGCCCGCGGCTATTTGTACTAACCTACTCTTTCCAGAACAAGTCGAGACCTTGCTCAAGACTCAAGACACGACCGATACGGGCAAAAACGCAACGTATCAGGATTACGCATCCGCATATGTCGCGAACACCATAAACTCCGCACTACCGAATGCTAGCAATTCTCCGAATACTCGAGCAGCTGCCCCCACACGGACCAGCGGCTCACAGGCGCATGATGCACCACCATTTCAGAATGCTGGAGCAACTGGAAAAGACGCAGGACAGTCATGGGATATGATAGGGCTCGGGCTAGAGGAACCTCTGCCACCACAAGAAGTCACGGAAGAATTGTACAAAGGCGTTGTGTTTCGTTCAAGAAGGATGTTGCTAACACACGGCAGATACCAAATCTACTTTTCCAAAATCCATCCTACAACGCCTCTCATACATAGACCACGATTTATGGCCGCCTTGAATCTCGCCCCACACATGCGGCCACCGATTTGCCTGCGATACATCATGTGGACTCTCGCAGCATCAGTCGCCGACAAATACGAAGGGCTTCAGCACCACTTCTATCAACGAGCGAGGAAATACGCACAGTTGGACGAGCTGAGAGGGCATGGAGAGTCGACCGTTTCGATTGCTCATTGTCAGACATGGGTCTTGACATGCACGTACGAGTTCAAGCACATGTACTTCCCAAGAGCATGGATGTCGGCCGGTAGAGCCGTGCGGCTTGCGCAAATGATGCAGCTTCATCGCTTGGATGGGGTGGGTCTGGATGTGAAACACTGCCTGCCTCCGCCGAAAGATTGGACGGAAAGGGAGGAACGGCGGAGGACATTTTGGATGTCTTTCTGTGTCGACCGTTACGCAAGTATTGGCACTGGCTGGCCAATGACTATTGATGAACGAGACGTAAGGAGGAGCAAGCTAAGCCTGTCATGTGCAAACGAAACTAACATAATCACAGATCATGACCAATTTACCAGCAAGCGAAGAAGCGTTTGAGAAGAGCATGCCAATGCCTACAGGGTCATTGGAGCAAGTCCTACAACCCAATGGCGCGTCGAGTCTTCAAGCATTCGGGGGGATCGTTTTGACAGCGGCAATGTTCGGCCGCAATCTACTCCATCTCCATCGGCCTGGACCTGACGACAATGACGACGATATCAATGGTGGGTTCTGGAGTCGCCACCGTGGCATCGAGCACATACTTCTCCAGACATCCTTGGGCCTACCTGATCATCTGCGGCTACCCTATGGTCTTGCAGATCCCAACGTCGTGTTCACCAATATGTGCATCCATACTTCAGCCATTTGTCTTCATCAAGCGGCAATCTTCAAAGCAGACAAATACCGACTTCCATCCAGCGTCAGCAACGAAAGCAAGATTAGATGCGTGACAGCAGCAGCGGAGATTGCTAGCGTTATGCGATTGATCAGCCACATGGATCTTGGCGCAGTAAGTTGTCATGAGACGGAGTCGAACGTGCAGCCTGGATTGACTTGACTAGATGAATCCTTTCATGTCTTTCTGCGTCTACGTGGCAGCAAGAGTGTTTGTCCAGTACCTCAAGACCCGACCAAAAGATCAACAAATGGGTTCTTCTTTACAATTTCTACTGCAGGCCATGGGTGCTCTCCGTCGGAAGAACCCACTTACAGATTCATTTTTGGCTCAATTAGACCTCGACTTGGAAAGCGCTGGCATCGAGGGCATGGGACGAAATGCCTTTATGACGCCGACAAGCACAGCGAGTCAGAATCTCGAGTCTCTCCAGGGAGTGAGTGATAGAATTGGCGATCGATATCGAGTTCCAGTCAGCGGATGCACATCGTAAGTTTGCCGACCATTTTCCCTCAACAGCCTATCGCCGTCCCAGTCTGTTCTGACCCTTCATGGCGTAGTCCGGTCGTCAACGTGTCGGATTCACAGAGTTCAACGACACCCATGCATACATTTGGAAATGAAGAGCCAGCGACTACGGCTCCAGCGGCGAGCACACAGTACTCCAATAATACACCAGGGCCACCATTCCATCTCTCCAACATAAACAGCATCGACCTGCATACACAAAACGCGTCTTTTATGGCGCCTCAGGCCTCGTCACGGGCAGATTTCGGTAACGGAGGAAGTCATGATTTTACCCCCGGCGGTTTTGCTTTCCACGACGGAAACGAGATGGATCTCTCTGGAGGGGACAGGAGCGTCGACCACGCAAGCCCTGCGACAGTAAGTTCACAATCACGTGGCGGCTCGACATCCCATTCTTCCTATTCACCCGGCCAGCCAAACAACAGCCGCCTTCCATATCGGGCATCACCAAAGATGCCGTACTCTGGCATGCAGCCTGCCGCTACTACTGCCTTTTCCAGCGTCATGCCGGCCCGTTCGGCCTATGCTGCCAACACCTTTGGCACCTCTGGTCATGTAGGGAGCGAGGGTTTCAGCGACACATTTGCGATGGGCAATGAATGGGACTATGCGGCACTTAATGCTGGGACGGGAATGACGCCAATGGCGGATGCGTCGTGGGACTCGATGCTAGAAAGTGTGACGATGGGATGGGATTCAGTCGGCCACACACACGACGGGCAAAGACATGCGTCTGGCGCAAGATGAGCATGTGCACAGATTGGGGACGGGAAACGATGACTTGGCGCTTTTTTGTTGTAGAGCTAGATACCCACTTTCGCTTTGGATTGTTTTCGGCCTTGGGGACACGTCTGCTGCAAAGTGGAATGCCGTGGCGGATCTATGTCGCTTTCATGGTAGGGTTGCTTTCGTTGGATGGTTTCGTCACTCAATACTCGTCGCGCTGCTAGATGGAACCACTGTTTGTTTCAGGGACACACGGCCCACAGTCGAAACGCATGGCTTGGATGCTTTTTGGCAAAAGCCAAGTATGTGATGAGTCGCGGACGTCGGTGGTGGACAGAGTTAAGCTCGAATTGAATAGCGCGAACGCATAGACGCGGTGGAGACGCATCTATCCGGCCAATGTGCTCGCGGTGCATTATTGATTCGCATTCCAGACGACGATTGCTCGACACGGAGACGCTGAAGATGCGGGGACGATGCGGCTGAGCAGGGATGCCTGGGTGGGAGCGGTCAGGACGTCACACCCTCAGTTGCCATGGGAAACCAGCGAATAGCGACAGGCTACGTGCAGCACCTCAACCACACGCCCACCGCTTATCTGTCGCGTTGGAGGGTGCAGCTGCCTTCCTATTCTTCGTGCATCGTTTACTTGACCCGCCTCTCCAATCCACGGCCCGTCACGCTGACGTTCAACCACGGCCACTTTGCACGGGACAAATAGAGCAGTAAACACGGACACGAGCGCGCATCCAGCATGTTCGCACCCAAGGAACGGGAAGGCGCCTCGTCGCCAGGGCCAGGAGCGTACTACTCGCCATCGCAAATGAGTAAGGAACAGCGAGGGAGGTGCAGCTGGACGGGGAGACTGACTTTTGGCGTGTAGAGAGCTATCTCCAAGACCTACGCACAAATCGCCCCGCCCGCCCGACCGGAGCCCGTCCTGCACCTGCACATTTCAATACATGGTCCAGCCGATCGAACAACCGGCTGTCCGACTCGTCCGGCGTGTCTCCGCTGCAGCGCACCTTTACAGATCCCGTCATGGACGCCGATGGCCGCCCTTCCTCCTCGCACGAGCCCAAGTCGCATAACCGCAATGCGTCCAAGGCTAGCCTCGAAGACATGCGGAAAGGCCCGGGAAGGCCCCTGGTACCAGCGCCGCGCGGACGGGAGCATTCACGATCGGATTCGCAGCCGCGCACGTCGAGCATGATATACCGCCAAAGCGAACAGCGACAGGCCGAGCAGGACGAAGCCCGCGCCATACGCATCTCCATGGAGGATCTAGATCTTGCACAAGAGGGGAGGATATACGAGGCGGCACGAGACGAGGCGGCCGAGCTGGTCTGGAAGCATTGCAATCCTCACGCCACAGAGAACAATCCGAATGCGCCCTACTCCTATCCCGGCCTGGCCAGCAAGGGTAGTGCGCAGAGGAGTCGGAGCGTCGAAGCGAAGGATCAGGATCTGCAACGGGCCAATTCCAAGTTGCGGAAGCGACATTCAATGGGGAGCGCCGCCTCAGGGAGCAGGAGTAGCAGCCTACAAAGCAACGGCAACGGGCCTGGAGGAAACACCGACACATCTGTCGCTGCCACCTCGGACTCCAAGAACAACAAGGGCGAGTCGCCAGCACTAGCCAAAGCCATCTCGGATCTGCCCGACTTCAAGCAACGGCGGAGAAGCAGCGGCCCTAGACGCACCACTAGTGGGAGTCTATTCCAGAATCCAAACGACCACATCTACGAAGAGCCCGAAGAAGAGGCACCGCCTGCTCCCGCACCTACACCCGCCGCCGCCGAGCCACCCAAGTCAGACAAGTTACCGCTAGGAATAAGACGTAATCCCTTCATGCGCTTCCAATCCATCAAGGCCAATCCGATGGTCCGCTCAAACACCGATCCTGCTATAACCACGAAGCGCTTCGATCGCTATGAGATACAGAAGAACCCTCCTACTCAGTCGCGGAACGCAGCCTACACGTTGAATCCCGCCCAAGTAAAGGCTGCTGAGAATGCAAGGGCAAAGGCTGACGCTGAGAATGTGCCCGAGGTGAAGATGAAGGATGGAAAGGAGATAAGAAGTGATGAGCTGCGTGCTGCTACCGGATTCCGCCTCAAGGATCGCAGTCCGAAGCTGCCCACTCCCACCGCTGTCTCTGATGCCCCAGGCCGGCCCATCGTCTCTTTCAAAAAGGACTGGAACGTCATCGAGATGAAGGAAGAAATTTCGGCCGTTCCCGATCTCACACCACGTCCTTTGAGCCCGTCCAAACCTAGTCCACCTTCCCTCCAGCATGCTGCAACAGCTCCTGGCGCTCCTACCGCAGGCCTAGCACCAGATGTGCCCAAACGAAACACTACACCACGACCGACTTCTGTTCCCGAGATAAAGGTTGCTGAATCTTCTACCGGTCTAGCACCGGAAATTCCCAAGAGGAACACCACCCCAAGGCCACCTTCCGTCCCTGAAATCAATGTTGCTGAAGCTCCTAGCGGTCTAGCCCCCGAGATACCCAAACGAAACACCACCCCAAGGCCACCTGAGGTCCCCGAGATCAGCCTGTCTTCTGGTCAGGCTGCCCCATCGCCGCGAATTGGCAATGTCGACAAGCCTACTATCAGTATCTATGAAGAATCTCCAGCACCAGTGCGACCCCTTCCACTTGTCAGTTCGTTGAGAAAGGGCAAGATTCCAACTCGTCCTTCTGTGACTCCTATCCCTACCATAAACGCCCCCGACTCTTCTCCCGCGCGTTCCCGGACTACACCGTCGCCACCTATTCCTTCAATCTCCGTCTCTGGGACACCATCGATTTCTGTCAATGGCCCTCCCAGTAGAGGCTTTCGTAGGCCGTCTCCAGCTCCTACACCGCCTGTCCCGAGCATTTCAGTCAACGAGTCCCCTGTTTCCAATCGAGGTTCAAGATTCCACGTTCCACCCACCCCGAGCATTTCTGTCAACGAATCCCCGGCTCCAAGCCGAGGATCGAGGAATAACGCCCCTCCTCTCCCCAGCATATCAGTGAGTGAGACGCCTGCGCTGAGAAGAGGATCTACCGCGCCCTCTATCAATGTTACCCACGACGTCCCGACCATATCTGTCAATGATTCCTCCGCCTCCACTCGTGGACGAAACAACAACGTTCCTTCAGTCAACGTGAACACTCCAAAATTTGGGCCCGCGGCTTCCACTCGGCCACTGCCAGTTCCAAACGCGGGCAACAAATCCCACAGCTACAACGGCACTAGCAACAATCGTTCCCACTGGACGCCGACTACTGTTCGCACCGGTGCTCTCTGCACTCAATGTGCCCTACCCATTGCCGGCCGCATCGTATCAGCAGCAGGCTCTCGCTTCCATCCCGAATGCTTCGCGTGCTACCAATGCGGCGAGCATCTCGAATGCGTAGCCTTCTACCCTGAGCCGTCCAACAAGCACGCCGAACGTGTCTCGCGCATCCGTGCCCGACTCTCTGGCCAAGACATCCCCTACCTCCCCACTCACCCCACAGCCGACGACATGGCGCGCCTCGAGTATGACGACGGCACCGACGAATCCGCACGTTTCTACTGCCACCTTGATTTCCACGAGCTCTTCTCCCCGCGCTGCAAGAGCTGCAAGACGCCCATTGAAGGCGAGGTCATTGTCGCTTGCGGCGCCGAATGGCACGCCGGTCACTTTTTCTGTGCACAGTGTGGCGACCCGTTTGATAGCACTACACCTTTTGTGGAGAAAGATGGGTATGCTTGGTGTGTTAACTGTCATACGCATCGGTACAGTACCAAGTGCAAGGGCTGTCGGAAACCGGTTACCGATACGGTTGTCAAGGCGCTGGGGGCAGAGTGGCATGTGGGTTGCTTTGTTTGTGTGGTAAGTCCTTGATATTTTTTTTCTCCTTATTTTTTTTGGACTGTTTTAATGAAGATTGGTCACTAACTTTTCCTCGCTGTAGACGTGCTCTGGTCCGTTTGAAGACGGGAGGTATTTCCTCCGTGGCGAGACGCAGGATCCAGTTTGTGTGCGGTGTGAAGAGCGGAGATTGAAGGCTTGATGCAGTCACTTGGTGGCAAGAATCATTATAAGAAGGAGAGGAGAAGGAAAGCGTCTGGGCTGGCCCTGGCTCGGTTCGCTCTTCTCACTATAGAGGATATATTAATCACGCATGTGCAACAGCCTCTTTGTCATGTATACTTGCATCATGCGACATATGGACCGTTTATTTGACCTTGGCATTGCAGGCGGGATGGAAAAAAAGGCGCTGTCATCAAAGGCGTTTAGTGGATAGCGTAGCAGTTACAATGCCGTCATTATTAAACGTCAATCATACCAAGTCGAAACAAAGTCGGCAGTAAAAAAACCCCCCATAAACAAATATAATATATAATATGTCTATAGCAAACATTCCAGTTTTAACCAAAGTAAAAAAAAAAGAAGACATATTCGTACAAATACAAAAGATACCTTTCTGACAATCGGTCATGGATCTGTCTGTCTTGCCAGCGCAGACAAAAGGCAAGACGGAGGCAAGGCAGAGTAAGTAAGCAAGTAAGCAAAGTACCCAGACTACACATACCTACTCACACACTTACTCACACTCTCTCCCAAACCAATTTTAATTACCCACATGCAGTCCATTTGCGATCCAAAGACAAACAAACAAACACCGCTTTCCCACCCTTTCCTTTTCCTCGCCATGCTGATACATGTAACCTTCACCGCCCACACACACACACACACACCTGACTATGCAACCTAGATGACTGACTCCTCCCGCTCTACATTTGGTCTCCAGAATGACAAGTTCGTTTCTTGACGACGATGGGTGAAAGCAAAAGCGGAAAAGGAAGAAAACAACCGCCCCCGCCATTCTTGGACCGTTCGACCCAGGGTAGTAGATGTGAATGATGCTAACAAAGTACGAGTCGCACAAGGGCGAACTAAAAAGAAGAAGATAAATTGGCAGGCAGGCAGGCAGGCAGGCAGGCAGGCAGGCAGGCAGGCAGGTGAACAAATGACCCAGGCAAAGTGATGGCGTGTCCGTCTGTTTGAAAAAAAAAAAGAACGAAGCAAAAAATAGGTCTGAAATGAAAGATGCAAGGACATGATATGCCGCCCTCACATACAAAGCGTTGTGGTAAGAATGTTTTTCTTCCTCTTCTTCTTCACTCGCCATGACCAACCCCATTCTCCCCATTTACGACATTGCGAAACCGTTCAGGAGCCGGGCTCGACTTCTTAACGGGCGGATCGAGGATGGTAGGACTAGAAAGGGGTTCCAAGCTCTGCACGGGTGGAAAGACGGGCGTCTCGGACATGTGGTGACTGGACAGTGGTCTTATGCCGTCGTGTTTCGAGGGCGCGGGAATGGGGTCTGGGAGCATTTGGGCGGGCATCTGGGATGAGGGCGAGGGCGCTATGCGCATGGGGGCTGGAGCGGGAGACGACATTGTTGTTGGGAGCGGGGCTGGCGAGCTATGCTTCGTGGGGGAGAAGGAAGGGCGGTGGGCAGAGGAAGGCGGAAAGGAGGAGTGGGGGCTGTTGAAGTTGAAGCTTGGGGGGAGGCCGTTGTTGTGCCGGGGTGAGGCCACGGGGGAGTGCTTTACTGGTGAGCCGCCTGCGCCTGCTGCTGAGGCTGGGCGGCTGAAGCTGCGCGAGTAGGGTGCGGGTTGCGGTGGGCCAAAGGGATTAGAGTTGAAGGGGTTGGGGCCACCAAAGGAACTGCCGTTTTGCTGTGGTTGCGGCATGTGCGAACCCTTGGTTGGACTGCTGGGTATCCTCTGGAGATTGTAAGGTGGAGGTGAGGATGTAGGGGATGAGTGACGGGGTCGTATTGGCGACGACATGCTGCCGTTTGCGCCCTTTGTTGGCGATCCGTACGCGGCCTCTGATCTCTGTATGCCAGGCGGACCGAGAGCTTGACCCCTAGGAGACAGGCTTGGTCCATCGACCCAAGGTTGTGCGGGGTGCATAGACGGTTGGAAGGCTTGTGGAGCAAACGATTGCGGCGCTGGTATTTGGATTGAGTCAAGTCCGGAAGATGCGGCACCATTTGTTCGCACTTGGTTGGACGAGGGGGGTGATTGTGATGTTAGGCGCAACTTGAGAGACTGGGGTTTTGGTTGATCCGTGTCTGCCTCTTTGCGTTTGCAAGAAGTGCAGACAAACACGAACTTGGGGTCCTCGGTCTGATCATCCGTGATTCCATGGCACTTCATATGTTGCCAGACGTTGCACTTCTCACATGATATCTGAGGCGTGTCGTCGTTCTGTCAATGTTAGCATTGAATAGAAAGAGCTGGGCCAGGGAGCCTACCAAGTTGGAACCATATTTGCCGCACTTTTCGCAATCAAAGAACCAATCCTCCTCTTCATTCAGTCTTTTAAGATCGCTTTCGTGCTTCTTCATCATGGCTTTCAGGTGTCGCTCTGATAGCCTCGCGTTGTTTGAAGCCAGCTTCTGTTCGTTTTCTTGTAGTTTGCGCAGCTCCTCTTCTTTCAGGATCTTGGCAGTCTCCCGCTCCTTGAGCCGCTGCTCGCGCGTCATCCTCCGGGAATCCTGTGCCTCCTCCAGCTTCTTTTGCTTCTCTTGCTCGGCTTTGGCCATGGCCAGCTCCTCCTGCCTCTTGCGTTCTGCTGCCTCGGCCTCCTCAACCTCCTTTTGCTTCTCAAGACGGGATGAAATTCGGGATGAGCGCTTGGCCATGGCGAGCTTTTGCATGTTTTCCAGCTCCTTCATCTTGCGAGCCTGCTTCTTGGCTTGCTCTTCAGCCAGGGCCTCCATGACAGGAATAACATCCTCCTGGAGACGCTTGTATAATATCTTCTCGTTTGGATCTCGGCTCTTCCGAATACTGTTCATGTACTCCTGGTAATCTTGCAGGGTGACGCAAAGGCATTCCCACTTCCTGCCCCCAAAGCCATCGTCTGCTTCTTCCGATTGGTCGTTCGTTGCTTGCTCCTCCTCAGCAGTCTCTTCGGGCTCGGGGGTGAGCACCCTTTGCCGCTTGCTTGCCCGTGAGCCTCTCGACTTCTTTGGCTTCGGCTTGGATTTGGTCTTGGTGGGTTCGGGAGGAGGCGGGGGATCCGTCATTCGGTACATGCGATTGTCGTCAAGAATAAAGATGGACCTCTCCTGTGAGTCCCAGCCGGTGGGCTCCATGCGCTAGAGTCGGCGTTAGCCATGCTCCACGTAGCAAGGTAATGTGGTGCTTACCCAGAGCGTCTGCTCGCCATCTGTCGCAGCTATTCTCTCTCTTATTGTGTTTGGGTTGTTGAGCGTCCACACGGACAGTTGCTGTAGCACGCGTATCTTTGTAAAAACGTCGAAATGGTTGAATTTGAGGGGCTCCTCGTCCTCGCCATAGGGGTTTCGGGCGGGCGCCTTGGCGACATACTGCCGGCGGGTGTATTCATCGAAAATCTCGGGTCTGGCATCGGGTTAGCGGGCTCGCGACATGCGCAATGGCAGAGACGTACGTGAGGCCCTTGTGTGACGACACATGCTTCAGCAGCGCTAGACCAATCTGTGCCAGTTTCTCAGAGGGCTGGGGCTTGAGGCATTCGGATTCCAGTTCCTGGACGTTTGTCAGCACCGATTCAGACGAGCACACGTCGCCGCAGCCTCGGTGAAGTTGGGCGCAAGTTGATGTACCTCGATGTCAAGGTCCTTGTCGATCTTGACCGCATCGCCGAACAGACTGATGTACTGCGCCAAGTTCGCAAACTGCCACATATTGCGCAGTTTCTGCAGTGTGCTTGGCTCCTCGGCAGCTGCTTCGACCTCCATTTCGTCGGCGGCGCGTTTTCGAGACGGCATGGCTGCGATGCCTCGCGTGCGGCGACGCGTGCAACTAGCGGTGCGAGGACGGCGAGAGTATGAGGGGATTGGCGGCCAACTTGTATATTCAGGTAGCGATGAAGGATGTCGTGGTCGTGGTCGTCGGTCGTCGCGTGGTCAAGGCGGTGATGTGAGAGCGGCTCTACCACTTTGGTGTAGAGAGCACGAAGTCGCGACGGTGAATCGGAAACCCGCCTTACCGCTTTCGGTTTCTCCCGCGGATCTTGCGCCAGGTTTAGGGGAGCCTCAAGCGGTATGGTGGCTGCTCGATCGATGACCCCTACGCCTATGACACACGTGTGACGATTGTAAGCTGGCGTCTAGGTAGGAGTGATTGTTTTCATCATGAGTGCTGTTGATTTTTTGTATTTTTATATTTGTTAGCTAACTATTGTATGCTGTCCACTGTACTTCCAAGGCTGAGCCGTGTTTGTGCGAACATGTCCGTTTGCCAAAAAAAGTCGGGTTCAAAGCGAGACGGATCAAGCTGCGTCACATTTCATATCTGTCAAAATAAAGAGGATTTTCACGCGAAATGATCATTACGCGTTGGGCCCGAGGATGACGACCCAAGACTTATTTACAGCGGGTGGGTGGAAACTCGGCTGAATATCACATCCGGCCACGTCAGCCACGCAAGCACGCGCCACAGCTGTGTGGCTGAAAAGTGGAGTGCCAGGGGCATCTGCATATTGCCCAGCAGCATAGTCAGCCGTAAGCTGTTTCGGCGTGTCAACGGCTATGTTGGTTCTTGGTGTGCGCGAGACCACAAGTGCAAGGAGGACTTTAGCGCAGGAGGGCATCGTGTGTAGCCGTGCAGTAGGGACAACAAGCCCGCCCCAGGTACCTGACAAGGCGTTGGACTAAAAATACATCAACCCTCACCACGGGTATACCTACATGTCCGTTCCTGCGGAGTCCAGCCCTAGCCTAACCGTCTTAGCAGTCGGCGTCGTCGGATCCTTGTTCAGCGTGGCTCGCTCAGGGCTGCGGGTCAGCGCCGCCATCCCGCTGTTCTTGAACCACTGCTCGTAAACTTTCCTATATACACAACAAGCGCCCTTGAAATCCTGCGCTCAGCTTACCTCTCCCACCGACGCCTGTTTCCGCCGTGCCTACCGTTCCACCCTCGCTTATCCGCTATTCGGACCCTGCATGATCGCGCGATAGCCCATCGAGAGAGCTGAAGCTGGGTCAGATGCTGAGTTCCAGGCCGTAAGCCAGACAGGACGCTCCAATGTCCTACCCAGATCCCAACCACAGCCGACCACATACCGACCAGTCAATACCTTTGCAAGACCTCAATCGCCCGCCAGACGACCCAGACAATCCCGCCCCCCACCAGCACAGGCGCACGCTTAGCGACCGCGGGCGCAATCTGCTCAGACAGACGGGCGCGATAGCAACAGGAGGACACTTTCGAGATGCGCAGTACTCTCCCATCGCCGAGGTATCGCCCAGCCCCACGCGATATGCGCCCCGCCCACAGATCAACACCAACGTCGCTCCCGCAAGCAACAGCATACGGACGATAGAAGATGACGGGCCTGGCTCGCCCTTGGACGCGAGCGCATTCCAGAATGCCATCGGCTTTGGTATGGGCATCGAGTTCCAGGGCAACACATCACCACCCATGCCCATGCCAGGGTCGCAAATGTCATACACACCCTACGAGCACGAGTCCTATCCCCAAAGATCAACCTCGGAGGACCAGAGCTACTTTTCTCCCACCTACGACGATACCGCCCGCCTGACAGATCCGCGCCACCTCCAGCCCATAAGCGGAGCCGCAGCCCCTTCCACTCCAATCGAGCAGGACCGCTCTAGTTTCCAGAGCGTGCGCTTTCTCAGTCCGGGAGATGCCTCGCCAGGTGCACGCCTTGGCGACGATATTGGACAGGCCGAGGCTGCGACTGGCAACTCGAGAGATTCACGAGGGAGGAGCCGATCCCTATCGCCTGGTCAATTTGGTTCGCCTCTGCATCGAGCTGGAACCATCATGCGGAACATGTCCCAACGTGTTGTCAATGTTACCAACGATTCCTCGGTTGCCGAACGAACGATAAGAAGAAAGTCGTCGGTGCGCCACGCCCGCCTTCCCGGTCCTCCGCCATTTCCAGCATTACAAGAGTACGCCACGGATGGCCCAACATCGCCCGTTCCATCCACACCAATAGAGAAGCCACCTTCGCCTGTCGTTTACCAAAGAACGCCAAGTTGGCAGCGCCCTCCAAACCCTTTGCGTGGGAAAAGCCTGGGCATCTTCCCTGCCGACAGCAAGGTGAGGATCAAGCTATGCGATCTGTTGGTGCATCCCGTCACTGAACCGCTGCTTCTCGTACTCATTGTCATCCAAACCATCCTCTTGGCCGTCGATGCACGCGACAAGGCCGAGTACAACCCCGACCACAGGAAAGATATTTCCAAGTTCACACCTATCGATTACGCATTGCTAGTTCTCTTCGTCGTATACACAGTGGAAATCATCATTCGCATCATAGTGTCTGGATTCATTATCAATCCTGTCGAGTACAGTACCATTAACCGTCAGATTGGGTTAAGAGAAGCTGTCATGAACAAAGCAGACCAGATCTTCGGCGGGTTTCAGCGGCAGCCATCGCAGAGAAGAAGCGGTACCAACACGGACCCTACCCGAGACCCCCAGCAGCCTTCAGTACTGCGCACCTTTACTACTGCACAGATGCACCCAGATGTTGGTCTAGACGATGCACGTCAACAACAACGTGTTCGTCTGGCGCATCGCGCCTATCTGAGGCATTCCTTCAATCGGACTGACTTCGTGGCGGTAGTCTCATATTGGATCGCCTTTGTTCTGGGTGCATGGGGTATCGACAATAGTCGGGTGATTCTTGTTTTCGATATGCTGAGCTGTTTGCGTATTATCCGTCTTCTGAATCTCACTAGCGGTACCTCGGTAAGTTCTGACGTCTGCTTGGCTTTGACAACGACATTAACCATCCTCAAGGTCATTCTCCGGAGTTTAAAAAAGGCTGCACCGTTGCTGGTCAATGTAGCCTTTTTGATCGGTTTTTTCTGGCTCCTTTTCTCAATAGTCGGCGTCCAAAGCTTCAAGTCAAGTCTCAGAAGAACCTGCGTATGGATAGACCCAGAGGGCGTCCAAAACTTTACAAACTCGGGCCAATTCTGCGGCGGGCAATTGAGGAATGAGCCAGGAAACATACCCGAGGGATACATACCTGCTCCGGGCAGACCGGCAGGGCCTGAAGACGGTAAAGGCTTCCTATGTCCAAAGGGCTCATTGTGTATCGAGAGCGACAACCCGTTCAACGATACAAAAAGCTTCGACAACATTCTTCAATCGCTCGAGCTAGTCTTCGTGATCATGTCATCAAACACCTGGTCTGATTTGCTCTACACTGTAGCGGATACTGACTACCTCATCAGCTCTCTGTTCTTTATCGTTGGGATGCTCATCTTGAGTTTGTGGCTGATCTCGTTGTTGATCGCTGTCATCACCTCTTCATTCCAAATCATCCGTGAAGAGAGCAAGACCAGTGCGTTTACTGGCGAAGAGATCAAAGAAGAGGATGCCGATGATAGCGGAGAGAAGCAGCGCGTCAGCACTCTCAAACGTTTCTACGACAAGACCAGATGGGCATGGGTATTCGTGATAGCGTTTGGGCTTGTTGCCCAGATGATGAGAAGCGCCAAGATGAGCCACTTTCGAAGCACTTTCATTGACGCCACCGAAACTATCGTAACCCTCATATTGTTTGTGGAAATTATCATCCGGTTCATCGTCGATTGGAGACACTTCTTCAGGAGCAAGCGAAACATTGTCGACCTCATGATTGCCATCATTACGGTGATCATTCAGCTACCAGCCATCAAGACCGCGCATAACGGCAAAGCGTACGCTTGGTTGACCATCTTTCAGATCCTTCGTGTCTACCGCGTTGTTCTGGCTGTGCCAATGACACGCGATCTTATTGTGTGTGCTTTTGCCTGCGTTCTGGGGAGCTTCTGCTAACTGCTTATTAGATGATCGTGTTCGGAAATGCTGGTGGTCTGCTCAACCTTATTCTCTTCGTGTTCCTTCTCACCTTTCTCGCATCCATCTTTGCTTCGAAACTCTTCCGGGGCGAGATCCCCGAAGAAGACGACGGAGAGACGGTCCGGGTGCCATTTTTCGACATCTACAATTCCTTCCTTGGCATGTATCAGATTTTTTCCAGTGAAAACTGGACTGAAATCTTGTACAACGTCACCTCATTCCAGAAACCGTACGGTATATCTTGGATAGGGGCATCATTCTGTATTCTGTGGTTCATTTTTGCCAACTGTAAGCCGAAAAGCCGTGTTTTAGAGTTGAGATACTAATCCCTTTGCAGTCATCGTCCTGAACATGTTTATTGCTGTCATCCAGGAGAATTTCGATGTTTCCGAGGACGAAAAACGGTTGCAGCAAGTCAAGGCGTTTCTTCAACAAAAGGAGGATGGACTGACTTCATCGACTGGGTATGTAACGAGAGATCTTCAGAACTATATCGGCCGCTTACCCACTATAGCAACCTGTCCCTCTCATCCATCTTCAAGCTTGGCCAGGCACAACGTCGTGATCCTCTGGATTATGGCTCTGCCGCTACAGAAATGCTTCTCAAAGACGCTGTTGTACGAGACTTTCTCGACGAAGGTGATGGCAATGAAAGTCCTCGCGATGAAGACCCTCGACCTGGAATTCGTCCTGCAAAGACTGTAGCGGGATCCGGAATCATGTCCACCATGTGGCAACGATTCTTACGCCGCATTGTCCACCGTGAGCCAAATCCATTCTACGCACCATTGGACTTCGGTCGCGCATACGAGGACCTTGATCCCAGAAGCATGGCGAAAGAAGTAGTTTCAGCAACAGAAAGGCGAAAGAAGGCGCAGCGTGAGTACCTGCGCAACCACCCGAACTATAACGTTTCACTGTTCATGTTTCCTGTTCACAATCCGATACGTAAGCTATGCCAACGTATCGTAGGCCCTGGCCGGGGCGGCGACCGCATCGAAGGAGTCGCACCATCCGTTCCCATTTGGTATGCATTCTCGGCATTCATATATGCAGCAATCATTGCTATGGTGCTGCTGGCATGCATAACCACGCCGTTGTACCAACGAGAGTACTTTATGAGTCATGAGTTCAGTGTCAGAAACTGGTTCGTGTGGGTAGATATGGGTTTCGCTATTCTCTTCAGTGCCGAAGCTCTCATAAAAGTCATCGCTGATGGTTTCTTCTGGACTCCAAACGCCTACTTTCGCGGCTCCTGGGGCTTTATTGATGGGATCGTGTTGATCACTCTTTGGGTCAATGTTGGCACATCCTTCCTGAACGAGGGTCAGGTCACGCGAACCGTGGGCGCCTTCAAGGCATTGCGAGCTCTTCGTTTGCTCAACATCAGCGACAGTGCGCGCAATCATTTCCATGCCCTCATTGTCCGCGGTTGGTGGAAACTTTTTTCGGTGAGCAAAGACCATTGCTGTCCATCAACATTGCTGATTAAAAACCAGGCTGCTTTCGTCTCACTGAGTTTGCTAATTCCATTTGCCATCTACGGCCTGAATCTCTTCGTCGGTCAGCTACAGTCCTGCAACGACGGCAACTTCGAAGGAGGCCGTAATCTCAAGGATTGTGTCGGGGAATACAGCAGCCAACCGTTTGACTGGGACGTCTTAGCCCCGCGGCAAGCCTCGAATCCCTATTACGATTTCGACAATTTTGGAGACTCCCTCTTCATCCTGTTCCAGATTGTGTCGCAAGAAGGCTGGACCGACAATATGTGGACTGCGATGAGTATCACCGGGGTTTATACACAGCCAGAACCACGTGCGTCACAGGGCAATTCGGTCTACTTCATCATCTTCAACTTGCTTGGTGCGGTCTTCGTCTTGACCCTGTTTGTTTCCGTCTTCATGCGCAACTACACGGAACAAACTGGAGTTGCCTTCCTGACAACAGACCAGCGGTCCTGGCTCGAATTGCGAAAACTCCTTCGCCAAGTCTCTCCCTCCAAGAGGCCATCATCCACCAAGCAACGAGAGAGCTGGGAGGAGTGGTGTTACCGCCGAGCTGTTACCAAGACTGGGCATTGGCAAAGGTACATTACGGGCTTCTTGATATTGCATCTCTTACTGCTCTGCTTGGAATGGTATCCAGGCTATGGTCCATGGGAGACTGCTAGGGACTATATCTTCCTTGCCCTTACCATCACCTTCATCGCAAACGTGGTGATCCGAATCGTCGGTCTCTCCTGGCATCGTTTCCGGAAGAGCGCTTGGGATGTGTTCTCCATCTTTTCCGTCACGGGCACTTTCGTAACATCGATTCTTGTGCTAGCGAGAAACGATGTTAGGGTTTTCGTCCAGCTTCATAAGCTCTGCCTCGTCTCAATTGCTCTTTTGCTCATCCCCCGGAACAATCAGCTCGATCAGTTGTTCAAAACCGCCGCAGCAAGTCTCGGAGCTATCGCCAATCTTCTCGCTACGTGGTTTGTGCTTTTCCTGGTGTACGCCATCGCTCTTACGCAAACCTTCGGTCTCACTCGATTTGGACCCAACGAGACTGGAAACATCAATTTTCGAACCGTGCCGAAAGCGCTCATCTTTCTTTTCATCACGAGTGGAGGTGAGGGCTGGAACGAGTTCATGGAAGACTTTGCCAACGTCGACAAACCTTACTGCACGATAGGAGACCGATACTTCAACAGCGACTGCGGTAGCCCTGAGTGGGCGCGAGCACTTTTCATTACTTGGAACATTTTGAGCATGTACATCTTCGTCAACTTGTTCGTCTCGTTGATCTACGAAAGTTTCTCGTACGTCTATCAGCGGAGTAGCGGACTGTCGGTCATCAGTCGAGAAGAGATCCGTCGCTTCAAACAAGCTTGGGCAGAGTTTGATCCCAATGGAACTGGCTACATCTCACGGGACGTGTTCCCAAGACTCCTTGGTGTAAGCATTTCATCCCCACCTGAAAGACACGACTAACATCAGCAGGAACTCTCTGGTATCTTCGAGATGCGCATTTATGACGGTGACTTCACCGTGAATGCGCTTATGGAAGAGTGCGGTGTAGCGCCTCGACGAGAGTCAAACTTGCCTGTATCAGGCCGTGAACCGACAAAGGAGATTGACATTGACAAACTGAATCGTCGGCTAGCAATGCTACCAATTGCGGAAATCCGTCGCAGGCGAGCACGCATGAACACTTTCTATGAGGAGGTGCTGGTGTCAAGCGACCTAGACCGAGGCATTCAGTTCTCTTCGCTCCTGATGATTTTGGCTCATCACAAAGTCATCAACGACAACAAGAGCTTGAGACTGGAAGAGTTTTTGAGGCGCAGAGCTCGTCTACAACGAGTTGAAGAAGCTGTTCGCCGTAACGTAGTTGTTGGGTTTTTTGATACATTGTACTGGGCCCGACGCTTCCGCCGCGCCATGGAGCAAAAGAAACAGGGACGCATGGCAACGATTCCGCAGTTCACCGTGCCCGAGATTTTCATCGACGACGAAGACATCACAGATGCTCAACGGGGCCAGTCATCTGCAAACGGCAGTCCTCTGTTCTCACCTCAAGATCTCCACGCACCGTCGCCACGGACTTCCGCCGGCCGTTCACCACCGCCACCACATCTCCAATTCGATCAAACTCGGAGCAGGAACAATTCAATTCAACAAACACCGACTGGCTCGCCCACCCGAGCAAGCACACAGCCGCCCTCGCCTTTCTCACTGTCTGGTAGCGAGCAGGACTGGCAGTTTGCCTCTGCGCTTAGTCGGCCACCCAGTCCGCTCGAAGCCGACCCTGGACAGGCGGATGCTCGCAGCCGAGCGAATAGCGCAGTCAGTGCAGCTTCTGTTTTGGAAGTGCTTGACAATTCCGCATGGGGTGAAAGTATTAGGAGGAGCTTCACACAACGAAGACGCAGTTAGTATTCGAGAAGATGTGCAGCAGGGATACTCCAGGATGAGATCATGCTAGTCAGGGAGTTTGCATAGATGGATGCCAATAATGGCGATCAAAAGGGATCGGCGTTTGTTTGGCAATGGGCTGGAAATTTGGGAAGCCTGGCGTGCGGGCACATGGTCACTGATGCGAAAACTGTTGCATGAACGTCTGGAATGGCTGGACACGTACGCGACCAGCATCACCCGACACACAGTATTAGCTTCGATGTGCGCGAAAGGGTTGGGACTCCAATGGACGGAATGGGTGTAGGAATAGTGTTTGTACAGGTGTAATGGTGGTGATGGTGGTGGTGGTGTGGCGTAGACTTTTGGCATTGCATTGCATAGCGTCGGCGTTGAGCGATTCATCACAATACCTGACACATTACCTATTCGAACGCTTCACTTCCTTTAGTTAAGTTACATGCCTGTGATTTGTGGCTTGTTCAGCAGTAGGAAGTGAGGTATTATGCGCCCGTTGTTGCTGACACATTGGTACTTCTGGTGAAGTGCGGTAGGCTACTCAACGTCCACCTGATGGCCGCAGGCTCACCGTATCCCAACGCTCCGGAGACCCTGCCCGTGCTCCTGAGTAGTATGGCAGGTCTGCAGTAGCACGGTGAATAAGCAGCCACAGCAACAAGGTTCTCGAGGTAAACCTCCACGGGGACTTCTCTTACGCAGGATTGGAAGGGGCATAACAATAGCCGGTCTTGGTCCACAGCTCATCTCCTGACTTTTCCCATCCTGCTGACCCCACAGAGTCTGCACATCCCCCTTCCACTACTCCACACAAGATCTCTTCGCCTCCCGCAAAACAGACGCACGTTGTACTTGAAACATGCAGTCGCCCATCAGACAGGAGTGGGTGCTAAAAGCGCATTCCAGTGTGACATCTACACATCTACACAAAGGCCGGGTGCCAACTCGGCGTCTCGCATCACCACGATGAGCACACATTGCACACCTGTCCTTTGGTACACTATCAATGAGCCGTAGATGTCTCCGATGCATCACAATGGCGTCTGGATCTGTACAGAGACAGACACATCTGAAACGCTGGACTGCCGTCAGACAGCTCGGCAAACCAGTCTATCCTGCATCTGGATACGCTCGTCTGTCGCAGATTCTTGCGTCACACAAGCTGCTCCGGGTCTCGAGACAGGTCGGTTGGAGGTGGAGACGCTGTGAGCTTCATATGCTGGGTGATGCCTTCTTGTGGGTTGGCTGGATGCACGCAGGAAACAAGGCGTTGGGGCGACCGCGTCTGAGCCGGCTGAACTGGTACTTTTGCTCCGGCAGCAGTTCATGGCGGATGGAAGACACTCCGGTCGACGTGCTTGTTCAGCCGTTTGTGGCGTGCGCTGACGGATGCTAGAAGAAACTCCTTGTCGATGCAGGACGCCGGTGTGTACACGACAGCAACCCAACACCTGCAGGGCTGGTTGCGTCCCCAGAAGGGTAGTAGCAGTACAAAACAAAAAACCCCTAGGCATGCACTTCCCGGCCGAAGCAACAACAGCATCATCTCAACCCTCGAAATTCCTTCTTGAGCCACCGACGTGTGGCAAGCCTCAACGTGATTTGAAGCAGAGGATAATCCCCATCGCCCCATAGCACGGCCAAATCTCCTATCGATTGCAGGCCTCCTTGAAATGAGAAAAAGCAATCTGTCCGCGGCGCACTTGCGCTGGCAGGTACGTCTCCCGCTCGCTTGTTTCTAGACGGGCGATCAAACAGGGCCCCGACCCCTCACTTCACGCGTTCCTGACAGGGATCTTGGCTGTTCCGGGCCTTCCCAGGTTTTAGTCCTGGGACGTAACACGCACTGGCATAGCGCACATGCGACACGCTGCTTAAGGATCCGCGGATCCGCGCATTTTCAAAAGGGCCTGGATACATTTTGCATACTTCGCTCCTTTACTTGCTCTCCGACGTCCCTCCCATACCTTCGTTTCGTGGCTCTGGACGCGCCCTGTTCTGTTCTTGACATTCTATCCTTCACCACAAAACCATACACATATATACAGAGTTGATCTCCCCATCTTGGTCGACTGTTGGCAAAATACACAACTCGGACCTGGCCCTATACGAAACTTTGTTGAGCTTCGGCCTCGTCATCCACCGTGTTCCACGTCATCTCCATCTGATTCGCAAGCCGATCTCAGATCCAACCTTCGTTGTCTTACCAACCACCTTTTTTGCCATCCATTGCTTGCCCTGTCCTTTGTAAGGACAAATTGCATTACCTTTAACACGGACCGTCCTTCACTTGCAATCTTCCGACCTCGACTAAACCATCAACCCGACAACGCCACGGAAAGTCACGGTACCGTAGAACGGCAATCACACACCAAACGCCTTTCAACGTAAAGTATTCACGCAATTAACCACTATCCCCACCACCACTACCTACCCTTTCGAACCAACCAGAAAAAATGCCTTCTCCAAGCCGCACCAACCGCTTCCAATCCTTCACCCCTCTGCGCAGCACAACCGGATCCCTCCGCCGTCTCAAGACAGCCTTCAGCCCAACCCGCAACTCGCTGCGCTCGGCCTCGCCCTCCTCCATCATGACCTCATCGACCACATCGCCACTAACGCGCAACTCGTCTCCGCACAGCTACCGCTCCTCGGGCTCCTCGATCCGCGAGCTGCTCGCCGTGCGCCGCAAGCCCAGCGTCTTGGAATTCGATCTCGAGGAGGAAAAGCACCTTTTCGAGCAGGAGCTCGATGTCCTCGAGCCGAGACCTAGTCTTGGGAGGGGGTCGAGCGAGGTCCATGTCGTGGGCATTTTTGAGGTCTTGGATGGGAAGTGCTAGTGGCTAGTGCTGGGCCTAGCGCTCAATTCTGGGATTGAGGCGTGTGAAGGCATTGATGCCTTTGCTCCTCGTCTCCGCCCCCCCTTCGATATGCGATATGCCCTTTTCTTTTCCTTTCTCTTGATGAGGCATGCGATGGGGAGGGCTGGACTGGAGTGGGACCTGTCTTTTCAACCTAGGTGTTTTCTTTCTAGAACTTGGAATGGGGCCAACGGTGGCGGGCGTTTCTCTTTTTGGTTTTTTGCTGCCGGCATAGTGTGCAGTCCTTTCACGGCCGCGAGACCGTGGGATCGAGGATTCATGGTCTCGTTAATACCCTCATTGGATTGGAACTTTGGGTCGGTCGAGTCAGACGAGGATGGGATTCATGACCATGATGCAAATGTCATGAAAAGAATATGATCAAATGTCTTTCACCACAATCATGCCTTTTCGTTCTCTCTCTCTCTCTCTCTCTCTCTCTCCGTCTGTCTGTCTTTGTCCGTGGTGTGGGTAGTCTCTCTGTTGGTGATATTGAAGCATTTCCACACCGCTGTCATCTTGAAAGGGCATGAGAGATTTCACAGCGACGAGCACATGTACAATTTCTTATGAAATGACAAAGAGATAAATAAGACTCTAGTCTCCTTTTTCATAGATGAGCGATTTCCTCATTCATATCCTCCCTAATCATAGCAGATGAGAAAAAAAAAGGTTAAACGCCAATACCCAATGCACAAATGCAGTCGACTCGACTCGACTCGACTCGACCATTGCAAACTGACTCTTGTACAAAAAGATGCAAGAACCACCCAAAGACCACAAATATCTCAATACACACCATTAACAGGAACTTGCAAGTTCTCCAACTCCTCTTTCCTCCTGCGGTACAGCTCCTGTGCCTCCCTTTCCCTCTTCGTTACAAACTGCACTTCATCGCGCAGACTGTCCAGGCGGCGGGCAACAGCAGTTTGCTCATTGTACTGCGCGGTGCGAGCTGTGTTGAGACCATCCCTAGCTTGCTCCAGAGCCGCGAAGGCACCTCTAATCTTCTCTCTTAGCAGAGCAGAACGCTTGGCGTAACCGGCATGGTGCGTGGTAAGCCGCTTTTCGATCTTGTTTGCCCGTTCCGCGGCGTCGATGATGTTTTCTTGGGCCTTGTCAAAGGCTTCGACAAGGAGTTGGTGCTCGTCGATTTCGTCTTCTTCGTAGCCTGCGATGCCGGGGAGTATGGTGGAGCCGTGGAGCGTGGTCCATGAGGTGTTGAGGTCGGATTGGAAGGCTTTCTTGTCCTTGTCAGTTGTCATGGCGAGTTCGAGGGCAAGCTCCATCTTTGCGTTTCGCAGAGCGTTGTCGGGCATCGTTTCGATCCGTTGTACTGTGCCGGTGACGCGGCCGTTGCCGAACTTTGAGACGTCGTTGGCGATGAGCTTGGCCATTTCGGTTTCGACTTCGCGTTCTACAGGATCCGACAGGTCGAGTGCGCGCTTCATCAAGGCGTCAATGTCCACCAGCGATGGCCTTGGGAGGAACTTCTGCACGACTTGAGTTTGCCGGCCAAAGTCTGCAGCCTCTTGTGCTTCGCGTGCTTCTCGGGCCCTCCGGTCGAGCTCAGCAGCGTCTTCCTCGCTGATTTCGACCTCCATTTCATCTGCTTGCTCCTCTGGTAGTTCAAACTCCCAGCTTTCTTCCTTGGGCTTTGGTAACGCAGCAAGTCTGTTCTTCAGGTCTTGCCGTTTTGCCTGCTCCCTCAATCTTATATCGCGAGGTGTCTGACCGACCAATTGCATGCCATCTCCTTCTCCGTTCAATCGTAATGTGTCTCGGGGGGTTCGCATGGGTGTCGCGCCTGGTCCTTGTCGCATCGGTGTGGCTCCTGCCCCGCCGTTGGCTTGCCTGAAGGGTGTGGCCATAGGGTTTGGCGTCACAATCTGATGTCGTGAAGCGGGGCCAGATAATGAAGTGGGCGCCTCTTCCTCCACGAGATCTGGATTGTCTCCACCGAGCAGAGCCGACTGCGTCTCGGTTCGCATGCGAGCGTTTCGTACTTCGTTTGCGACATAGTCTTCCTCCTTAGGGGCCATGGGTGTACGGATCGGTGTGCTGCCAACGATATTCGAGTAGTTTCCGACCAGGCCCTGGGTTGCGATGTTGTCGCTACTGCCAGCAGTAATTGCGCGTTGACCGCTGGTTCCCATTTTGACAATGTCTTCAAGCTCAGCCTCTCCAACCTGCGGAGACGGCAAGACAAGAGCACGTCGCTTGCTGCTCTGCTCTGCCTCCCGTATCCTCTGCATCTGTGCGGCCTTTTGGTATGATGCTGCGAGGCCTCCTGCCTTTTCGTCCTTCTTCTTCTTTCTCTCGCCCCCGCCATCTTCCTGCGACTCCATCTTCCTTTTGTTCGCAAGTTGTTGCTTTCGCGGGTCAAAGGCCTCTCGTTGCTGCTCGTTGCGGTCGATTTCTTCAGTGGTGTCGAAGAATCCAGCGGGGACTTCCTTCTCGAGCGGTACGTCGGCGTTGTAATCGATGTGATTGCCTTTCTTGGGGGTGATCTTGATATTGATACCAGCTGCCTTCAGCTCGCGGCGCTTCTGGAGCAAAGCAAGCCTTCTTGATTCCTCGAGTTGGCGTTCGCGAGCCTTTCGCTTGGCCTTCTTACCGCTGACGTTGGACAGACGCGCACGCGCTTCTCTGTTACGATATGGTCAGTTCTAGTAAACATACAAGGGGGGCCGTGGATTACGTACGATAGCATCTCCTTGTCCTCGTCTTCCAGGTCCACGGCATCCGGCCTGGCGGGGCGGCTTTCGGCATAGGCATCAACCTCGCCCGGGCGCAGCCGTCGCACATCCTCTGCTGAAGGAGCGGCTGCCTCCCCACCGTCTGGGCCTGCGAGTCCCAGGTCGCCCGACTCTCGCGCCTCTTGTTCGTCTAGTAGCTTCTGGTATCGCTCGAGGCACTGCGTGGCTGTACGTCCGACGATGGGCGCAATGGTGCGCCATTGGGTTGGGAGGAGTTTCGCCATGGTCAAGAGCTTCTCGTCCGACTCTCGATCCCATTCGGTCTTGCGAATCGATGGATCCAGCCATTCTTGCCATCTTGACTACAGCCTGTTAGCTTTCTGAAAATATACAGTCTCTTGCACGGAAGCGCGTACCTTGCATTGCTTCGCGCTCTTCTTTGCTAGTAAGGATGCGCATCGCGACCACTGATTCAGCCCATATTTACTAATGGCGGCCTTGAGCACCTCGTCCTCGACGTTCGACCAGGAGGATGTGACGACCATTTTGGATGGTTTGGCGGTAATATGGTGGGATGGCGCGCGTGGAGTTGAATGCGACCGCGAGGAACTCAAAGTTCAAAGGTCCACAGGCACTAGCGTCTTGGCAACGTCCAGCACCGCGCCGAACGAGCAAAACGGAGCCTAGATAGTCGTGGGGGAGTTCAGAGCTGGAAAAGCTGTCAGTTACCAGGAGTGGACCAACAAGCTCAGATGCAGGCCGAACATGCGTTGAGTCGGACTCTGGCGCAGGTCGGGCGCCAGCCTTTCACGTGCGTTTTGCGGACGCAGTCACGGTGACGTAAATCAGATCCGAGTCTTTCATGGGCTTCAAAGCACTACACTCACAACCGTTCGCCATCTTCAGAATGATCCCTTCACGGCAGCTCCGAATTCCATCCCTTTCCCTCGCTAGGCCATGTTCGCAACCTATCGGCCAGCGGATACTGGCGCCCTCTAGACATTACTCAGACTCAAGCACCAAATCCTCCAACACAGTCAGTGGCGGGGATCAGAAATCAGAAAAAAGGCCTACTGAGGAGGCGCAACCCAAGAGGAAGACGCAAGCGGAGCTCGACCAGGAGGTCATGGCGAAGTTGCAAGGAATGGACAGTGAGGGAGGAGCAGCTGGTGTTGAATACGAAGACGGGAAGCCAGCCTCAATGAAAAGGAGCGTAAGGAACAATATGTTCAGATACATTTGATACAGCTGCTCTTGCTGTCCCAATCTTATGCTTTTCATCTTCAGCAAGTATCGGAAAAAGGTATACGTTTCTTTTATGGATTACTCTCCAATCTGCTAACCTGGAAAGGTTCATGAGCACTCGACTCCCGCACAAAATAGTAACGGCGATATGATTACCTCAAATTCCGCTACTTATATACCTACACCAAGCTGCCGTGTTTGTACGTGCAGTAGGACGATCTTTTGGCCCATCGCGATTAAATATGCTGCAAAACATCTGACAGCGGAGAGTGCTCCATCTGTGCTCTGAAGGCTTGCCATACACATGAATCTAGTCGAAAACTTTTGCGTAAAATTGCTTCTTTAATTTTGCTTGGCTGGAAAACGCCTACAGTAGCACAATCGCCTTTGCAGATTACTAGGTTACCTCTAATCCCTGTGTCGATTGGTCGCGACGCAAATCTAAGTGCTACAACGTGAACTTCGCGTACAGTCCAAAAACAACCATAACAAGAAATCCAGAGGGTCAAAAGCCGTGCTGGTACACAATTGACGTACCATACGAATGAGTGCACCCACGTGAACACGCGAAAATGCGGCTAACCCAGCATGTACTACTGCCTCGGTATCTAAACTCCGCTTGACTCAATGCTTACAGCATGCGACTACCCTCAACTTCCTCCACATTCATTTTCGAGAGCAACCCTCTCCGACTTGGATAGGTTCGACGATGGTGAGTGATACAAGGCCCAAGAAAAGGCGAAGAGGCGGCCCACGGAGCAGAACAGGTATGCGCGTCAAGAATGTTGATTGTCCCTTGCAGAAAAACTGACAATATCAAGGCTGGTTCGTTCGCGGTTTCCGTTGCCCCCTCGTTCTTCATGCTAACTATGCCGTTTCAGCGCTACCTGCAAACGACGACATACCCGCTGCGACGAGAAAAAACCTGTGTGCGGAAACTGTGAACGTCTAGATCTCGAGTGCGAGCAGCCAGAAGACACCAGTACATGGATTACTCATATTGACCCAACACCCAATGAGGTGGACCAAGACGCACCATTGCTTGTTGATATCTTCAAGCTACGTATGAACGATCTGGACCTTCCCGAGGAGCCACCATCAATTCAAAGTTACATACCGGGGAACAGCATTTCACCCGCCGGGTCAGCTGAGCAAAGTGTTTCAAAACGAAAAATCCGATTGACATCAGAGAGCGCTTTCCTCCTGCAGACATATGTACGCACCGTTGCGACCTGGATGGATATCTTCGACCACGGCAGTACTTATCAACATAAGATCCCCCAGCTTGTCCTAGCGTCACCGCTATTATTCCATTGTGTATGCGCATTTACGGCTAACCATTTGGCTCTCTCAAACTCTAGTCACAACCCGTCGTGGGAAGTTTGTGCTGTCCGGCATTACGGGAAAGCCTTGCGTCTCTTGATCGAGGCATTGGGTGTGCCATCACACGAACATGCGTTGACGGGAAGCATGCTGCTTCTGAGCTATGAGATTCAAGGAGCGCAACGATCAGAAGACTATCGGAGACATTTTCTAGGTTTAACAAGCCTGATCAAGTCAAGGCGTGTTACAGCGCAATCAACCGGGACTGATCTTGCCAATTTTTGGATTTATGTGCGACACGAGATTGTTGTGGCGATGGCAAGTGAGCAGCCGCTAGTATTCGACCCCGCAGAATGGGAAGTCTCTTGGATAGAGGGTGAAACAAGAGAGGACATTCTCGGAAACCATGTTCTTTGGATACTAGCTAGAGTGATTAATCTCGTGTTTGGGCCAGATGGCAATACGGATGCCGGTAAGATACAACGGCAAAATTTCCTGCAAGAGATTGAAATATGGCGAAGGGGGCTTTCTGAGACTTTTGTTGGCATCGGATACGGCGAACAAGACGAGGATGGATTTCGCAAGGTATATTTTCCAGTCACCGCTGCCGCTGCCGCTGCGTTTTGTAGGTTCCATCTTTCTCTAGTCATCGCTAGAAGATACATACTAATATCTCTAGGGTATCACATCGTACATATATTGCTCTATGCCGAGCCAGTGCTGCAGGATGAAGCTTACATCCCGCTGATTCAGGAGCAAGCCGTAAAAATCACCGATATAGCTATCTCGGAATTCCCCCCATCTTTGATGGTATTCTCTACTCATGGCTTGTTCTACGGTAAGTGAATATCTACATTGACGCCTATGGGGACTATGAAACGATGTTTGAGACTAATCATATGGTACTATAGCCGCGAAACATATTCAAGGTATTTCACGGAAAGCACGCATTTGGAATGTCTTGAACGACGTCGAAACACAAACCGGATACAACACTCGGCAAACGGTCAAACTGCTTCAGTCACTAGTCGAAAAAGATGCCCGGCATCATGGCGAAAGGCTATTATGAGTCGCCACCTATCGGCTCAAAAAAAAGTCTAGCCAGTGATATTGGGCCAACAACTGTGTTGTAGACTATCTGATATGAGCCTGGGACAAGCTATCCGTCCGATGAGCTGTGGACTAAAGCTGGTGCATCCTGGAATCAGGGCCAGCGCCAGCCGACAAAGCGGCCGCCAGTGGAACAACCCACTATACTTATCTTGGAAAATCGAAAATGCAGGCAGCCTATTAATTTTGTTGGTTTGCAGCCACAGTGTCACAGGCACAAGCTGCCGGCGCGTATAGCACATCCAGGACTGGCGAAGATGGTCGATACAAAACGTCACCCAACGCGAAAACAATCATATATTCAGAGTTCAGGCATGCGTCTCGCGTTGATCTAGCTACATGCGTGGAATATTCCGATTTGATTTTACGAGCGAGAACACGCATACACATTTGCACTCGGAGCATTCGTCGCTTTCGCTGCGATGATACATGCTGCGCAACTATGTGGGTGTTGGCGAGGCTCAGCCTCAGCACCGCCCACACCGATTGAGTACGCTGGGAGTAGGCAGCAACACAATGGCCCGGAAGACATCCCCTGTCTAAATAAGCGACTGGGCGGCGCCAATCAGTGCCTGGTTGAGACATTCAGGAGCCGAACGCATGAATTTGTTCAGCTATGAGCCACAAAGTCTGCTTATGCGAGCCATCCTGCCACAAGCATTTGCAGGGTACCGATTTTGCGCTGCCACCATGGAAACGCTGGAATAGATATGAATATAATCGCCGCCCCAGCCAGCAATTGGTACCTGTGAAATTGTATTCTCAGAATGTCATGGAACCTCTACCCGACTCTCAAGATGAACGTGCAGCGATTGTCGATGCATTTATCAAAAGACGCAAGACAGTACAGGGCGCATGGGAAGCGCTTGGTTTGACTAGCACGACATCCGACAAACGCAGCGCGAAGTTCTTTGAAAATGAGCCCAACATGTTACAAACAAAGGTCGAACAGCTAGCAAAGTCTTTCCTTGCGGATTTTCGTGGAAATTTGGATCAGCTTCATACCGACTTGACAGAAAAACCGTGGTTCTCGGAAAAGGTTTCCACGCTTGGGCAACAGTATGGTGCAAAGATTTGGGGCCATTTACAAAATGGAGAGATACGCTCATCGAGCGAGTCGCAAGGGAAACCTGACTGGGATGTTCCAAATGGACGAGAGTAGTGAGTCCACGAATCTGTAACTCATTTACCGTATAGCACTAACTTTGAATCAGCATTCTTTTTTATATGCGCTGCTGGATCGTACGAGTTGTTGCGGAGGAGTTTAAGGTGTCTCCACGTAAAGCGAAGGGAAAGGCTCGTGCTCAAGATCCTGAACCGTCCCAGAACGAACGCAAACGAAGCAGTCTTGTATTACTCCCCGAATCTAGTAATTCGGGCTCCTGGAATGTGCTATTCCGTGCACCAGAGCCACCGCGCATGTTTCCAACACTGGAGTCGCCTCAAGAAGCTGCAGGAGCAGTACGAACCGATGAAGATATCCGTAACCCTAATGGCGGTCTGGCAAGTGCGGCAACATTGAAAGCTAGTGAGACGACTTCAAAAAAGAGGAAAGCAATAGACGGCCATGAGAGAATACCGAGTGGAAAACTCCCTATACCCTCAAAAGCCGCGCGACCGATTTCGGCCCATCACCAAGGACAGCACCGAGACCTTTACTCAATCCCACCATCCCCAAAACCGCCTTCAGCATTAGACAATTTGATTATCGAAGCACGGGGGTTCAGACTAGGTACACAAGACACAGATAGGACGTGGTTCCCACGAGAAACCACAGTCGATACCGCGACTATTGTTGGAGATGGCGATATTCCCGCTAGGGAGATGGGTGAGTAGTTATGGAGGAAAACTGTCGAAGTGCTGCAGCTGATGCTAGCTACAGACTTAATTTTACAGTCCGACATCGCCATAGCAAGCAAGGAAAGTCTGCAGTATGAGTACCACGATCATCCAGTTGCTGGACCATCTGGTACTTACCGAAAGCCTACAAGACGAGATTCAGTCTTTCCTAGCGATACACAACCACTTGATCAAATTGAGCAGGCCAACAAAGAGCTCCCCCATAGAAGCGCAATTCTGATCGAGCAGCTGACCGGCGACTCCTCGAGCGACGCAATCAATCGCTCCACTATCCAACACAGATCCGACCCGACAGCCTCGCAGCAACTTGAATATCGACGAGAGCTCTTCAAGCTTTTAGTAGCTTATCTCAACGGCATCGAACAATTCAGCAACAATGCCTACGATTTCAGTGCTGAAGAGAGAATGAACATGCTCCTCAACCAATTCTGGATCAACGACACGGAAGCCCTACAAGCTGCTCTAGGCGACGATGCTTGCCGACTGCGAATCGCGCTAGAAAGCTGGATGAGCATGCGCTATCGCCTAAGCCAGTTTCGCAGCACAACTGGCTATTTCGGCAGGCCTAGAGAAGAGTGGATCGAGTACCTAAGGCGCATGGATGATGTGTCTTCTGCGCGGGCTATGCTGGCATTTGTGGACCTTCAGGGCTCTGCGAGGAAGGAGGGCGAGTGTGGGTATGTGGCGGAGATGTTCGATGTTGATCTTACTGTTGTGTTTGATGCTTTGACCAAGGTGAAGGGATGCAACGGGTCTGAAGCGTTTAGAGGTGTGAGGAGGTTTAACGATGCGTTGTTGGAATGGTTTGATAATGATGAGGTTTAGTGGTTGGCTCTTCTAATGATGTCTAGTATTTCAGGTATTTACATATAGATTTACCATTATTTCTTCTTTTTTTTTTCATTCTCAGTGGTTCCAATGATACATTGGCGGAGGTCAATTGGGATACGATTGCGTCGCAGACTTACCATGGAGTTACAGTGTTACTTACTGAAGAACTCTAAATAAAGAGCGCAAACCACAGCTAAGGCGATAGTAGTCGAACGCGTTGACGGCCCGCGGTAGCCGGGTCCATTTAAATAGAGTGTAAAGAGTATAAAACACTAAAATTAGCTCAGGGAAGCAAGAACCTAACCAGGGCGCCCGTGGACCCCATAAGTATTCCTCTATATCGTTCCACGAAGGGGATGTAGGTGAGCCTCGCTATACCTTCTATCTCACCCCCCCGGGAAACGTTTTGCGACGACGCTGATGTAATGTTTGATGGGTCAGGCATGGAACGAGCGCATTCAGGCGGGAGGGAAAGCGGGTCTTGGCATTTGTTACTGCCTGCGCTAAACAACTCACACCGATCCTTGCTGACTTTCAAGGTTCTTGACCTCCACCGCGCTATTGCATTTGCCAACCTTAGTTTCTTTGTTTTGGATGAAACATACGTCTATCGCTTAGCGGATGTTGACCGCTTCGTCGACTTGAGTAAGACATGCCCTCCGCCCTCAATCTCCCTTTCCCATAGCAACCAATACAAACCGCGGGGATCAAACCAGGACTCAGTGAGATGGCTGGTGCTGGATATTCTGCCTCTTTCCGCCGACCTAGTCGAGAACGAAGTGCAGGAAACCATTCACGGGTCGCGCGAAAATTTGCTCTTCAGCTGGTGCAGCCGCAAAACGCGTTGCGTCAAACAAACAATTCAGCCTCATGAGAACAATACATTTCGACCGACCGACTTTTTCCACAACCGTTTGCGCCTGTTACCTACAGCCTGATTGATCGTTGAGCCTGATCAGTCCCCACATCAGCTTTTCTTTCGACAATACCCATCCAGGATACTGACGCCAACCAGAATGGATCCTTTCAGATATCGGAAGGCGTATGAGGCAATGGTTCATACAACACAGCTCATCCAAGATCGTTTGAAGCAAGATGTTGAGCCTAGAGAAGATACCATAGCTCATGACGAGGCACCAAAAGCTGCGTTTCAGGAGCAAGATCCGGATAGTATGGATTGGACGCCTACAGAATCAGTCACACCACCTCCAGAATGTGGACCACCACCGGCGTTGTCCAAGAAGATGCGCCATCTCCTGCCTGCGAATGGAGACGGCGATTTGCAAGCAGAGGATAAAGGAGAAAATGCAATACTTTTGCACAAAATGAAGGAAGGCAAAATCATGGACGAGTGTATCGACAAGCTGGTACACGACCTGCCAGATGTTTTGAGTTACCAAAAGTCTTTGTCCTTCACCCCCTCAACGATAGAGGTACCCAAGGACTTTGGCTTGCAGCTCAGTATCTCAATCAACCACCATCTCGCCCAGATAGCCGACCGCAAAGCGTTGGAGAAGTATCGCAGGCTTCTGGGTCATCGTAAGGATGCAGCGAAGAAAAAGGCTGTAAGGCTTGGATTTGATCCGGTCGATCTGATCAAGAAGCAAGCTGTTGCATTTGGAGAGAATGGACCCGAAGCGATCTGCACGCTTGACAACGACATTCATCCAATTTTTCGTTTGGAGAATTGGCACGGCTGCTCCGACGGGATCTATGAGGTGATGAAACCAGCTTTACAACTGGCTACATTGCTGCTGACATCTCGAGGGACAGCTCACTTCTGGCATACCCTCGTTTTTGGAAAGCGGGAGGCTTGTGAAGAGACCTCCGCAGCATATGGACAACCGTGTTTCCGTATCAAACAAGACGTTACATGGTCCGAGGAACGCGATGCTACGTTCAAAAACTTTCTCGGTAACCAGATCGACACACTCCACTTCTACTTCCACCACGACCCTTTACCACCAGAGACCGCGTACGCGTCCATGGGGTTGGTCAAGGACTACAAGAATGGGCTGATGCGGAAGATCAATCACAAGTGTCACACTAGTCGGATTTGCTTGCACTCGGATTTCTACACTACGGCGAAGAAACTCAGCTTACTACGGTATCGTGAGCCAGCCATGGTACTGCGATACAACATGTTCCTAGCCACCTGCCTTGCACACGAAGTCGCTCATTTCTGCGAGGTGTCCGGACCACACCACGACCACCCACTACTCTCCGAACCGGAAGTATTCTTTGGCGACAACATGTGGACAGAGAGCGGAATCTCTTTCGAGCTGAAGATCTTTGGCGGCCGCATCCACCCGCTATCCAGCCGGATCGACTGTAAATTCGGACTAGCGTGTCTGGACTACCCACTCAAGGAGCTCTACGACAAGGATGACAACGTGCTCTACGCCCTACCCATGGACTATATCCTCAAGCTGCAGCAAAAAGAGACGTGGAACCAAGACTTTAGCCAGGCCGGCACCGACGTCTTCTTCGTTCCCCGCACCGGCGGCAAATCAATCGAGATCAACGGCACCAACCTCATGATCTGGGAAGACGAGAACGACGCAGATATCTCTGATCATATCGACAACGAGGACACGGAGTGGATGCGCATGGACGATGGGTCTATCACACGGAACCCCAAGGCAAATAATCGGAAACCGCAGCGTCAGCCAGTCGTCCCGAGATGGAATCCGTATAGCAACCATAAGAGGAAGAACACAGTTGAAGCGAGCGCGCCGTGCGTCTCCAAAGACGTGGTTGAGATCAAGGATGAGGATGAGGAGGAGGATGGGGAGGAGGAGAAGAAGAAGAAGAAGAAGAAGGAAGCACAGAAGTTGGAGCCACCGGAAGATACGGAGGCGGGTAAGGGTGGCTCGGATCAGGATATGGTTTGATTGATGGAATTGAGGGGCGATGGAGGAGATTGTGCTTGAATATGGCAAAGGGAAGAAGATGGAGAGGAGAATGTTGAGTTGATACTTGGTTTGAGCGTTCTTTTGGATACCATTGCATCTGCGTGTGGGGGCGTTGATTGCGTTTAGACTCGGCCCAAGAAGAATGAAGCAAGGAATCTTTTATATATCTGGGTCGACAAGACGAAGAAAGGAAGCGATACAGCAATACAGCAAGCAAGCAATCCAAAGAAGACACATTAATTCATTTCACAGAATCTTGCTATACTTTCCTTTTTCCCTACTTTCGTAAACGCCTTGCAGAATGCTTCAAAGCAATACATAGACAACAAACTATCTAGCACCACAGTCTCAGCGTACCATCAGCACCAGCCGAAACACACCAAGGCTCCCTAGGATGCCACTCAACACCCATGACACCGAGCCTGCTCTTGACCTTGTGTCCCTTGAGCACCTTGAGCGGCACAATGGTCGCATTCTCCATGAGATCACCCACGACCTTTCCATGGAAAACCTGAATCGTACCGTCATCCGAGGTATCAGCGAAGAGCGGGAGGCCACCAGGATGGAACCTAACCGCACGGACAGCCTCCTTGTGGAAACGCATAGTCTTGTACGGCTTATTGGAGAGATCCATGTCCATCCACAGCGTGCGCTTGTCATACGAGGAGATGATGAGGTTGTCGCCGCCCGGGTGCACGTCCATGGAGGAAATCCATTTGGCACCGGGTTGCAGGATCTTGACGAGTTCTTGCTTGCCGAGGTCGTAGCTGCGGACTGTGTTGCGGGTTGCGACGAAGAAGATTGCTTTGGAAGGGTGGAAGAGGGCGGATTGCGCGATGCCTTTGAGGCGGCGGAAGGGGAGTTGGGTCAAGTGCTTGCTCACGGTGTGGATGGCGACGGCGGTGCTTTGACCGCGCGGGGAGACGGTGGCGAAGTAGTCGCCTCGTCGGTGCCAGTTCAGGACCTTGATGGCGGATCGCACTTCGACTTGCACCAAGACGCCCTTGTTCTCGAGACGGGCGCCGGGTCGGCTCCATTTGCCGGGTAGTTGCTTTGGTGCTTCGCCCTTGGGTGTCGTGGACGCTTTCGAGGCTGCGTATCCCCATCCTGCGTCGAGCACCTCGCGACTGGCTTGTTCGACGTCGGGCGAAAGAAGGGTGAAGGGAACGATCAAGAAGACGTTTTCACCGCAAGCGGCAGCAACTACAGATGCGTCCTTGGTGGGCCTCCATTGTACAGCATCCACGGCTTCCTCGTCTGACAGCCTAGCGTTCCAGACTTGACGACCCGTCAGTATCTCCCAGATTCGCACGTAGCCGTCGTCTCCTCCGCTCGCGACGAAAATGCCGTTGGGATCGATCGAGACGCAGCGAACACGTCCTTCTTGTCCACGGAATATCGCAGCGCAGGTGGTTGGGAAGGGCTTCAGCTCCTCAGGGTTCGGTAGCTTGGGGAGTAGTGATTCGGGATCGATGTTGAGGCGGTTTCTCCGTATACGGGGAGCCAGGTAGAGATCTAGACTTCGCTCGAATCGCTCCTTGACAAATGTCTCGTAGCCGGGAACCTTGCGCAGCGCTTCGTAGTTTTTGGGCAGGAAGTCCCTCTCCCGGTCCTCCTCGTCTGCCTCCAGCCAGGCCTGCTCCTCGGCCTTATCTGGCAGGTACTCAGGGGGTGGGTGGTAACTTGCTTCGTAGCCAGGCGGTGGCAGCTTGGGTGCGGGGATATGCATTGTGTTGTCTGGTCGCGGCTTCTCGTCGGCCCACACGTCGAAATTGAATTCATCCTGCTCCTCCTCCTCTTCTTGCGGCGGCTTGTAGGGCTGGATGCGCCCCTCCCTGATGGCCTTGACAAGCTTCATGACACGCTTCGCTTCGTGCTTGGAAGGAATGAAGCGTCGCTTGGGTTCTGGTGCAGCGCTCAGCGGCATAATCTCCTGCTTGCCAGAGAAGTATGCGACCATCTCCGGGTATGGGTCGTATCCATCCTCGACAACCTCGTTCCTTGTGAGCCTCTTGAGTACGTCCAGCTCCTCGGGCGACAAGTTCAGTGGCTTTCCTGTCTCGGGGTCTGTCAGACCTGTCCAGCCCTTGGGTATGTCGATGCTGTCCAACAGCGCATCCAAAGCCTCTCCCTTTGCCGGGCGCATGATCTTCTTGCCGTTGATATCATATCCAATATGCGGGTATTCATCGTAGTACTTGAGGTCGATGTTGCCAATCGTGTTTGTAGCTTCGGCGTCGGAATCGTCAGACTCGTAGATGGGGTCGATCTCTTTGTACAGGTAACGGGTGTTTCCATGGGCATCGGTGGTCACGGTGTAGTTGGGCTTGAGGTTTTCGTCTTCTTCGAGCTCCCCATTTGCACCAGCGTCGAGGTCCATGTCATGGGTAGCTAGTCCCTTCTTCTTTCGCATGGGCATGTCCGAGGTGTTGAGGTTGCGCATTTCCTCTCGGATTTGCTCAGCGTCGCTATCCTCGTCCTCTTCTTCGTCTTCATCCTCGTCCTCGTCTGAAAGGCCCTCAATCACGCTGCTTGCATCGGTCTCGACATCCTCCTCCTCCTCTTGGCTGTCGTCCGAGTCGTCCTCGGAATGCGACAAGATGCCCTCAAGCAGTCCATCGGCCAATTCGCCCTCGGAGTCGCTGGGCTCGGGTGCCGGGCGCGTCGCTACCTTTCTCTTGCGTGGATTGACAGACATTTTGGTGTGTGATGTACTGTCTTCACATTCACCGTTGATTGTCGCAACTTCCCAAAAAATATCACTAGCGTCCAAGATTTCGGCTTTAGCGCGTCGCACGTGCCGCGCCAGCATCAGCCAAGGCAGGCGCTCGGGACCCCGACAAGTTTGGAAGTCGCAGACGGCTGGAAGCACCTCAACCCCCGCAATCACAACAACGCCAGCCTCTCCTGCGACGCCAGATTGCACTGATCGCACACAGTAATACCACCGATTCAAGATGGCGACGCGCCACGCTGATTCCTCAAGGTATGACGACCGGGATCGTCGTCGTGGCTACAGCCCCCGGCGCGATAGATCAAGAGACCGACGCGGAGATCGCTACGGTGGAGAGAGCCGCTTCAGAGACGACCGTGACCGCCGGGACCGTCGTGAGCGCGACCGCGACCGCGACCGCGAGCCGTACTACCGCCGCTCGCGCTCCCCCCCTCCTCGCCGCCGTGAGCGGTCCCGAGACCGTGGAGACCGCGGAGACCGTTACAGCAGACGGGACGATGACAGAGACAGGCGCCGCCGCTCTGCCTCACGCCGACCGGGCTCTAGATCGTCGGCCACACCAGCGCCAGACAGCAGGCGCGATCGGTCGGACGCTGCCCCGCGCGAGGACAGGAAGAAGGACCCCGAGACACAAGCCAAAGACAAACTCGCTGACCGCGCAGCCAAGCTAGCCGAGTGGAAGAAGCGCAATGCTGAGCGCCTTGCCAAAGAAAAGACTGACACGCCTGGCTCGGGGGCCTCGCCTGCTGGCACTGCGCCTGCAACGCCGCCTCCAGCCTCGGCAAGTGAGACCAAGCCTGACACGGCTAAGACCAAAGTTCTGCAGAAGAGTGCTACTGAGAAACTGAAGCAGAAGCAGCCCGAGAAGTCAACCTTCAAGCTGGATGCTTCTGCCGCAGCCCGCCCCTTGGACATGGCCAAGCCTGCAGGCAAGACAGTCACCACCGCTAGCAGTATGTCACCTACCTCACCATGTTCGCTGAAATCCAAGCTCACCCCCACACACAGACCTTACTTCAGCCAAGGGCAATGGCAACATTGGCTCTTTCGGCCTCAGGGCCAAGACCGCTGCGGAGGATGAGGCCGAGACTTCGAGGAAGGCCCTGCTCGACGAGGAAGGCCCTACCCGCAAGCGCAAGCTCCAAGCCCTCCCCGAATTCACCGCCAACGACGAAGCCGACGGCGCGGAAGACGACGGTGCCATGAGCGACATCGGCAGCGACGGCGAAGAGAACAATGCCGAACTTCAGGCTCGCCTTGAGAAGCGCCGCGCAGACATCGCCAATGAAAACCACAAAGATACCGCTATGGAAGAAGCACCTGCCGTCCAAGTCCCCGCCGCCGACAAGATGGACGTTGACGAAAATGCAGGCGCCGAAGAAGACGAAGTCGATCCTCTCGATGCCTTCATGGCCGATCTATCCGAACCACAACCCAGCCGTAACGCGCCCTCGGGTCAGGCTATGTTCGCAGATGAGCTCGAGCCCGTCGAGACTTCTGTTGAGGCCCAGGACCTCCTCGAACTTCGCGCCGCCAAGAAGAAGAAGAAGGAAGTTGCCACTGTCAACCACGATAAAGTTGAGTACGAGCCATTCAGAAAGGAATTCTACACTGAGCCAGTTGAGGTCTCTCAGATGACAGCTGAAGAAGTTGCCGACCTCCGTCACGAGCTCGATGGCATCAAGGTGAAGCCGGATGACGTGCCCCGCCCCGTCACTAAGTGGGCTCAGATGGGCTTGCTACAGGCTACCATGGATGTCTTCACCCGCGTACGCTACGAGAGACCCACGTCTATTCAAGCACAGGCGGCTCCCATCTCTCTCTCAGGAAGGGATCTTATCGGTGTTGCCAAGACTGGCTCCGGAAAGACTCTCGCTTTTGGTATTCCCATGATTCGTCACATTCTTGATCAACGCCCTCTGAAGCCAGCTGATGGCCCCATCGGACTGATTCTTGCCCCTACTCGAGAGCTGTCTCTGCAGATCGTCGCCGAGCTCAAACCATTCCTTTCTGCTTCTGGTATCACCATCAAATGCGCGTATGGTGGTCAACCCATCTCTGACCAAATTGCAATGGTCAAGCGCGGTGGCATTCACATTCTTTGTGGTACGCCCGGTCGACTAATTGATCTGATGACAGCCAATCAGGGACGAGTCCTGTCCTTTAGACGCATTACTTATGTCGTTCTCGATGAAGCTGATCGCATGTTCGACATGGGCTTCGAGCCGCAGGTCATGAAAATTCTTGCCAACGTGCGCCCGGATCGCCAAACTGTGCTCTTCTCAGCCACTATGCCAAAGAATATGGTCGCCTTGGCCCGTAAAGCTCTGAACAACCCTGCAGAAGTGACGATTGGCGGCAGATCCAAGGTAGCACCTGAGATCACCCAAATCATCTCCATCGTTCCCAATAGTTATGAGAAGAAGATCAACAAGACACTTCTACATCTCGGCCAGCTCTTCTCTGAGGATGAGAACGCCCAGGTACTGATCTTTACTGAGCGCCAGGAGACAGCCGAAGATCTGCTTTCCAAGCTCTACAAGGCCAAGTATTTCTCTGTCAACACGATCCATGGAGCTAAAGACCAGACGGATCGTAATGAAGCGATCAGTGATTTCAGGCAAGGTGTTCTTTCCATTTTGATCGCGACCTCTGTAGCAGCACGTGGTCTCGACGTGCCCGGACTAGCGCTTGTGTTGAACTTTGATTGCCCAACTCACTGTAAGCCTTCCAACCCTGATTATCCGCGAATCTGTTTGCTAACCGTCGATAGTGGAGGATTATGTTCATCGATGCGGTCGTACCGGACGTGCAGGCAACAAGGGTACTGCTATTACGCTCGTCGAAAACCCTGGCCAAGAGCGCTTTGCTATTCACATTGTGAAGGCACTGAAGGAAAGTGGCGCGGAAGTCCCAGAGAAGCTGCAGGAAATGGCCAATACCTTCCACGAGAAAGCCAAGGCTGGTACCGAGAAGTACTACGGCGGTTTTGGTGGTAAAGGTCTCGATAAGCTTGACGCAGCGCGTGCCCTGGAGAAGAAACGTGAGAAGCGTGGGCTCAAGCTCGAAGGTATCGATGACAGTGACGAGGAAGAGGAAATTATCCCCATCATCAAGAAGCCCGAGGTCGCTGGCCCTGGTGCTGCTAAGCCTGCGGAAGGAGCTGCCCCTGCGGCTGAAGATGAGGACCAACCACACTGGATGAAGCTACTCAATAGTAAGATTGTGGTCAGCAAGACTGAGCGCCCTGAGGCTGCTGCCTCTGGCAAGCCGATGAGTGCGAGGGAGAGGGCGATGGCTGCTGCTTCCAAGGTCGACGGAAGGTTGAGCAAGAAGGGCATGATCCACGCAGGTCAGCCGATTGACAACAAGGGCCCAGATGCCGGTCTCTACCATTCAACCATCGAGATCAACGACTTCCCGCAGAAGGCTCGATGGGCTGTCACCAACCGCACCAACGTCGCCAAGATTCTGGAGCAAACTGGTGTCTCCATTACAACCAAGGGCAACTTCTACCCACCGGGCAAGCAGCCTGGTGAAACCGATCTACCTAAGCTGTACATTCTCGTCGAGGGAGATACGGAGAACATTGTCACACAGGCCATGATGGAGCTCACCCGCCTCTTACGCGAGGGCACTATTGCGGCCGAGGACGCGTCTGCGACCCGTGGCCCCACTGGCAAATACAGTGTAATCTGAGCCATTCGGTTCCGGTAAGATTTGCTATGCATGCGTATGTCCCCTCTTCGCAGCGCTGCTTTTTCCTTTTCAAAGGCGTCAGTTTCACTGCATTGGGGGGGAAATGGTATAATGGGCAGGCACGGACATTTGCATTTCGGGGAGTTTGAGGGTTTTTTTTGACAAAGGAGCATTTGCTTTCAGAGCATTGAAAATGGGGTTTCAGCATACGGCTTTTGCATGTTTCAAAGGTGTAAGTGTGGATCCGACATTCTTTCAATGTCTTCGCTGATTTACACATCCCCGTCGCAGGTCGGTCTTTGCCATCTTTGAGCCTCCTCTTTCCGCTGCTCACCGATACTGTCTTGCCGCATATGCGACAGCGGCGCCTTTGTACATTACCAAGCTCGGCGAATACATCGCTCACCGGTCTGCGGGAGAGAGAAAAAAAGTCACGGGAGGAGGAGGAAGGTGCATCTTGAATTCAAGACTGATACTGCTCTATCCTGCTTGCATGGGGCCCAATGACATGGGTGGTTCTTCACCGACTTCTAGGTAGTTCCGTCCATAGACAAGTGTGCCCCCCACACACACCTAAACCAATAATTCTGTACATAGTGTCGCCGTCTGCCAAGTCTTCGCTTCCTCTGCATGTGCATGCGACTCATTTCCAAGAACCAGCTACCTCTCACATGACTACGCCCTTCTTATTGCCAGTGACGCCATGGTCCATGACCGCCTCGACTATTCGAACTGTGCCTGTCGTGGTGCCATGTTTGCAGCCAGCAGCAGCACCCACGCACATACCAATCTGCATACCAACATACAACAGTCCAGAGACTACAAGCGAGAAGCTACAAGCGAGAAGCCACAAGCGTCCATGTCCGGTTATTTCGAGGCAACCCCACAGGATTACTGCAGGGGCAAGGACGACGTGGGAGAAGAAAAAAAGCCAAATAAAATAAGCAAGTGCTGACGATGATTGTTCACTGGTGTATTGCTGCGGCAGGCAATCCGGCCACCCAGACACAACCTTGCCGCCAGGGCCAAACTCCAAGTAGATATCCCTTTGCGACAGGATTCTGCTTGCAGCCCACTAGACGCAGTGCATGGATTGGCTTGGCGACCCCAACTCCGGGGCCAAAAGACATGGATTACGGCATGAGGCAGGGACAAAAGGTTGTTCTAGTGTGGTCGGAAATATTGTCACGGTTGTCTTTTGTTTCTTCGCTTTGCGCCTGAGGCGCGCCTTCCTGTCAGGAGTGGTGGGAAGGACGTTTCTGCGCGTGTGATTTGGCCGTGCGTCGACTGGGGCTGGCGAGATGGATGGAGTTTCTCCGGCGCAAGGCATTTGTTTTCTTCTCTTCTTTTATCCATGTAGATTACTCGGAATTGCGGGTTTAGCTTAGGCGTTGGAGGTATCCTTGGGCTATCAGGCGTTCAACGTCACCCTGTCGGACGTAAAATTGGGAGTTCTTGGTCAGTGTAATGGAGCTATGGATGCTTGGTTAGATTTCTGTGTCTCTGAGGTGGTCTTCGGCATGCCGTTATCAAAGGGATGGACATGGCTTACCCATACTCAGTCTGTATCTCACCGGCATCCTTCAGCACTCTGACGTCAATGAAGAGGTCCCGCGGCGGCTCCAAGCTGCCCGTTAGGTCGATGTCTGTCCATTGGCCCTTGTATGCAGCCAGGAGGTCGCTGTATTGCCTGACATACTCCTCTTCTTCCGGGCTCAAACTGCTCTCTTCCCTTCCGCCTCCAGCCCCTAACGCGCCTCCTCGTCCAGCTTCCCCGGAATGATCCTTGCTGCCTTGTTGTTCCAGGACATCAATGCCCTCCCAACAATACTCCTCGAGCTTGTCGCTGCGTACACGGTGGTAGGCTAGTAGACAGCGCTTGTTGCGCCGCATGCAAAGGTGGTTTACGAGGAGCGCGCAAGCAGTCTCGGGGGACGCACTGGGGTTGAAGGAGCCACTGTAGGGAGCGAGAATCGAGGATACGTCTTTATCTAGGTCGCGCACTTCGCGTATGATAGAGCGAGTGAGTTCGGAGGCGTAGGGTGGGAGATGGGGGAGGGCGAGGGTTCGCTTTGCATTTTGGACCTGGCGTTCTTTAGAGGTGACAGCAATTGAACCTCGCGGGGACCTACCAGCTTGTTCGCTGCCTCGCCGTACATGTTGGAGTCTGGTGTGTTCGCCCTGAAAGGTCGCCTAGTATATATTCTTCCTGGTGTAGCAGCCTGCGTCGGAGGTTCGTGGACAGCAGCTTTCGGGGGATTGTCGGCAGGAAACCCGATTCAAAAGCATGCAGGACTTTCTGGCTTCTTGTATTGTTGCGAAGAGCTTATTGCTGCTAAGGTGCGGTGGCCGCTAGAGAAAGAGGTGCGACCTCTGCATGTAAATGTTCGCTCGGCCCCTCATTGGCAGAAGCGCAGGCGCGTCCGCGTCGCGGAGGTAGGTGGGGCAGAGGTAAGAACAACCGGCCTTGGCTTTCTCGACTCCAACCTCGCCTTTCCGGCAATCCCTTCCACAAAGCCACCCACCCACGCACGTTCATTCGTTGAAACTCACAGATACATGCCAGTCCGACTCATATGTTCTGCAACATGAGACGCGATGGAATGCTACGACGAAATGTAGTCGCAATGTCACGTCAGGATGTCACGTCAGCCCGCCTTGTCGAGGAGCATCGGCCGAGGACACCTTGGACTCTACACATTCAATTCCGTCTACACATGTACTTATAACACATCCAACATGCTCCGAGTACTGAAGGTTTTTTGGCCCGAGGAACGCTTTGAATGCTCACCATGATGCACCCAAGAGCTCAACATCCACTACTTCAACATGACGAAAAGAATGGGTATCATCACATAGACAGCTGAACAACCCCTCACAAAGCGTAATAACAACACGATCGCTCAAAAGCACATCAGCTGACATATATCAGATCATTGCTCACCCACCCACTTGTCAAACTGGGACTCTTCTTCCAACGACATCAATGCCGGGTCCGGTTGCCAAGGCTGGTATTCATCCTGCGGGAGATCCAGAAAGTTTTCAAGGTCGTGCTGGGCGAGCGCTTCCTGCATTCCCATGTTGGGATTCCGGAAGTCGTTTTGTTGGAGTGTCGCCGGGTCAATGTCCGAATAATCACCTCCATCATACGCCAGTAGCATCGGATCCAGTTGCCCTTCATCAAAGGGGGTGCCGACATTCGGATGGAGCTGTTGCAGTAGATCATGCGCGTTGCCTCCAGGCAATCCCAGCATCGATGGATTCGACTGAAAGTGACTGTTGGGTGTTGGAGTACTCACTGGCCTCATATGCATGGTTGGGTATGTCGCAGTCTGATAGTAATGGTTGTAGGGGTCGTTGTGGCTCGTTGGCATCGGCATCGGCATCGGCATCGGCATTGGTCGCCCTTCATTCGTCATCTCCCATGAGGATCTGTTGACACCGTTGCCATTTGGACCGAATGTCCCATCAAAGTAGTCTGGGGAGACTCCGTTTGATGAATAGCTAACCGAACGGTCGATACGTCTGGCTTGTCGGGAGCGCACTCTACCGGCACCTGGAGCCCATTCGGTGTCGTCCAAATCACTACGCTCTTCCTCATCCGACCACTCACTCCTTCGCTTTCGAGCTGGCGCCGCTGCCTTGCTTGGAGAAAACTTGTATGTCGGATGTGCGTTTTGGTGGTTGATTCTTTCGATCTTTGCGTACTCGTTGTACAGCTCGCGAATCTCCGGTGGCTCAAGAGGCCAACTTTCACCTGCCACCGACGATACGATTTGATGGTTGTTCTGTAAGCACCATGACTTGGCCCTCTCTGCGAACGCTGATCGGTACAACATGAAAGAGTTCATGGGGCGAGTGATGTATCCGTTCCTCTTCTCCACCTCTCTCCTTCGCACGTCTGCCGGCCTGTTGACCCATTCCTCCATGTTTTTGACCGGGATATGATATAGCTCCTTTGTCAAGATACTTAGTGGCGCTGTCAGCTTGGGTGTCTTCTGCTTGTCGCCTTTCGCCGTCTTCGCCTTCGCCTTCTTGGCCCTCGGTGTCGCCTTTGGCCGAGGGCTTCCTTCGTTTCTACGTGGTGAACTGGATGCCGTTACTGCTCGTCCGCTGCGCGTCGTCCTTCGGTTGCTGTCGTCACCGTTTGCGGATCTTGGTGTTGGTGGCGATAACAGGGTTTGGTCGCTCTGTCGTCTGTATTAGCAATGTATCGTCGATGCCTGGAACTCCAGTTCACCTACCGACGTGCCGTTGTACGCTCCGTTCTGGCAAAAGTCGGCCGGAGGCCCATACCCGTCCTGGATTTTGATCAGCATGTTGTGTGCATGAGAATACAGGGACTCATACATATTGTATACCTAATCCAAACCCACGAGAATCGTTTTCGGCATGTGACGCATGCGAAGGGATCCCTTCGTGCGCCACCGAGCCTGGGGATCTATACCCTGCTTCAGGGAACGAATAGCAGCGATCTGCGTTGTATTGCGCAACTTGGTGCAATCCGGCCTGGTACTCTGCCCCGGCATTCGGCGGCGTTGGCGGGTGTTGTTGGATGAGCGTGTCACTCCTCATCATAGCGAGGGTTAACGCGCAGTTGGGTCAGTTGCTGCGACAGTGGAGATTGCGGGCTGACGCGCTATTCACTTTGCTGGTTGGTTCCCGCTGCTCGACTCACCACGAAACGAAAGGCAACGAAGGTAAAAGACGAAGAAGAGGGAGCGCCGATAGAGCAAAGATATGTTTCTCCTGTTGGCGAAGTGTCTCAGTGACTGGCGACCGCTGTCGAGATTCTGTCTCTGGTATCAGATCCTGCAAATCTCCCGGCTCTTCTAGAAGGCTTTTGGCCAGACACTTTTGTTCCAGATATCTCGCTGCATATATGTCAGTAAAGACAGCCAAAATGTTGCTCGTTGCTGGGTTTGCTGTATCGCAATGATGCATAGCAGTTCGCAAAGCGCTCAGGGAACGAACCTGTTGCAGCTACCCGCTTCTCACCGGCTCCAATGTTTTGTTAAGCGGACAAGCAAATTCGATAGCGACACGATACCAAAGTGCAGGCCAGATAGCTGTACTGTCTGGGTTGTGGTGTTCCTGTCCGTTACTCTTTGTGGCGAAGGCGGAGCTCGAGCAAAGCTTGAAGGGTAAATCAACCGAGAGGGATTCTTTGTCCAGGGTCAGTCGCAAGAAAGTATTTGTAGCGACTACTCAACCTCGAGGTCAACTGCCCACGTATAGTGCAGTGTACCTCTGTCTCAACATGGACAAAGAGTCTACCGGATTGGTGATGGCTGGGCACGCTTGCCACACTGAGAAGTCGCGCTGCTTTTGGGTTGCGAATTACCCAAGCGGTTCAATACCTACAAGATGGCGCAAGACTTAGCCCTCTGGTCCGTTCACGTTTCGAAATTCAAAATATCGCGGCTCTCTTCCAGTGGGGTTGAAAACGGCCCTCAGCCCCTCCCCATAAGCAGCTCTAGGCGGGAGCTACTCTCACTTTGGCCGCCCTTCCATAGCTGTCGTCTAGCTTAAGAAAGCGTCTAACAGTCATGACAGGGGTACGCAATGGCTTGCAGCATTCATATGTATTTGGTGCTCGCCATAGTAAGCCACACGCTCACTGGTATCTTTAGCTATTGGAGCTACCCTTGAAGCTGTGTTCCACCAGATCACGGGATGCATTCCAACCACCAATCGCAGCTCTGGGGCTGAAAGTCCCCCTTCCTTAACGAACAATTGCATAGAGAGTACATGACCACAATTTTCTCCCAAGCTCGAGATGGTTGGTCGATAAAAGTCTATTGCTTCCGTCACTTGGTAGCCTGAGCCAGTGTGCTTTTTACGGATGGCTGCATCTCATCTATGTCAGTACCCTGACAGCTGGTCATACTTGGCAGGGCTGGCCACGACACCGCGATGCCCAACGCCCACATTGCGCGCCAACATGCACTTAAACAATCGGCCCATGAGCCGCCTAGAACTAGCTGCTTCTCAAACACTCGTTCTCAAACAAGATGCCTTCGTTTATCTTCACAATCGCAGCGGCAGGACAAAGGACCCGCACACCATTTCCAACACACTGGTCACGGTGCGCCTCCGCGGCGAGGCTGAGTAGCCTGTTGACCGCTTGAGCTTAGAATAACTCCGTCAATCCTTCCTGTTCGCGGCTATTGTGGCCAGGTTCCCTGCGTCTGCGTCCTTCTAGGCAAGCCCGTTAGGGTGGATTTACCCTCAATCATTGCTGGCGACAGGTGATGGACAACTGGGCAAAGTCCTGCACATTGCATGCATGCAGCAAAAGTTCGGTAGCTTCCGGTCGATCGTGCCGACATGTGCTCCCTGCGGACTTCTCTCTGGAATGCATACTATCACCATTTCGGTACGATTGCCAAACACTCTCAACTGTGTGTAACTACGTTTGATCGAACTTCAAAGGCAGATTCGATTGGTCTGAGCAAGCGCGAAACATGTGTGGATACCGCTACCTCCATCATTGCTTTGGATCAGGGGGCCGGGTAGAGTTTGCGAGGTTTGGATATCCATCTTCTGACCGGTACATCTAAAATTGATAGCAAACAGGCTATCGGTACAGTCTCTCCTTACTACAGTACTGCAGAGGTGTACGTCATACGGTACGATCGGTATCAGCCGTCTCTGTGGTGACATTACATCGTTTCGCTACCGTAGAACCTCGAGCTACCTGGTGTCGAGGCGAAACCTTTGGGCACATTTGCATCTGACCAGCACCGTCACTGTCACTGCTCGCCGACACCGATCCAGATGCGACTTTACTCAGGCTGGCCATATCTCCGTTCCTCGCGTCTCACTTTCGCTAAGCCGCCAATCCGCATTTCAAGATTCCGATGCCATGATGGTGCTAGCAGAGCTAGAAGCACGCCGTTTGTTGGTTCTACCTATCATTGACTTGAGCGTAGTCGAAAACCAACCTCTGCCACCTTTTGCAGCCTCGAACCAATGGTTGTGCCACTCTAAATTGCTCGGTGCCTCTTAATAACGACGAATGAAAAACTAGCAGCATCTCTCTCCGCGGGAGCCAGCAGTCGATCTGGTCCTCTAGCGTCGCGCGAGGGAGGGTTTTGGGGATTGACCCCACTTGGCCAAAGTTCTTCCCATGGAACGCTCTCATGGTACGGAAATGCCGTCGATAGTCTGGCCGTCACGACCAACATTATCTAGTGTGCGATGCCTCCTACGCCCCAGCGCCGGTTCTTTTCTGCTCCCAGAGTGCTGACTGCCGAGTCATGGGGAGATGCGTGTTTCTATCACAAGCAACACAACAGACCGCACTTCTGAGAGGATCTTTCACATCTTGCATACGCGCCTCCGGCTTCAGCGACCCGGCTTTGGTACACTATCAGACGCCCACCGCAGTAGGCCAACGGTCGCGGTTGGGTCAAGCGACTATGCCGCGAGGTACCTATTAAACCTGCCGACTGTTATTGTAGGAGTTGTATGCAAGTATCGCACGATCTTCTCGACATTGCGCCCGTTGGCTGGCAAAAACAAACTGTTTGAAGTGTGGTAAGGGGAAGTTATGAGCACCACGATCCAGTCACTTGGGAAAGATTGGGAGAAGGGCTCTTGGGCTCTATCGCGGTGGGGTAATGCCCAACATTCACGCGAAGACGACGGTCGAGCATGGTCTGGGTCTCAGCGCGCTTATCTCGGGTAGTTCGCCCGGCTAAAATGAGCTGTGTGAAGACTGCGTGAGTGTGGCGCGGCCCAGTCAGTAAGCATATGCCACAACATGTACAGGCGTAGCCAAGCTTATGTTCGCGCGCTCTGCGATCGTCGTTCAACAGCACATGTGAGGCTGGCGTCGTGCGCCACTTCATCACCTTTTGCTCGACCTTACCAGTCTACCCCTCCTTCTTACTCTCGCTCTAGGTTGACACTTGGGTTTCACCTTTTCTTCGCCATGCAGCATTATCATGTGGGCGCACGAATACATGTATGGTTCCGTTCGGAATTCTGGAGCTCAAGAGCGGCGCTCGTCTATTCTCCGCCAACTAGTTCCGTACCACGTTGCCCCATGGGGTCGGTAATGCGCTAACACGTGATGCCGCTAAGACTGTGCTCCCCTATCTGCCTGGATAGCTAGTCTTTACCACCCGCCTTCAGCAGGCGCGCCCAGGCTTAATGTGGGAAATGGTGGTTTCCGCGTTTTGTTAGCTTGGGTAGATTACTGGATAACATCGCACTTGGGGATGTAAAGTTTCCAGGCGCCGAACTCGCGGGGACATTGTGATCTTACGTGCATGTTCCCCGGCAGGTAGGTCGTGCGACTCCGGGGTCTCGGCCAAAGGGGTTGCAGATCATAATATATTCGTACCGTTGCCTGTCGTGCCTGTAGCTTTCTCAGGCTGCTCTAAGATAGTGGGACTAGGTCATTTCGTCTCCTTGTGGTTGGGGCGTCGAAGGCCCGTCGCACTGGATGATCTAACAAAGGATGTGCCGTGGGCTCAACGGTTTCCTGACAACTCATTGAGGCCCCTTAATCTTCGGCCTGCAAGAAAAATAGAATTCATTGTGGAAAATAGGCGCTTTGAAGTGAGCTCGAGGAAACAATGAAGCGACCTGATAATGAAATCTAGCATCGAGAATAGTGCGCAGTAACCTCAAGTTGGGCTATTGTCTGCAGAACTCGAGTGCGATGAGCTCTGGAAACCCTTACCCAACAATTATGACGAATAACTTCAATTCCGAGAGGAGCCAACATTCCGCGCATGGCAAGCCGATGGGATTGCCTAAGAAAGGAGGTGAAGCAAAACGAAGATCACAGGATGCGCTATCGCCCGTCGATGAATATACACAATTTGCTTCGTATGAAATGCCATATAGAGAGGGGCCACTACTAGACGACGAACAAGAGTTCGAGGCATCAACAGGCGAATACCCGGATAGCTTTGTTGAAGAACCCTCAGACGATCAGGACCATGACTCTTCGGTATCTCGAGCAAGGAAAAGTATGTCTAGTTATGCTGCACCTACCAAGGCCTCTCAAGCGAAGAAGAACGAAAAGTTAGATGTTCTGCCCTCAATGAAAAGGATTCATGACCTTAAGGAGCATCCTAGCCGTCCATCTAGTGCTATGCAGCGATCCCCTTCGGTGACGAGCAATTTCCGAGTCAACCCCCCTCGTCGCAATCTCACTAGTCTTGGACATGACAAGAATGAAAAGCTCGCGAAGGGAAACTTATCACGCTCAGTGTCGGAGTATATGCATGGACACAACCGAACACGCAGTTGCAGTGCCGACTCTTCAGACGCTAATCAAGCAAGTCGCAATGTGGAGGCTATTCTTCGCCGTTGGAAACAAGAGGAAGAAGTTGTGAAGGAAACACATGCAAATTCACCAAGTATGGATGACAATGAGTACCTGGCGAAAGATGATGAATTTATGGATACGGTTAAAGAGCTGAGGACGGCACCCATAGCTGCTCAGCAGCGCAATACTGAGCTGGAAAAGACGTCAGACTCGCAGAGAGCGCATACCAAAGAATTAGAGGAACACTATCTGCCTTTGGAAAATCGGTTCGAAAGTGCATCTCACCTTTCGGTCAACGAATCCACCAGTCACGATACCCAAACCCCGACTGAGGCGCTCCATGTCGTGCTCAGCAAAGTCGACGCAGAAAATGAAGAACCTGAGGCCAAGCTTGAGGTAGTGAGTAGCGAGCACGAAGAGGCTGTCGAACAGATAGACTCAGTCCAGCAAGAACTGCAAAATACCAAGGGCGAAATAGAAAATCTAAGAAAAGATAAAGAGACGCTATTGACAAGAATTCAAGAACTTGAGACTGAGATTAAGAAGCATGACGAGGCGGTGAAAGATGAATTGCAATCCAACAAGGCCGGTGTCGAAGAGTGGCAGCGTAAGTGTGATGTACTGTCTATTAGAACACTAGGGTTCGAGGAGCAGATTGAGGCACGAAATCGTATCGAGCCCGGACTAACTCTCAACGAAGCGATAGAGGCGGATAATGAGAGGCTCCAAGCAGAGATTGAAGAAATGAGAAGCAGTATCGATAGAATGCAGAAAGAGCTTAGAGCGAATCAGGAAGAACTGAACGAAACAACTGAATCTGCCCGACAGTTCAACCACGAGGCCACCGAGAGCAACGACACAATGGACAAGCTGCGAAACTCTATGAGCGAGTTAAGCGGCATCCTAGAAAACATATACCAAGCCGATGCCGATGAAAAGATTATCAGCCTCAGCCACATCGATGTTCTTATGCAGGGCTTTGAGGACGATTCTGCGCTTAGCCCTCTATTCGCTAACATCAAGGGACTGATTCATAGCTGTGCGAAAGATAGGGAGCTTTTGCAAGACAGAGATGAATGGCTACAGCGCAAGTTGAAGGACAAGGAGCGTGAAATCATAATGGCTGGAAAGGCGTTCGCATCACAGTCGCAAGAGACTGGGATGCTGAGCCCAGGTTTTGTGAGCCCACTAAGTCCTGGACAAATGGATAGAGAGGGTTTTGAGAGTCTATTCAGGGAAGAGAAGGTGAAGCGCAAGTTAGCGGAGAAGAAGCTCCATTTCATGCGAATCCATGATGCCCAACAGGACGATCTCCAGAAAAAGAACGAGGAGCTTCGATCGAGTCTCGACGAAGCACAAGCCGAAATTACCAGTCTGCGCAAAAGCACCGAGGATCTGAAACTCCACGCCATCATGTGGAAGAGCGAGACGGAAGAAAAGAGGGCAGAGCTAGAAAAGCGGAGTCAAGCCTTTGACAAATCCATGGACCAGCAACAACAGGAAATACGGCAATACATCAAAGAATACCGCGACAAAGCACGTGAAGAAGCGAACTGGGAAGTCGCCAGTCTGCAAGCCAAACTCGAAGCCAAAGACCGAGAGTACGCCACGCTCAATCAAATGTTCAACAAGCACAAGCGAAGCGATGCGCGCAAAGAAGACCAGATCGCAAAGCTAACTTTCAGAAACAAAGTCCACAGCAACCACATTGTAAACATGGAACAAGCGTACCTCCGCGGCGACCGCCTCCCCAGCCTCCAACCTATCCCCGAAGAGCAAGATTCTGCCTCCGAAACAAGCAGTCTCTCCCCCTCCTCATCCATCTCGGCTTTCTCCCTGCACGACAAGCCCGCCAAGTCCGCCATATGCATCCCCCGCTGCAAACTCCCTGCTGCGGTTCAAGTCCGCAATAGGGAACTAGCTTTGTATCGCGCAGAGCTCAGGACTAAGACGGAAGAAGAGTTGATGGAGCTTGATGTCATGGCTCCGCCTTACCGGTCGAGGAATGAGATGGATGTTGCGGCCGATGATATCATGGAGAAGGTGCGTAAGTGGAAGATGGGTGGGTTGTATCCGCCGGGTAGGTCCAGTTGGAAGGTGATGCGCAAGAGGAGTGCTTGGGAGATGTGGGATGGGGCAAAGTGGGCGGGGGAGTGTGCGAGGGGGAGGGAGATTGATGTTTTGATGCAGAGGGGGCTTTGGGTGCGTTGAATTTGCTGTTGGGGAGATGGTTATGTATGTTTAATGTCATGCGGTTCTGATATTGTGGGTGTCGAGTTTGGCATTCCTCGGTTGAATTGAGTTCTTCATTATTGTTGCTGAAAGTAGAGACGGTGCTATGGTCGCATCTTCTTACAGCTTCTTTTTCTTCTTCTTCTGCTCTGCATGTGGCGCATGAGGCATTTTCTTCAACTTCTTTAACGCCACTTAGACTTACATCGGGGCACTCGAATGTTAGTTCCGAAGGCCCAAGTATGGTGAGAACTTGACCACTGTTTATGGGATTGCGTCGAAGTGTCGCACGACAGATGTTACGGTTCTCCGAACGAAGTGGCACATGTTGGAGACTATAATGAAATAAACAGTAGCAAATTGGATTGCTTCGGATATTTAAAAACGCGTGCTTGTACCTGAGCTACCGGTACTGCCATCCAATGGGTTTCGCTCAGAATCGAGACGTGGGGTCTAGGATGTGTTGGTCCTGATGAGCGAACGACATAAACAATTGAAACCCGTGACTGCACATGAATCACGATCAGCTGTGGCACCAGAAAGGTGACACTGCCAGCGAAACGTGAACGAAGAATCTTTGTTTTGATAGTTCTCTTGTGCTCTAATGCTCAAAGTATGCTGAATGGTTAAAAACATGGTTTGTTTCTAGAAGTTAGTCCCATCACGCCGCTCGAGTGGGGGAACATGCGCAATCTCTTACCTAACAACATGTCATCAAGACGGCATGCGTAGTGTAAAAACTGGGTTTTTTTTTCATATCTGAATATTGAATGTCTTGACTGCTCCTGGGGAATTTGGCGATTGCCTTTGATTGGCAGTATGGCCGACCACCTTGTTCGGACGCACTTCTCCGTTCTCAATTCCGAGGGTAAACTCCAGCCTACATTCCTGGACACGAAATGACGCACTATAACACTTGAACGTAATGGTTTGGGTGCTACTGCATGCACATGTATTGCCTGCTCATCCACCCTGCACGTGTGTGGCGTAACTGGGGGCCGACATTCACGAGGCCCACACACTGCAACGCTCCTTCCTACGTACATGTAGCAGCAGAAGCATAGTCTTCACACTTGCCGCTTTCAAATGAGGGGTTTAATCTATTGCTGCTTCCTCGACTGCGTGATACGGCCCGGGCCCTCGAGCGTGCCTTCTCCAGGCTCGTCCGCACATTCCTCATTCGAATCACCACGCAAATAAACGAGACCCAGGCTCTGCATCTGTGATTAAAAGGTGCTTGGCGTCTCAACTCCTACGTATAAAGATAAGCAGATTGGGTCCTCTTTTTCTCTACCCAAACTTGAAGCATTCGATCACTTCTGGGTCATAATCCTGCATCACAACATACCCCGACAACTCGCGCGAAACATGCGGTCCTTCAACTACCTCGTTCTCTTTCTCTTCGGATACACCTCAATTGTAGCTGCAGAGAAAAACTCCCAAGCCTCTGTCATCCATCCCCGAGACTTCTCACTTCGGGCTTCCACTAATGACTTCTCCGTGCGCGACCAATGCCAGTCCCGTGGGGATGTCTGCGCTGAATTCATGATTGGTGACAAGGTCAGCCAGCAGCTCATGGAATATGACCCTGGCTGCTCTAGGGTCAAGAACATGGATCAGATCACTGCAATCAACGTCTATGACTGCATCTGTGGGCTGTGGTGGTAAGTGACATCCCTACCACTTCTTGCCCTGGGAATACTTCCCAAAAGTCGCCCAAGTTCGCGAACTTATAGCTGCGACTACGACTGCCGGATCTTGAGCTGATGGTAAGACAGGGCTGTCGATTCTGGTACTTGCAACAACGGTGGTGACACAAAGATTGATTGGCTTCTCCAGTGCACTGGATTGGTGACGCGCAAAGAGCGGAAGTGGCAGAGGTCGCCTAACTACTACGGCTGCTACAGACCTAGATCTTGAGTAATCAAGTTCGTAACAGAAACTGTAACGTTCGCACTAGACGCCTGCGCGATCAGCTCGTGGGTCTATACAATGGCAGCTGAATTAAGCAATAGATGTTGTTCCAGCCAGACTTTGGTGACGGGCCCGTTTTGGTGTAATCTCATGAACTATTCTGGAATGCCGCAAGTCTGGGCCATGGCCGATAAACGCCCACAAGGTCGATGGGCAAGCGCTAGGCTTTTACTTATTTTCGCTTCCATGGTAGCACCTTACACTAGCAGCATTTTTCTATAATGTTTGTCTGCTGTTGCACAAATTGCAGGCAAGAATCCCTGCAAGCATCCCAAAGTGAAGGCGACGGACGGACGCTGAGGCGATATTAGCATCCTTGAGACACTATGATGAGCGATCGGTCGCGCTTGCTCGTGCGTGGATAAAGCTTTGCCCAAACCCTCATCTCAGCTTCAGCAACCTCGACAACTCTCACAAGCAGCAATACCACTCCAGCATCATAACTTGAAACAATGCGTCTCTCTACGCTCATCCTGGGTGCCTGTACTGCAATTGCGGCTTTTGCTTCCCCCATCCAGACCGGGGGCCTCTCGAAGTAAGTACCATCGATTTGTTGCCTTCCACAGAGCAAAGCTGATCTCCAATCTAGTGGAGTCGCCCACGTCGTTGATGAAGATGGCAAACTCTACGAGCTCGAGAATACCGGTCATTCCAATGTCCGCGTCATCTCCAAAGAGAGGAAAAATGGCTACTACGTTCGGCCCATCAGCTTCCACATAGAACCAGCTCATGTCTGCAACTTCTATCTGGAGTCAACTCGCGGCGTTGGCTCGCTCATCGGCCAGTACGCAGGTCCTATGGATGCCGAATTCGGTGTAGATTGGGTGGCATTTTATGAGTGCTGGCCCGTTGGTTTGGAAGCACGCAGCCCTGCTCCGACCTACAGTCCCTGCGGTTTCGTTACCGCTCACACTGGCGAGGAGGTGGATCTGGCCGTGGACAGCAGGATAGACTTCTATCTTCACGGCAAGCGTTTCAATCCAGTGGGATATCACGTACTGGATCACTGTGTGTGCAAGTTTGGCCTGTGAGTATATCTTTGAAACCTATCCGCAAATACAGAATGAATTATACTGACTTGAGCAGCAGCAATGGTCGCAGTGGTACTTCCCCAGATCTTGTAGTGACTGGATATGACAGCTCCAACGACAAGGTCATCGGGCTTATGGGTCTTCACGACTACGAGTGTTCCTTCACTCACTAGATGACCCAGTCCCTAGCAGCTGATGATGGGTTTTGAGATCAGTTAAGCGAAGTGTACGGGTCAAGTGAAGGCTAGAACAGATGAGACGACGAGGCCTCTATGCTCATTCCAAAATACAAAAGTTGTTTTTCCACGATCGTGCCTCGTTTGTTGCTCGCCGGTGCGCTACGCGGCGTTCGTTCCAGAAGCATTTGCAGCTGTTCCGGCTCTCACCAACGCTGCTATATGCTTCTAGGTGTAATGACTACTGCGACCGAATAAATGTCTTGCGCGGTGCATGTGGCCAGAAGCTGCAAAGGCGTGCGTGTTTGGAGTGCTTAAATCGGAGGTCCGAAGCACTCCCATTGGCGGCCTGGGCGATAAGATAGGGCCCCAAAATTTCCATCGCGCAGCCGCGAACTACTTCTGCTCGCGACACCAGAACTTGATACCCTACGCACTTCACCCAATCCGCACGCCAGAATCAAATTCGCCAAAGAGCGCATACTCATATTTTACTACGCACACATCGATACAGTAGCTAGCGACCACCGAGAGGCTTTCCGACTTCCTCTGCTTATGCTCGTCTGAGCTTTTCACCTCCAGATCCCCACTCCACCGCAACGATGATCAGGCGCAACGCCCGCGAAAGACGAGACTACCTCTACCGGCGCGCGCTCACGCTCCGCGATGCCGAACTCGCCTCGAAGCGCGCGGCCCTAAAAGAGAGTCTGGCAAAAGGAAAACCGCTCTCCAAAGACGTAGCCGAAGACACAAGTCTGCGCGAAGACTACAAGTACGACGAGAGCCGCGCGGACCGAACCGTCGAGGAGGAAATGGGGCTAGACGACGAGTACGCGCAACTCTCGGGCGTAGTCGACCCAAGAATCCTAGTCACAACGAGTCGCGACCCGTCGAGCCGACTGGGAACGTTTGCAAAGGAAATCCGATTGCTGCTACCGACATCCATCCGGCTGAATCGCGGTAACATGGTGCTGCCGAATCTGGTTGAAAGCGCAAAATCGGGCGGACTGAGCGATATTGTACTGCTGCATGAGCACAGAGGTACGCCGACTGCGCTGACGGTGTCGCACTTCCCCCACGGACCCACGGCGAGCTTCTCCCTCCACAATGTCGTGCTGCGCGCAGATATACCGAATTCCTCGCGCGGAACCGTCTCGGAGAGTTATCCGCATCTCATCTTTGAAGGCTTCTCGACCAAGCTTGGTCAGAGATGCGTGCAGGTTCTCAAACACTTGTTTCCGCCAAGGGAAGCGAATGCCAAGGTTGGCAATCGTGTTGTTACGTACGTTCTACCTTGCCCGCAGATAGACAGTCTTGTCTTTTTTCTTCTTTTTCTTCTTCTTCTTCTTCTTCTTCTTCTTCTTCTTCTTCTTCTTCTTCTT